>JACEEZ010025354.1:355000-452500 GCA_016584305.1 Chionoecetes opilio | reverse complement strand
CCTCGGGTTCGCGTCCCCAACACTCAGGTGGTGATGGGCATCGTCGGCCAACACGACGCGGCTTTCCTCTATGCATGAAGCTCGTGATGTGTAGGTTTTTGTGTATGACACTTCACACTTGTTTTGGTCATCATAGTGTGAAAGGCTTGGCGAGGCCGTGTTGCCGACAACCCGCTGTTGTTGTCGATAGGCCAGAGTGTGAATGGATAGAAACATGACAGGACAGCATGTCACACGTCACGCCGAGGTCAGGGCAGCCACAATACTGACTTCTTAGGAATCAGGGCGTGAGTCTCGTTACCTGAGGAGTTCCCTTTTGGCAATCAGCAATGCACCTTCCTCTTACCATGGAAGAGTTGCTCTAAAAACTCTGATTCTTAATGTGTATTTAAGTGTTTAATGCTTACTTATAGGCTTTGTTGATTTTCAAAGGATGTTAAGATTTTATTGTGAATACAAGTGTCAAAAGAAGCGACTGCAGATCTTCCTTAATGCATTATAACACAGTAGCAACATCCTCCGAAGCTGTATCATAAAGGATGAGATTCAGGGCCAAGAATCATGACTATAATGAGCTACCCTGTACATACATAATGCCGTGTTGATGGTACGCAGAACATAGTCCTACGCCCCTTGTCAGGGAGGAGCCGCCTCGCCCATTTACCACAGGCACGTTAGGCCTTATTGTGTGAGGGTGATTTGAAGGTCCGCCATTTTGCAGGAACTGCGGGTCGTGACATGGCAGCGGCAGTGCCTCGGCCAGGCGGCGGCACTCGGCCGGGCCAGGCCTGAGGAGCGGCCGTCCAGCCCGACGACACACGCTGTCTCATAACCCGAATGGTTTACTTGTATAACTATTTTCAGTCCTAAGCATTACGTATGATCATCATTATAATTATGATCATTATCACCATTATCATAATTATAATTTTCATCCTCACTCTTAACAAGGAAGAAGATTCAACCCTGTAAGACAAGAAAAGAAGACAGCTCTACTTTTCTATATCGTCAGAGAGTACAGAGGCCACACAGTACAAAGAATGACATGCTACAACCTACTATTTTGTTATGTTATGCTATTTTTTGTTTTCCTGTGATATTCAAGAACACTACACTCACATAAAAAAGTCAGCTTAAGCGAACCGTTAGCTTCTCCATCTCGAGAACCACACGCAGGTGTTGGTGTGGTCATGTAAGACGTTGTGATGCTCCTCTCTATGAGCACTTAAGAACTTTCCGGGAAGGTAATAGGTGGAGATCATGAGTCCAGCACGTGGTGAAGACCGTGGATGAATAACACACACACACACACACACACACACACACACACACACAAACACACACACGACACACACACACACACACACACACAACACACACACACGCACACACACACACACACACCACACACACACCACACACCACACACACACACACACAACACACACACACACACACCACACACACACACACACACACACACACACACACACCACACCACACACACACACACACACACACCACACACACACACAAAACACACACACACACACACACACACACACACACACACACACACACACACACACACACATAAGCGCACCAGAGTAGCAAACGGCACAGTTTCCCTGATAGATCACATTTGGTCTAATCAGGCTGAGTCAAATTCTACAAATTTCATAATACATACTGACATCTCTGACCATTTTCCAGTCATTTCCCGATTTCTTAAGCACAGCGGCCCGGCACAACCCCGGAAGACTGTAAACAAGAGGGTATTTGGCCCCGAGAATATCAGTAACTTTGTTGATGGTATGTCACAGGTCACTTAGGATAATATATTAGCTTCAAATTTTGTTTTTTTATAGTTGCCCTAATAATGCATATGATATGTTTTTTGAAAAGTTTAATGAATTATTTCAACATCATTTTCCTTTTAAGTGTCGTAGAACCACAAGAAGATCAGAGAGAAGCCCATATTTAACACCAGGTTTGTTTGGATGCATTAAAGAAAAGCATCGACTTGCACGACTTGCTAATAAATGGCCATTGACATTTAAGGATAAGTACAAACTGTATAGAAATAAGTTAACCTCCCTATTACGTACTGCTAAAGACGAATATTACAAAAGCCAACTTCAAGAGAACCAGGGTAATGCTAAAAGCACCTGGAAAACAGTAAATCAGCTACTGGGACGGAAAAATAAGTCAAATAACATGCTTATTAACCTAGATCTTATTTCTTCCCCTGATACTGCTAATGCATTTAATGATCATTTTCTTAATATTGCCAACGATTATTCTCACAGTGTCGATATAAGTTATAGGGATTATCTTCATAACTCTTCAAATTTTTCTATGTACCTATTCCCCTGTAATCAGTCTGAAATCAAAGCCTACATCAATTCTTTAAAATCAAATGCAACTGGCTATGATGATATTCCTGCAGCCGTACTAAAACAAACTTCTGAATATATAACACTTCCTCTTGCACACATAATCAATGTATGTTTTAGTCATGGTATTTTCCCTGATAAGTTGAAAATAGCTAAAGCAATTCCTATTCACAAGTCTGGTGGTAAAGATGAAATAAATAATTACAGATTAATCTGCATTCTACCATCAATTAGTAAAATCTTTGAAAAAGCAATTGCTTACCGGCTCTGTAATTTTTTAGAAAATAATTATTTATTATCTGACTGTCAATATGGTTTTAGGAAAAATAGGTCCACAGAATCTGCTGTTCTACATTTTGTCTCCACTGTGTCTACTAATCTAGATAAGAAATGTTATGTCGCAAGTGTTTTCTTAGATATATCAAAGGCATTTGACTCATTAGACCATCACATATTACATGCTAAACTAATGAATATTGGTGTGAGGGGACCTGCTTATAACCTATTAGTGAGCTACTTATCTGATCGCAAGCAATCTGTTCTCTGTAATGGCGAGTATTCTGAGTGCAAGTCCATCAAGCAAGGTGTTCCACAAGGTTCGATTTTAGGCCCCATCTTGTTTCTGATATATGTAAATGACATAACTAATGCAAGTAATAGTGCTACTTTTACCTTATTCGCACATGACACAAGCTTCATAGTCACAGACAAAAGTCTTTTATCCCTTCACAATAAACTAACTCATGAATTAACTAATGTAAACAACTGGATTAAAGCCAACAAGTTAAGACTCAATATCAATAAAATTCATCTTATGTTATTCCAGAATAGGTCTTTAGTGCATGAATTGGACCTTGTAGGTATAGGTAGGGAAATTGTTAACCGTGTACAGTTGACAAAATTTTTAGGTGTCATAATAGATGAGTATTTCAACTGGAAGCAACACATTTCTCATGTTTGTATTAGCATATCCAAGATTTGTGGTGTCTTGTATCGCATTCGTTACAAACTCACAACTGAAGCAATGTTAATCATATATTATACACTTTGTTATTCAAAAATGCTGTATTGCATATCAATATGGGGTTGCACTTGGCCATCATTCTTAGACAGCGTGTTCAAGGCTCAGAGGGCAATTCTACGCGTTCTAACCTTCAAGAAAAAATTTGATGCAACTAAGGAGATATATTCATCTTTAAATTTATTGAAAGTCCCTTTTATCCATAAATACTTCATGTTGATAACTATATTTAATTCTATAAAAAAGAATGATAACATTTTCCAACTACAAGATCATGCTCATAATACCAGAAGAAATCAAATTAATTTAGTATGTCCTCCATTTAGAACAACACTATACACTATACACTATACACTATACACTATTCATAGACCACTGTATACCTGGACTGCGTATAAGTCGGTATATTGTAGAGACTTAGTTGGGTGAGTTAAATATGTACGTCCAACTTGTACACATTTATTTAGAGTCCAATAATGAACATAGAATATTTACAACCAATTATGTAGTGATACCAAGCCAGGGAGTGTTTGATGAACGCTTCTGAGGAGCGTCTTGGTAGCGTGAAGATGCGCCTTGTTCTGTCTTGAACACAGCCAGGGGGTGCCAGGGATGAGTTGTTGTAGCGAGTGTGTTCCGAGGCTTTCTCCCCCTCCTCCTCGTGATTCTGGCTTCTTATCACTTCTTGTTGATCCTATACTTTATGCTGACAACTAGGCATTTGTCCTGTGACATACTTTGAGAATGCAAGGTGTTCATGGGTCTCACGGTGAAACAGAGGAGGAAAGATAAACGTATAATTATATATACATTACATAGATATATAATTATATGTTTATAATGTTTCTAAAAATACACTGGTTCATTTGATGTTAATTACATGCACATATCCTGTATGGAAGCTATAATACGTGTGACCCTTGTTTGATAATTAGGTGACCTAATTCACTATTAATAGTTATGCAAGTTAATATATATGCTAGGAGTGATAACTGACTGACATTGCTCGGGCCGCTATATAATTTGTCCTCAAATTAGGCACATAAGAATTAGCTAGGGAATAACAAATGGTACACCTAACTAAAGGCTAAATATATATATATATATATAAAATATAAACTATAAACTTCCCAAAGCATAATTCCTATCGTTAAAAGTGAGTAAACTCTGAGCTAAATACACAGAAAAATATGAAAAATAATGGATAACATGTTGTTCAACATCAAAGAAAAAGACATGGCCGAGAAAATTATATATAATTTTCTAAATTATAAATAACACGCTGTCTATATATATATATATATATATATATATATATATATATATATATATATATATATATATATATATATATATATATATATGTGTCAGTACTAGTGTGGGTAAATCCATAATGTGCAAATATCACTGGCAATAATTTCAAGTGTTAAGTGTTTCAAGTGTACGTGTACTGGAGATGGTAGCTAGCAAACTCAACTGTCAGCGAAAGTAGCTGTGAAAATACAGGGAAAAATTGAGAACATAACATTTCAAGTAATGAAATCGTAATCGTAAATTGTCAAGTAATCGTTAAAAACCCTGAATGAGTCAAGTAGTGACGAAGGCTCGACTGACTGTAGAGCTGCTGCTATGTGCATAGTATAACAATTTATGTACCTACTAGTAATAGTACTGTGTCAGTAAAAGAATGTAATGGACTGTAGAAATATAAGGATAAATTGACAAGACCTCGCCTGATACAATCTGTGTGGGTGTATCAGTGAGGGTAACTGTGGTGTAAGTAACCTAGTAATATGTAAATAGGTAATAGTCAAAATGGATAATTAACATAGGTAGAGACATCGCTGGATACACATTAATACACACACGCGCGCACACACACACACACACACACACACACACACACACACACACACACACACACACACACACACACACACACACACACACACACACACACACACACACACACACACACACACACACACACACACATACACATACACACACACACACACACACACACTCTTGTTTTCTTGTTTTGTTTCTTGTTTCTCTTGTTTGTTTTGTTTAGAGGATAATGCCTCAGAGCCATAGTGATCTACCGCTGCTGCATATTAGTGTTGGCCGAAGCCACCACCCCGGGGGGGGGGTTACAAACCCCCGGCTGGCACCCGGTACCCATTCACTGCTGGGTGGACAGGGGCTAGGGATTTAAGAAAGACCACCCATCTACCTTTCGCTCCGCCCGGGGATCGAACCCGGGACTTCTCGGTTGTAAGCCGAGCGTGCTTACGTGTGTGTGTGTACACACACACACACACACACACACACACACACACACACACACACACACACACACACACACACACACACACACACACACACACACACACACACACACACACACACACACACACACACACACACACACACACACACACACACACACACACACACACACACACACACACACACACACACACACACACACACACACACACACACACACCACACGCACACACACACACACACACACACACACACACACACACACACACACACAACACACACACACACACACACACACACACACACACACACACACACACACACACACACACACACACACACACACACACACACCACACACACACACACACACACACACACACACACACACACACACACACACACACACACACACACACACACACACACACACACACACACACTTAAACAAACCAGAAAATAGTGTGTTCAGGTATTCTTGAATAATGAATATGACATGACATTATTTCCTTTTCGAAAAAGTAGTAAATATCGGTTAGTTATCCCAAAATCTGAAGAAAAAGAGGAAGGAACACATGGCCTCTTTTGCATTTAATTGATAATATTTTTAATTTTTTTGTTATGACACCATAGTTTTCCAATCACTGGAAAAATTAAAAGAAGAACAACAATCTTTGGGTTACACATATCGCGTCCTTGTTTTGCCACTATCAAGGTTGTTCTGTTATAAGATAAGATGATATAAGAAAACATTCAATTTGATGAAAATATAATTATCACGATTAAAACTATATGTTGGCTGCACGAAACATACTGGATCTGCAATTTACCTGAAGTCAGAAATACTTCGGTACTTTGATTGCTGCTGAATAATATAATGTTGGTGGTCTAGCATGCTTCTCCATGATGCTCTGGTCGTCCCTGAAGTGTTGGTTGTAATAATTTTTGGAGTACATGATAGTAGTAGTAATAGATAGTAGTAATTCTTGGAGGTGGGCAGCATGATATCAATAGCTGGAGTCTTGATGTCCTTCTCAACGAGGTTTCTTGGCCAATAGTCAGGATATAACAGGTATCCACTGTCTTAGAAACTAACAAAGGCACATGCCAAACATTGTAAACTCGGCAAAAAAATTAAAAAGATGTATTTGGAATCTTTGGAGAATTTTTTCTGTAAATTGATTCTTCGTGAAAAGTAGTATAGCATGTGGATGGTGTATGGATGGTGCATGTGGATGGTGTATGGATGGTGCATGTGGATGGACCTATTATTTTATGTATCCACGTTATCTACAGTCCTATGAAGCTTTTGTTTACTCTTCATCCACCAAACTGCCTGCTATCTATGTCATGATAGCGCTGTATGTGTCAGATATAACTATGCACGTTTACTTTACGTTCTTTAAATAATTACATATCGAAAAGTCATAGCAAGAATTCCAAATAATCAGAAACTTTTAGAATTGCTGTCTTGAAAATCATGATTGAATGGACAGGTATCATTTTTTCTTGTTTGCATACTTAAATAATGCATATCGTATATCAATTCAGAAAGAAAAATATATCTAATCATTCAATTAGAAAATATAATAGCATACAAGCACTATATGCTCTATTGTAAAAAAAAAATCAATGTTCGCATGGCATGAATGATAAAAGAACACACGATTGACGAAGGTGATGCAACTTTATCTAGAACGGTTCACATTAATGCTACACGCTTGTAGGATATTGTATAAGGTTTTGTGACTGGTTGTAGAGTATATTGAAGCATACATTAGGAAATTGAAATGACTATTCTGATTTTGCATTGATATGATATAAATGCATTTGTGACGATACTCCGAACGATTATGTGAATGCCGTAAGATGAAGCAATATATATTTCCTGAAGTATTTGTGTATGTGTTTGTGCCATTCAGGCTATTGGTGATTCCTATTATTACGTTATGTTATTATTACGTTATTACGGATACCATTATAGGATTCCTCTTCGGTTTACTCATCTTTACTATATTTTTCACCTCACCCTTTTCTGTTTTTTTTCGCTTATGTACCTGATTCTTCACCTGCCTTCTCCCTGCTCCTTCTTCATCTTTTCTTCCATCTCCTCTTTGTCATCTTTGGTATCCTCCTCCTCTTACCCTTGTCCCTCCTTCTTCACTTATTCTTGATTGTCCTTCGCTACCTCTTCTTTTACCTTGTCCTATTCCTTTTTGTTGTCTTCTTATTCCTTTCCTTTTTTTTATCATCATCCTTACGTGCAATTCAGTAACAATTTTAGGATACTTCCGTTCCCTATTTTTTGTTCATGCTATTGATTTTTTGTTTGTTTGTTCATGTCAACTATTGTGGCGTTATTGGTGAACTTGGTGTCTCTCTCTGCTATATGTAGTTATGAGTGAGGCGGGTCCTTTTTATATAATATATATATATATATATATATATATATATATATATATATATATATATATATATATATATATATATATATATATATATATATATATATATATATATATATATAAATTAATGAATAAATAGATGGGTATAGAAACACTGGGTGATAGCATATTCTAGGTTCAGTCAAATATTGATCACCTCGATTCTTATGTGTAGTGTTGCCTCAGATAACTTTGCTGAGATAGCTGACAATTTTGCCTAAGATACGAAGTTAAAACTAGAAAGAAGAAAACTAAGGTCGCTTCAAAAAATCATGTTAAAAGACATATTGTTAATTTGATGTTTTTTGCCATCAGTTTAACAACCAATATACTTCCTTACGGCCTCACATCTTTATCCATTACAAAATAAAATGTGAACGATGAACTATAAGTCATATATAAATTATATTGAGGCACAGATAACAATAGAACTACTGTAGTAATAGTTCTACTGTTATCTATGAATGAGGTTATAATGAAAGCGCAGAACCTAAAACAAACTGAAAACTCAAGTTTATTGAAATTTGATTTTTTTCTACTCACTTTTCGAGTCTAAAAGGAAATACTCAGAACTCACTTTATTAACATCTTCCTTAGTTTTCAGTCTCATGTTTTACCAAGTGAAGATGCATGAGAAGAATATTTGCGCGTTTATGAGATATTTGTACCTCCATCAACCTTCACGTTATGAAACATTTCAGTGTCTATGCAGATTTTCCTGGGCAATGAAGGTTACATTTAGATGATATTGTTGCCTCAGCGAAGGTAATGATGGTGCATAATATCATTGATAACTTTGAATATATTATGATAATATGCCATCAATAATAACTTTTCCTCGACAAACTTTGTGCAATGCCAGAAATTTCTGCAGCGAAAATAATCCATGTGATATAAAAAATAAATAGATAGATAGATGAAGAATTATGTAACATATATAGCTTATCATTCTCATGATGGTCTCTTATAGTAATTGTCATCACACGTTTTTGGAGCCTATACTTCTTCCCTTTAAGACTTGTGATATCAAAACCACAATTACGAGTAGAGGCTGAAAGGAGCAGTAGCCTAATGCAAGCAACCAATACCAGAAACCTTTTTTTTTTTATTTTGGCGAATTTCAAGTGTATATATATACACACATATATATATAATATATAATATATATATATATAATATATATATTATATATATATATATATATATATATATATATATATATATATTATAACTGAAAAATAGAAGACTGCCGATTGACTAGATAGAAAAATAGTGGAAGAAAAAAATCAATGTTAAATTAACACACTCAATTAACACCCCAGTAAAAGAAACTATGAGAATTTATCTTCGATGTGACTGTGAAAATTTCCCTCTAAGTTATGCTGATTCTCACATTAGAAGGAAGATGGAGAAACGGTGGTCCAGGTATTGATTGAATGAAGGAGAGAGAGATCAGTGAATAATTCTTGCTGTAGTTCCAGGCGAGGCCTTGCCGCCTATAATTTGCTACTTTTTAGACCAGGAGACATGGCACTCTGGAGGCTGGAACTCAAATCTTATAAGAGTTCTTAAAAAACGTACAATGAGGCGCCTCACACTTGGATACTTGGAAATCATGTGTGTACGATGAGTGTTGTCCTCATAATGTATCATCGGGTATGCAGTGGTGACATGTGTACCCTGATTAACCTGGCATGATATTTCCGTTGGCAGTAAGTGTACGACAGTGTAGATACCTTTGTCGCAATACAGGTGTATGATGCATTAAAACACAATACTGAACGTGCCCCAGATATACCATGAAACTTTGAGTTTAAGAATGAGTAGCTATATCATAAACATAATATTCCATGGATTTTTCTGAAAATTCAGAAAGAAGTGCCATGACCATAACGAGTCATCGTGTCCACCTTGTCGTGTTGGTACAAAAAACATAGTCGTGTGTGCCTTGTTCAGCTGTTGCAACCTTCTTTATGTAACAAAGGCGCGTTAGGCATTATTTTGTGATGCAGTATTGAATGTCCGCCATCTTATGAAGGAGGCAGGTATTGACATGGCAGCGGCAGTGCCTCGGCCAGGCGGCGGCACCCAGCCGGGCCAGGAAGGCCTGGGTGGCGGCCGTCCAGACAGGCGACACGCGCTGCCTCTCTCCCTCACTGACTAATATAAAACAATAATTTTATGTCACACTTTATGACGTGTCGCGCACACATTGTGTCGGACAGCCTTACTGTTTGCAAGGAACGCACGTAAGCCCTGCATAACGAATTATCAAACTGAATATATATATATATATATATATATATATATATATATATATATATATATATATATATATATATATATATATATATATATATAATATATATATATATATATAATATATATATATATAAATATATATATATATATATATATATATATATATATATATATATAATATATGTGTGTGTGTGTGTGTGTGCGTGCGTGCGTACACATACACACACACACACACACACACACACACACACACACACACACACACACACACACACACACACACACACACACACACACACACACACACACACACACACACACACACACACACACACACACACACACACACACACACACACACGCTACCCAATACACACATAAAAATTGATGTATGAAGACTCTAAAAACAGGAAAAATATCGCAGGAAAACCTGGGCCGTCTAACGCCTCGCTGAGGATTTAGAAATAAGCGAAGGTGTGGGCGTGACACACATTAGGTTTTAATTACCTTATTAGTGGATGCCTTGATCATCTCATCATACGGGTTCCTCGTTTTCTTCCCTTTCATCATCCTCTCCTTCCTCCTTCTCCTTTTACCTCTCCCGTATTGTAATGAAAGGATGTATTGACAGTTAATGACTGCTGTACATGTAAAAGCCCATAGATAGCTTTTTATTACTAACTGTGACTGGCTATCTTGAGGCATCTCCGGCGCCCACGTGAAGAAATCAATAACGATGCTTAACAGGAATCGTCATTTGTTCCATCAATTGTAAGCATATGAGTAGTAATGGAACATAGAATACATTATTTGAAATGTAAATGATAATCTAATATAAAAATGTTGCTCTGCACTAATACTTCAGCTGATAGAAGTGAATTCCCAATGTATTTTTTTGTTATCAGGTCATAAATTATTAATACACACACACACACACACACACACACACACACACACACACACACACACACACACACACACACACACACACACACACACACACACACACACACACACACACACACACACACACACACACACACACACACACACACACACACACACACACACACACACACACACACACACACACACACACACACACACACACACACACACACACACCACCACGGAGGGTATTCCATGGTGTAAAGGATAGCACGCTCGGTTCACAACCGAGAAGTCCCGGGTTCGATCCCCGGGCGGAGCGGAAACAGATGGGTTGTTTCCTTAAAACCCGAGCCCCTGTCCACCCAGCAGTGAATGGGTACCGGGTGTTAGCCGGGGTTTGTGACCTGCTCTCCGGGGTGCTGGCTTCGGCCAACACTAAGCACTAAGGATGAATGATAAAAATGTTGGTATGGAGACGGGGCCACACGAGCGTTGCTCTGGCCCTGTAAAATACAACTAGATGAATACAACTAGATGAATACACACACACACACACACACACACACACACACACACACACACACACACACACACACACACACACACACACACACACACACACACACACACACACACACACACACACACACACACTTAAAAACAATGTAGTGTATATGCTATGTTGCCTTAGTTGCGATTTACAGAAACAGGATTTTTTTTTATCGGAAGCATGAAATAATTGGAATGCTTATTTATTATGATTTAGGCTGATAGATTGATTGTGAGGAATTGAACACTTGATAAAAGAAGAAAACATTATGAAACTGCAGTGAGAATATCGATTTCAATTTTTTCATGATACTATGTGAAAGAAAGTCTTTTCTCTTAACTAACACTTCATTTTTCAAGAACTTGAGGCAGGCATACTGTAAGTAGAGTGTTGCAATTTTTATTTTATTGTAGGTTAGAAGAAACAGACGGCATTTTCCTTTTGCTATTGTTTTTTTTTGTTTAATGTCTTGAGCGGCAGATGATACTGTTACTATTATTGTAAGAACAAGGAAAAAAATGGCATTATATTAGAGTTTGCTATCACCTGCATTGTGACTTGTTTTATGAGTGTATCTGAGATCAAATATATGAAAAAATAACTGATGAAAGAGGCATGTTTGTGTTACATAGTGTATACCTGCATTTATATTATTTTCATTTGTGTGCGATACATTGATTATGAATAAAATAAAATCAGTAAACATATCGATACCACGAAGAGATTGTAACATATTAATGGATGTCATTTGAAATATTACGATGACTCAAAATAGCATCATGCCGTAAAAGTAATTCTAGCATCTTGGACTAGGAAAGAAAAATGCTAATATAATCTTAGGTGATTTTGTAAACTGATAGTGCTTTGAAAAGTGTAGCGGTATTTTTGAAACAACATGCATTTAAAGGCCTAATTCTGCGTGTTTTACCCGATAAATGAGGTTGGGCAGGAGGTTGCAGGTCAGGGCCGGACGAAATAATTAAGACATGGATAAAAAATAAAAAATAATAATAATAATAATAATAATTAATTGAAAAGAATAAGAAAAATGTAGAAATGATAAGAAAAGGAAATAAAATAAAGCTATCAAAGTCACTCCTATATTTTTTTTCAGAACGATGATTTTTACGCGTTTTAGTAGGTGTCGAATCTGCTCATTTCCAAACAAAATCACGTAGGGAGTTGTGTTGGCGATTGGCACTGTTGCACTCGAAGGCCTAGTCTGGTGGCATGATTTGGTTCTTACGGCACCATCTTGATATCACACTGGTCAATGGCTACATCAAAACAAACAAAAATCTTGAGATATTTTCAAATTCATTTTGTACTTCCATTAATATGTAGTAGTTTTAGTTTAGTAGTAATTTTAGTCCAGTTAGTAGTAGTAGTTTTAATTCATTTAGGTAGTTTTAAATAATTACGTAGTAGTAGTAACTAGTAATAATAGTTAGCTGCCTGATTTATTTGTTAGTTTACCCATTTATCTAACAAAACAAACAAAACTTGAGATATTTTCCATTCATTTTAGGAGTTTCATTGATTTGTAGTAGTTTTAGTTTAATAGTACTTTTAGTTCAATAATTTAGTTGTAGTAGTAGTAGTAGTTAGTTGTCAAATTTCACACCCATAAATCATAGGTATATTGTTTCAGGTATATTTTGTCGAAACTCCTGAAGATGTCAATGCCTAGTAATTGTTTTTCATTTCGTGTTGTTCTATAGAGTGTAGATTATCTTTCCTTAGTTTCAGGTTTCTGCTATTGAATCAAGTAGATATTTCCATTAATCTTATTAATTTCACATTCCGTGTAAAGGATGTTGTCTTGTAAATTAGTGGTAAACTGCATTAAGTTTTGTCATATTCAGGTCTAGATCTATCGTATTTTATCTATCTACTATCTACTATCACCTATCTATCTACTATAAATCTACTATCTACTATCATCTATATATATACTATCTACTACCATCTATCTATATACTATCTACTGCCATTATCTATCTACTATCTACTATATTGTATCTACTATCTAGACTATCTATTACGGCCAAGGCAGTGAAGGCGTCTCGTAAAGTCTGTACCAGATGATATGTCGATGTCATCTGCAATTCATAGATGGTTACGATAGATGATAGATAGACATGATAGATAGATATATAGATAGACGATAGATGCATTCTGTTTTAACTCATATATGGTTGCCGGGCTTGAGCCAATGTCTGCTTGTTTTTGGCAGTCAAAGTATTCTTCATTTATTTTTGTTGCATTTATTCCTCTGTCTATCATACTTTTTTGGTTCCTGTCTTTGTGGAGATCAAGGAGACATTTTTTTAATATATGATGAACAGCTAATGCGACGATACTGATTTAGGCAGTGGTTCAGTGGTGGTTTCTCTAATATCGCTGTTTTATTGGTGCTTCTTTCATTGAGTATCTCCGATGTCTGCTTTGTGAAAGTTGTTATCAACCTCCATTCCTTCATCCCTCAAAACACACATCAACACATTATTTTTTTCTTGAACTTATTTTTTTTTTTTTACTATACGCTATACACTTTTTTCTTCTTCCCCTATACAGTATTCTTCTTCCCCTATACAGTATTCTTCTTCCCCTATACAGTATTCTTCTTCCCCTATACAGTATCTTCTTCCCCTATACAGTATTCTTCTTCCCCTATACAGTATTCTTCTTCCCCTATACAGTATTCTTCTTCCCCTATACAGTATTCTTCTTCACCTATACAGTATTCTTCTTCCCCTATACAGTATTCTTCTTCCCCTATACAGTATTCTTCTTCACCTATACAGTATTCTTCTTCCCCTATACAGTATTCTTCTTCCCCTATACAGTATTCTTCTTCCCCTATACAGTATTCTTCTTCCCCTATACAGTATTCTTCTTCCCCTATACAGTATTCTTCTTCCCCTATACAGTATTTTTCTTCACCTATACAGTATTCTTCTTCCCCTATACAGTATTCTTCTTCCCTATACAGTATTTTTCTATCATACTTCCCTATACAGTATTCTTTCTTCTCCCTATACAGTATTCTTCTTCCCCTATACAGTATTCTTCCTTACAGTTTCTTCTACTTTCAGTATTCTTCTTCCCTATACAGTATTCTTCTTCACCTATACAGTATTCTTCTTCACCTATGCAGTATTCTTCTTCACCTATACAGTATTCTTCTTCCCCTATACAGTATTCTTCTTCCCCTATACAGTATTCTTCTTCCCCTATACAGTATTCTTCTTCACCTATACAGTATTCTTCTTCACCTATACAGTATTCTTCTTCACCTATGCAGTATTCTTCTTCACCTATACAGTATTCTTCTTCCCCTATACAGTATTCTTTTTTTCCCTATACAGTATTCTTCTTCCCTATACAGTATTCTTCTTCCCTATACAGTATTCTTCTTCCCTATACAGTATTCTTCTTCCCTATACAGTATTCTTCTTCACCTATACAGTATTCTTCTTCACCTATACAGTATTCTTCTTCACCTATACAGTATTCTTCTTCCCCTATGCAGTATTCTTCTTCACCTATACAGTATTCTTCTTCCCCTATACAGTATTCTTCTTCCCCTATACAGTATTCTTCTTCCCCTATACAGTATTCTTCTCCCTATACAGTATTCTTCTTCCCTATACAGTATTCTTCTTCCACCTATTACTTAGTATTCTTCTTCCCCTATACAGTATTCTTCTTCCCTATACAGTATTCTTCTTCCCTATACAGTATTCTTCTTCCCTATACAGTATTCTTCTTCCCCTATACAGTATTCTTCTTCACCTATACAGTATTCTTCTTCACCTATACAGTATTCTTCTTCACCTATACAGTATTCTTCTTCACCTATACAGTATTCTTCTTCACCTATACAGTATTCTTCTTCACCTATACAGTATTCTTCTTCCCCTATACAGTATTCTTCTTCACCTATACAGTATTCTTCTTCCCCTATACAGTATTCTTCTTCACCTATACAGTATTCTTCTTCCCCTATACAGTATTCTTCTTCACCTATACAGTATTCTTCTTCCCTATACAGTATTCTTCTTCCCCTATACAGTATTCTTCTTCCCTATACAGTATTCTTCTTCCCCTATACAGTATTCTTCTTCCCCTATACAGTATTCTTCTTCCCCTATACAGTATTCTTCTTCCCCTATACAGTATTCTTCTTCCCCTATACAGTATTCTTCTTCCCCTATACAGTATTCTTCTTCACCTATACAGTATTCTTCTTCCCTATACAGTATTCTTCTCCCTATACAGTATTCTTCTTCCCTATACAGTATTCTTCTTCACCTATACAGTATTCTTCTTCCCCTATACAGTATTCTTCTTCCCTATACAGTATTCTTCTTCCCCTATACAGTATTCTTCTTCCCTATACAGTATTTCTTCCCCTATACAGTTTCTCCCCTATACAGTATTTTCTTCCCCTATACAGTATTCTTCTTCCCTATACAGTATTTTCTCACCTATACAGTATTCTTCACCTATACGTATTCTTTTCCCTACACATGATTTTTCTTTCACATATACAGTATTCTTCTTCCCCTATACAGTATTTTTCTTCCCCTATACAGTATTCTTCTTCCCCTATACAGTATTTTTCTTCACCTATACAGTATTCTTCTTCACCTATACACTCTTTTCTTCCCCTATACAGTATTCTTAGGAAAATATCTAACCTTTTCATTTAGTATACTCACACACCTGCTTTTTTTTTGCCGTTTTTCACATTCAAGGAGACAATTTTTATTTGCCTGAAATTTAATTTTGTTAGTCTTTTTATAAAAAAAAATTCCCCCCTCAACAGTTTCATACATCATATCCATATTTTTGTTGTTGTATCATTTATTTTCCTCGGGTATGGTATATATGTATAGGTACTTTATTCGGTACCTTATACTAATTCCTACACGACCATGATTATTTTGTTTTGTGTGAGGAAATAATAATACTCTTGTAAATATTTCCCATCATAACCAGAGTAATGACATGTCTCCTAGTGTTGGTTTGGAGTGATGGTCGTTGTCTTATCGTCCAGGTGTCACAGGTAGCAGGGGACAGTTGTGCATCTTGACGGGGCAGACATTGTGCACAGCCTTCACTGCAGACATATTGGTCCTGAGATCCCATCACGTGTATCAGACACGTTAACAACAAATAGACGTGTTTGTTTGTAATGGCCGTGTCAATGTGTATGAGTGCTATGCCTCGAATTATTTACACCAGTATTATTATTTCCTCACACAATACAAAAAAATCCTGGTCGTGTATACATCTATATATATCATACACGAGGAAAACAAATAATACAACAAAAAAAATATGGATATGATGTATGAAAATGTTAAGAAGGGGGAAAAAAGTGTATAAAAAGACTAACAAGGCGATATTTCAGGCAGAAAAAAGTGGTCTCGAATGTCAAAAACGGCAAAGGTAAAATAATGCAAGAGTGCGAGTGAGTATACTAAATGAAAAGGTTAAATATTTTCCTAAGAATACTGTATAGAGGAAGAAAAAGAGTGTATAGTGTATGTGTGTGTGTGTGTTTGTGTGTACTTGTGTGTGTGTGTGTGTGTGTGTGTGTGTGTGTGTGTGTGTGTGTGTGTGTGTGTGTGTGTGTGTATGTGTATGCGTGTGTATGTGATGTGCATGTGTATGTGTGTGTGTTTGTGTGTGTGTGTATGTGATGTGTGTGTGTGATGTGTGTGTGTGTGTGTGTGTGTGTATGTGTATGTGTGTGTATGTGATGTGCATGTGTATGTGTATGTGTTTGTGTGTGTATGTGTGTGTGTGTGTGTGTGTGTGTGTGTGTGTGTGTGTGTGTGTGTGTGTGTGTGTGTGTTGTGTGTGTGTGTGTGTATGTGTATGTGTGTGTGTGTATGTGTGTGTGTGTGTGTATATGTGTGTGTGTGTGTATATGTGTGTGTGTGTGTGTTTAGGGAGGACGAGGCTTAACACTGTCTTGGGCACAAGAGGCACCCAGTGTCTCGCTGGCACTGTCAAGGCTGCCTATATAGACTAGTACTCTATATAGCCATTATTAGGACCGAACAACTAAATGCTGTGACATGAAGGAAGCTGACTACTGTGTCGAAAACATGTATACTATGAACTTATAGTATTGGAAAATAAAGTCAATGTAAATACATGTTTACGTGAAAAACCTGGTGTATATTCACGCTCTTTGCATTTTCTAAAGATACTCGTAAACTTATGGGTTTTTTCTCTTTGTTCTTTTCATCTTTTCAATACAAGACCATTGAGTTTTCTCATAGGAAAACGTTACCTAATCCAACATCCAAAAATTATCATGGTGTCAGAAAACTCCCCAGCTTTCTCGCAGGAAACCTGAAGACAAAGATGCATTTTGGATTTTATTTTTGTTTGTTTTCAGTAACGATATATGTACTAGTATACAGATTACCTATGATTTACTCTTTTTTACCCTTTTTTTGGAATACTGAATTAATGAAATAATTGCATTCACCTGCATATTTTCGTATTGCGTTGCGTATCATGTTTGGAAGGAAACAGACCGCCGACGCTGATGTTCCGTGAGTGACCAGCTCCTGCTATCCTCCATTACTACCACCGTCATGGCTACAACAATACATTTCCTGATGCACAGACATGTTTCTTGAGGGACTTACTGCGGCAGACAAAGGTGTTCCAGTCAGTATTGGTAGGAAACAGATAAGACGCTAATTGTTTATATAACTGCACCAATAAGTAAGGCAGATACATAGTACGGCAGGTGAAAAATGCCCCGCACACTGGAATAGTAATGCTTTATATGCACAAAAAGCTTCAGGAACCTGCACACTGTCTCCCTGAAGGTGGAGGTTCGTTACCCTATTGCCAAGGATCCCTGAGTGACGGCGCCTCGGGTTCACGTCCCCAACACTCAGGTGGTGATGGGCATCGCCGGCCAACACGACGCGGCTTTCTTCTATGCATGAAGCTCGTGATGTGTAGATTTTTGTGTAGGACACTTGTTTTGGTCATCACAATGTGGACGTTTTGGCGAGGCCGTGTTGCCAACAACCCGCTGTTGTTGTCGATAGGCCAGAGTGTGAAGGGATAGAAACATGACAGGGCAGCGTGTCACGTGTCATGCAGACGCCAGGGGATCAGCCGGGCAGCCAGGGCCTGGAGGCATTTTTCTCACTTGGAGAGTGCGCCTCATGCAGAAACCTTAAGTTAATACCTATGAACATAAGATACATAAGAAAATAAGGAAGCTACAAGAGGCCGCGAGACCTACACGAGGTAGTTCCTGTTACTTAACACTACCTACATCCACCTTTCATCCCCATCCATGAATTTATCCAGCTTCATTTTAATGCTCCCTATTGACGCACTGACCATCTGACGACTGAGTCCATTCCTATGGCGGATGCCATAATCGCTATGTAAGATTTTACATGGATAGAACTTGAATATTAATTTGACTAAAGTCCAGCAATGATAAAGTGTGAATATTTTTTTTTCATGAAAAGGTTATGAAAAATGGGAACTCCACAGCATATTACAAGACTATGATACATCATAACACATGCATGACATGCACTGATTTATAACATGAAACCTCGGTTTTAGGTGCATTTGTTGAGAATATAATGTACAAGAAAGCTTTGGCTTTAATAACAAGTATGATTAACATAATGTACTATTGATGTACCTTAGGCTTCAGGGACTATAACTCGTCACCCTATGTGAACATTTTGTGGAGGCACAGGTTATCCTGATCTGGCCCCTGTACCACAGCGCGATAGCCTTTTGTTGAGGGGTTGAGTCGCCATTGTAGGGCTGCGGGTCGTGACTGGCAGCGGCAGTGCCTCGCCAGGCGGCGGCACCGCCGGTGCAGGCCGAGCGCGACGTACCACCGCTCTCTCAACCTCACCTATCAGAGAAATTTTCCGTCACACTTTGTCATGGTAACAAGGCACATTATATGTATTGTTGCAGCAGTTGTCGTGATTCATGACGTAAAACAAGTCAACCTTGTTAGGAGCGGCAAGCCAACATGCTGAAAAGAATACACTATGGTTATTTTTGATATTGTATTGCAATATAGATAGATTTTTACGTGACATTGGGATATATTTTTCTTTGGTTTACCTCAGCGAAATATTCTCTCGGGTATTCTCTTTTTCTTATTACTTTATATCTTTTCTCGTCTTCCTCGCGTTCTCTCTCTCTCTCTCTCTCTCTCTCTCTCTTCTCTCTCTCCTCTCTCTCTCTCTCTCTCTTCTCTCTCTCTCTCTCTCTCTCTTCTCTCTCTCTCTCTCTCTCTCTCTCTCTCTCTCTCTCTCTCTCTCTCTCTCTCTCTTCTCTTCTCCTCTCTCTCTCTCTCTCTCTCTCTCTCTCTCTCTCTCTCTCTTCTCTCTCTCTCTCTCTCTCTCTCTCTCTCTCTCTCTCTCTCTCTCTCTCTCTCTCTCTCTCTCTCTCTCTCTCTCTCTCTCTCTCTCTCTCTCTCTCTCTCTCTCCTCTCTCTTCTCTCTCTCTCTCTCTCTCTCTCTCTCTCTCTCTCTCTCTCTCTCTCTAAGTCTCTCTCGCACACACACACACACACACACACATTCACAAAACAAAACGTGTATCATCTGTACACAGGTATACCAGTACCCTACTCAGCTTGTTACTATGGAAGTTGGATATTGAAACATTCAGGGTACTGAGTTTTTCACCAAGACGGCAACACTATAGGAAGCGAGAAAACACATGAATTCCTCCTGAAAAATAATAATTTTATGTCTATATATATCACGCATTGGGTTGTCCTTGGCATTATGAGTTCATCAACCAGCGAAAAAAATGTCTTGATCGAGCAGTATTGGTTCCGGAGCCGGCTGTGTTTTACTATCAGAGACAGGTCATTTGCAACTTGCGCGGAATCGATTTGCAGCTTGCGTGGAATCGTTATATGTCTCCACAGATACTTTCGACAAAGGGTAATATAGGTGTCCCTATGTGAAACTCAATACTTGGTAATTATTTATTTGTATCAGGTATTTTGCAGGTGTGCAACATACATATTTCCCTTCTCTTATATTACTTGAATATAACTATTCCTGATTATCTGCACATATACTTATCATTGCCTAAAGTGTTCTGCAGCAGACATTAATATCTATGTAGTTGGTGCCGCTGGATGCTTTCGAGGCGTCTCTGTAGCCTAATGTCATAAAATTGTCATATGCCTGGGCGCCTTACAGGTCAAGACAGCACGTTATGAGGACTGTATGTAATAGTGTATCCTAGAAAACTCGTCCATATAATGATGACAAAACTTCTATAATAATATAAGCGAAAGTGTGTGTGTGTGTGTGTGTGTGTGTCTGTCTGTCTGTCTGTCTGTCTGTCTGTCTGTCTGTCCGCGATAGGTGCCGCTCCCTGTGGCGGAATCTCATCATATGTCACAGTTTTGGAATCAGGTTGACCAGGGGAAGGTTTTAAGCCCACTTATAGGATGATCCGATCACTTTTTTTCTCTTTTTTTTAGCAGCCTATTAGCGAGAACTGTGAAGAAAAAAAAGTGGGTTGCGAGAATTGAGGAAACCTTGATGTAGGGTGATGGGTAATAGGTGAGTGAATGGGTGGGGTGATGGGTAATGGGTGTGGGGTGATGGGTGAGTGAATGGGTGGGGGGTGATGGGTGATGGGTGAGGGAATAGGTGGGGGGTGATGGGTATTGGGTGAGTGAATGGGTGTGTGGTGATGGGTAATGGGTGAGTGAATGGGTGTGTGGTGATGGGTAATGGGTGAGTGAATGGGTGGGGGGTGATGGGTAATGGGTGAGTGAATGGGTGGGGGGAATACATACATTTCAGGAAAGTTAGAAGGGGCTATCTGGAGAGTCTGTGTTTGGTGGGCCGAGGTGGTGGGTAATGGGTCTATCTGGAGAGTCTGTGTTTGGTGGGCCGAAGGCCCAACAAACACAGGTGGTGGGCCGAAGGCCCACCAATAGCACTCCGCAGAAGCTAGCCAAAAAGTCCGCCCGGAGGGCGGCTTTGCTTTCAGGAAAGTTAGAAGGGGCTATGATGTAAATGGGTTGGCGTTAATACATACATTTCTACATCCATGATTTCAGGAAAGTTAGAAGGGGCTATCTGGAGAGTCTGTGTTTGGTGGGCCGAAGGCCCACCAATAGCCCTCCGCAGGAGCTAGCCAAAAAGGCCGCCCGGAGGGCGGCTTTGCGGCTAGTAACCTTATAAAAGTCAAAATAGTCTTACGATTATAACGCCACAACCATGTCAGGTTTCAGGAAACAAGTCCATCGCCAATATTTTCTTTATTCGTCTGACTAAAAATGATTAATATTCATGTTTTTCAGTCATTTTTTTAAATATTCATACTCAAAATTTTTAATGTTCTAAAAATCGCAATTCGTATAAATCTGGTTAATTCTTTCGTTTGGTCGTCCCAGAGTGTCTCCGGGAGATTTTTCTTTGTCTGGAAACGCCTTCATACCTTTCATCAACGCCATCAATACCTCTGTGGTGCGTCTTAAGAGCCCCGCACCCTGATGGACGAGATGGCCTTCAGCACCTCATTCTGTGTATCATCGCCGCCACTACATGATGTGCACCGGATTTTTGGCACCTGATATACACTATGCTATGTATTTTCACTCGTTTGAATTGTATCTCAAATGAATTTTGCCGTCAGACTTCGCATTGATTTTCTTGCATTTTTTTCTTTCGCTCGGTTTCTCATCATGCACCGTGATTTTCATAGATCCGAGTTTTCGTTAATATTTTGAATGTTGAAATAGGTTTAGGGTTATGTTGAATATTGATCCTCGTAATAGCTTTATATAGATTTCGCTTAGCATCCTGCATCATCTCACGTGTTCCAATAGTAAGCTATACTTGGTATATTTGTATTTGATGAAATTATCACTAAAACCAGCAGATGAATCGTCACTAAGACATATATTAACGGAAAACTTCTGGAAAGTATTAAAATTACTGTAAAACAATTAAAAACTACATTTTCAAGCACGTAAAAAAATGTTTTTGTAACCAAATTTATTTAGTAGTAATTATTTTTTGTCAGACGCATAAAAAGAATATTGGCGATGGACTTGTTACCTGAAACCTGACATGGTGGTGGCGTTATCAGCCTGCTTTGTCACTCTGTTCACCACACACCTGACACAGACACCTCAGCCTGCGCCTAATAATAATATATAATCATGTACTGAACATCTTACCGGCAAGGAGGTCGTGGAAGTAAGACCGTCCATTGGAAAAAGAATACCATACCTAGAAGACGAAGGAATAACGAGTAATGCTTCCTGAACCCAGTGTGGCGTGTGAACAACTGGGGTTTATGCGAGTGTGAGTATATGATTTCTCTAACTCCTCTTCCTCTTCCTCCTTGTTCTCCTCCTACTTTTCCCCCTCTTCATCCCTTCTTCCTCCTTCACCATCTCGTCTTTCTCGTACTTCTTAACCCTCTTTAACTTTCTTTTTCGATGTTTCCTCCTCCTCCTCCTCCTCCTCCTCCTCCTCCTCCTCCTCCTCCTCCTCCTCCTCCTCCTCCTCCTCCTCCTCCTCCTCCTCCCACGCCTCTTCCTCATCTTCTTTACATCTTATAATTCCCATGAAATATTCAAGATCTGACCTTGGATATGCTAAATAAACTTGACTTTTTACTCCACTTTAGAGAGAGAGAGAGAGAGAGAGAGAGAGAGAGAGAGAGAGAGAGAGAGAGAGAGAGAGAGAGAGAGAGAGAGAGAGAGAGAGAGAGAGAGAGAGAGAGAGAGAGAGAGAGAGAGAGAGAGAGAGAGAGAGAGAGAGAGAGAGAGAGAGAGAGAGAGAGAGAGAGAGAAATACCTACACAGTGATCATGTCAAAGTTAAGCTCTTCATTTATCCATCCATGCATTATATATTACCCGTGATCACAATGAAGTGGAAATCAGGACGAATGACTTTCCTTGAAGGCTAAGGCAGAGATCCTTCCTTCTGGAGTCTATTGAAGGTTATGGGAGAGGCTCATGTAGGAATATTTCGATCAACCTCCGCAAGACACATACAGTTTCTAGTGATCGTTTCTGCACGCTTCTTAACCCCTTCACGCCCAGGTCTTTCCTTTTTTAGATGAAATCGTCTGTTGTTAGCCATAAAGTTACGAAAAGTAGCTCAATATACAAAATAAGCTAGTGGACTAGGATACTAAACATGTCATAGCTATACTGCTTATATTTATTAAAATCGTCTATTGGTAGCTAGATTACAATGGAAATTACGTTCTGGGCCTTAAGGGGTTAATCACTCGAAGGCTTGACAACAACACGGGTAAACGGAGAGTAGGAAGCCAGGTGTTCACTCCTTAGTTACACCTTGAAAATTCTAAAGAAAAAAATCTAATTGTGATTTTTTGCAAGATGGGTGTGTTTCTATTGGGGTCCGTGACAATGATCCTTTAACAAATAAGGTATATATATGAATCAATGTTAATGTGACTGTAGTTTAAATTTGTGAGCTTGTCTGCTTTTGTGCTGAATGAAGAAATCACATTCGATTATTTTTTATTCTCAATTGCATTCTTTTCTTTGACAAACGGCGACTTTATATTGTGTAAAATTATAGCAAAAGTTAGAGACTGTCTGAAGATTATGCAATGTGTGCCCTCTTGTTTTACTTTACTTTATTTTTTTGTAAGTGTTAGGTTTTTATTAGTAGCTTAAGGATGTTCGCATAACACTGCACATGTGATATATCAACTAATGTTTTTGCCCCTGAGATGTTGGATAGCAGGATCATTATGCATCACATCGAAATTGAAAACACAAAGAAACACAATTATGTTAAATCTCAGTTATGTTAAATCTCAGTTATGTTAATCTCAGTTATGTTAATCTCAGTTATGTTAATCTCAGTTATGTTAATCTCAGTTATGTTAAATCTCAGTTATGTTATGATATATCAACTAATGTTCTTGCCCCTGAGATGTTGGATAGCAGGATCAGTATGCATCACATCGAAATTGAAAGCACAAAGAAAAAAAATTATGTTAAATCTCAGTATTAGTCTTCAGTGTGACACAAAACAGATGCCCATTTACCTACCTAGATCCTTGGCGTTTATCCTAGCAGAAAAGAAAACCTAACAAAGCTTATCATAGTCTTTATTGAACCATTTCTGCTGGTCTTCTAACATAGTCTTTATATCTTATGATAAAGAATACACTCTTAGAAAAGAAGGGTAGGAAAAGGGTAGAAAAAGGGTGTTTGTAGTGATGAAATACTGCTACCTTTTTTCTACCCTTACAAATATACCCTTTCGGATCGACGCAAATATACCCTTTTCCAACCCTCTCGTCTAAAAAGGGTAGATAAAGGGTAGATGAAGGGTATAATCGGCAGCATCTACCCTCCAGCCTCGACATAGGGTTTAAAAAGGGTAGTGATGGTGCGATGTAACAATTCGACCCTTAATATACCCCTTATTTCTGAGAGTGTAGTAG
Organism: Chionoecetes opilio; assembly: GCA_016584305.1. Lineage (NCBI taxonomy): Eukaryota > Metazoa > Arthropoda > Malacostraca > Decapoda > Majidae > Chionoecetes > Chionoecetes opilio. Next base: position 427,139 of record JACEEZ010025354.1, on the reverse strand, counting down.
CAACTGTCAAAAAAAATCTCAACAGCATTTATTACCGTATTTTCTGAATCTGTCTCCTTCTTTTCTCTCTCCTTCTGTCTCCTGTCTCGTAGTTTACAGGAACTACCTCGTGTAGGTCTCACGGCTTCTTGTAGCTTCCTTATATTCTTATGTTCTTATGTTCTCATACTGTGTTTATACCGCAGTACAGCTACGTTTGTTTCGTAGGCATTGGCGATATATTATTTTTTTAGGGGAGAGGAATTGAATTGTTTCCAGAGATATGTAAAAATCACATAGAATATGGAGAATATCCTTCACTCCACTGCGACCATTGCAAATAGCGCAGCAAGTAAATGGTTCTTAGTGTGTTGGAAGAGTCGTGTTCAGGGCGCCACAAGGAGGAACACAGGGTTGTACAGGGTTCCTCCAGTGGTCTATAGGGTGAGGTTGGTTACACAGACACAAAAATCATACTGAATGATATTGTCGATCATCCATACCAGACTCATTCCTTTAGGAGGCTGGTGGTGGTCATCGCAGGGTAAGACGATGCAGCCCTGATCTCTTCATGAAATTCCTATAGATATATATAGATATTTTTTAGCATTGATTTATTTTTACCGTCACAAAAGGATGGGATATTGGCGAGGTCATGTTGCTGATAAGGTGCTACGTGGCCAGGGCATGAGGGCGTGGCAGGATAACAGGGCACAGTGCCACGTGTCTTGCCGATGGACAGGCGACAGTCATCAGTGTGGCACCTTAGTCGTGTGTTTAGGTGTGAATTTGCTGCAGAGACGAGCTACGATGTACTTCAAGAGTGGACATCGGTTTCCATCATGTAAATGTGTTCCAGCACAAACTGTGAATTTAATTTTTACTTGAAATGGAAATTGTTTGCTTTTACAACCTGAATCATCATCTTGACTGGTGAGAAAATTATGTTGAATTGTTTTTGTTTGTAAATCAGTAGCTGCTTTTCAAAAGAAGATAATAACTTCAGTATTGCGGTGCATCAAATATCATAATGCTCTATTGTGTTGCACTGTGAATTTCAAATTAGACTGTAGATTCAGGATCAAGTGCCATGACAATAATGAGTCACCGTGTTCATTTTGTCGTGTTAGTATATAGTAATCATATTATTGTGTACCATGTCAGAGAGGAGCCGCCTTCACCATATACCACAGGCACGTTAAACATTATTTTGTGAGGCAATATTGAGAGTCCGCCATCTTATGAAGGTGGCGAGTCGTGACATGGCAGCGGCAGTGCCTCGGCACTCAGCCGGGCCAGGCCTAGCCAGGCCCACGCTCGCTGGCTCTCGCGCCTACCGTGTTAATGATAGACCTCTTGCTTGTCGCCACAAATATTATGTCTAACACAATCTTGTAATCTTTGTGGTGAGGAGAGTGACTGTAAGCGTGAGTAGCAGACTTCTCGCAAGGACGAAAAATGGCAGTAATGACATTTTTTTCCATTACTGAATGATTAGCATAGCTTCATTTTATGTTATCAGCCTGGATCAACACACACACACACACACACACACACACACACACACACACACACACACACACACACACACACACACACACACACACACACACACACACACACACACACACACACACACACACACACACACACACACACACACACACACACACACACACACACACACACACACACACACACACACACACACACACAAATACACACACACACACACACACACACACACACACACACACACACACACACACACACACACACACACACACACACACACACACACACACACACACACACACACACACACACACACACACACACACACACACACACACACACACACACACACACACACACACACACACACACACACACACACACACACACACACACACACACACCTGCATGGAGGTGTGAATTAAGATTCACTATTCACTTCACTATTGGAGTATAAATATATTGCCTGAGAAAAATACTTAACCAGGTACTCACGTTACACAAGCTTAATGATTTCACATTGGCATGAAATTGTTTCAAAAGAAGCATTTACCATAGAACATTGCAGATGGATGTTATACATAATGAATTGGCCGTGGATGTATACGGACTACTTTTTACTGGTTCTGGAATTCATGAATAAAAATGCATTTGGATTTCGGTGGTATATCTGGATTATATGAATTACAGTGGGCTCTTCGTGAATCGGCCAGATTGTGACACAGTAGCCCCACCATCTTCCCTTATGTCATAGCAAAGAACAGTTTAACAATATTTTTTGTCTATCCACGCTGGTTCTGCCTTGCTCGTCCCTGAGAAAAAACTATGACAGTACGTTTGCATGGCTTTCATATGTTATTCGTACGTGAACCGAGTGAGGCACCAGACAGGTGTTGTCACGCCTTCGAACAGTTTGATCATAGAAATAAATGCGTATGTTAGCCGGCGCAGCTAAATGAAAATATAATTCGCTACATACACAGCATTTATAAGAACTCTTTATTTTTTTCCAAAGGCTAGGCGGTTACCTTTGAGTCTCCATTTACTGTAAGAGTCAGCCTCACATACAACACATTTCCCACTCAGGTCTCGTGGACTCATCCGTCTCCTCATTCCTCATCAGCTCGTACTAAGCTGATGAGGAAACATTCGTCTTGACACCTCTTGCCTGCTTCTGCTTCTTGAATTGTGTAAAGATAATCAAGTTTCTAGTTTCCTCATCCTAAGAACTGTAGCTTAAAGAACCCAAATATACTGATTTCACACCAAGCTCCTAAGAAATGTTATCTGCTTCTGGCACTACAATGCTTCATGGCTGACCTTTATTGAGAGGCGACTGTCAGATAACATAAACATTTATAGCTATGAGATGTTAGTGATTATCCTAACTACCATCAACCGAAGCTGATGGCCAACCGAACTTATTTATTTTTCTTTATTTTTTTTTCTCTTTTTGAATTGCAGTGATGACGAAATTTCAAGTTAATCATATAGTGAGAAAAATTCTACTTAGATGGGAAATGCTCCACCAATCATGGTTTTGTTCATGTGATTAGATATATTGGACATACTCTTTGCTGTTCAATGTGGTGTTGTCAGGGACACGAGAGGCGGTCAAAGGGCTTGAATATCTATCTAACTAACTATGTAAGAAAGAGTTCATAATATTAGTCTGTATTCTAGACAGTGATTTGCTTCCTAAAATCTTGAGACAAAAAAATACTCCGTCAATCGTGAGGCAAAATAACTGCAATTTGGGAGTGAATTATAGGAAGTGGAGTGGGAATTCATGAGTCTTCTTAGTATTTTCCTTGACGTCATTCAGGCATTAAGTATCTTGCGCAGCGATTTGGCAGACCATAATCATACAATCGTGTGCTACTAAGTACAGTAATTCGCAGCAAAATTCGAAGTAAAGCAATAAAAAAAATTGATTTCTTCCTGTCTTCTTTGTTTACCACTTACAAACAACCTGCAGCAGGAAGACCTGGTGTTGGCTCGTGGCTGGAGATAATTCAACTACTTGTGTCTTGGAGAGATAAGCAGAACATAGGCGTTGGCGTCACTTACCTCACACTTACCTCATTCATGAAGTCGTTTAGGTATTTATGAATCCTACTCTTTCTCCTTCTTCTCCTCCTCCTCCTTCTGTCTGGTCTGCCTGTGTTTTTTGCTATTTTGAAATTCAATTGCTGTTACCTTGACGTGCGTTCTTTTCCTTGGTAATGCCCAGCTATCCCACTATCAATACTCGTTATTTTGCCTGTTGGATATTGTGATGTTAACACAGAAAAAATTAGATAATATGCATGTATTTGGAAAACGGAGATTTGAGTGCAGTTTCCAGAAGGTATATATATATATATATATATTATTATTGTATCTACTTTTCACTCTACTTACATGGAATAGTTATAGGTAAATGATGAAATGGATTGAAAAAGAAAAACTTAACTTAATGTCCAATAACATTGATACCACAATTTGACATCGCGTTTTTGATACCCACGTTATGAAAGTTTCTGCAGAGTGTACGATGAAGGTGAAAATAATGTCATTGTCAAGTTCATATTATTGAAGGACGCAGTACACGTATTGACAGATGTTTTGATGAATGTATAACTGCACATTAATTATTATATATGTAAGCGTATCAACTAGGGATTCCACAGTACATTTTTATTCAATGAAACTTACTTCTAGTATATATGTAGACACAATAAGTTCCACAATTTATTCTTTGAGCTATTCCTATGATGTAATGTGGCTTGGTGAGGTGTCTGCACATCGCGGCTCGTCTCTCCTCGAGAAGCTCATACCTGTACTTTCGACCTAATCTAACCCAACCTAACATGAACCTATGACTAAGGTGCCAGGCTAAAGATTGATTTTGTCCATCTGCAAGACGCGAGACATTATGCCACGTTGTCACCTCACGGCCTTATACCCTGATTGCCTAGAAACGTATCAACAACATGATCTCGCCAATATCCTAACGTCTTGTGGCTGTAAAAATGAGTCATGCAAAAAATATTCATAGTAGGAATATCGTTCATAGAGCATAGCTATTTCGTTTTAGCGGGTGATGAGCATTAATACACTAAAGGAGTTAGTTAGGTATGGATCAGAGGTAATGAATATTGCACTATATCAATATGTAACTTTGACGGTAAATATATTATGGAGTTTTGGGGGGGCTATTGTATGGCCTATAGCAGAGACACTTTACCTTCTTTTCCTCGGCCAGTCATCCTGTGCCACCCTTACAAAATTATGGTAATGATAACAAAGTGACATGAAACCCTTAGTTAGCAACATCCAATAGGTAAATATGGTAAATATTTTGTCAATACGGTTTACTTCCTAGAACATCCTAGAATTATTCATCATAAAACCTAAGGAAGCAAGACAATACCCTACAGGCGCAATAGGCTCCAACGTAAAAAATAACAAATATTAATAAGTAGAAAAAATATAAATGCAGAATGTGCCTAGGTTGTCCTTGCTTAGCGAATGGCGGCACGTAAGACACATCAGAATGTTTAAGATAGTTTCGCGGCACAGAACATTCTCATCCGCCATCTTGAGAAGGCGGTCGGGTGCCAGTGACAGTCGCGGTGCCTCGGGGCGGCGGCACTCACCGGAACACAGGCACTCACGCAATCTCCCGCCCGGATCGACACACCTGCCTCTACCTGTACCTGTAACGGAGAAATTGCTTAGTTTGATGGTTGTTAACGCACCTCGTCCTTCACTTATCATATGAAGCAATGTTTGGTTTGTTTTTCTAGTCTTCAGATATGAGTTAAAGTTTATTGAAAATGTTAATACTCGCAATGCCTTAAAGTTTGGTTGAGTCTAAGATATCACGAAAGCATTGTGGTACCTCGCCTATTGGCCTGTCACTAAATTTCTGTCCAGGGAAATATAGCACATTGCATTCACTTCTTTGTATATGTCATCGCTGCCCATTTCTGCACTCTGTCCACCTTAAACCATATATTTTTGTATCAAGATTCTGCTTTTTGATAAACATAAAAGGAAATAAACTCACTAGAAATGTAATGAAGTGGGGAAAAAAAGAAAAAAGTTACAGAAGAAGATAACTAAGAGTAATATTGAGATGAAGGGTATCTATGTATTATTTTTACTAAGCAAAGGGAAATATTGATGAAAATCAGGCAAGCATTTTTCTTCCTTTACATGTATATAGAACATATATTTTTTCATAATGTGACTGAATGAAAGTTATATATAGCTCCTTCTATAAATGACGATGCATAGAACTTCTAGTGCACAGAAGAGTTACAGGACTCCATCATTTAAGCCTCATAGATAATGACTCCAAGGAACACGAAAAACTTATGTTAGTTGTTTATATATTTACATTCATACTTTCCTTTATATTTCTATCTATCTTTTTCTTCTTGTCTAGTTAATGATAGTCTACGTACATGGGTCATTGCTTCGCCCTCTACTTTGGCATCACAGCTTGTGTGTGTGTTTTGGAAAGAGAGAGAGAGAGAGAGAGAGAGAGAGAGAGGAGAGAGAGAGAGAGAGAGAGAGAGAGAGAGAGAGAGAGAGAGAGAGAGAGAGAGAGAGAGAGAGAGAGAGAGAGAAGAGAGAGAGAGAGAGAGAGAGAGAGAGAGAGAGAGAGAGAGAGAGAGAGAGAGAGAGAGAGAGAGAGAGAGTGTGTTTAATATACCTTTGGGTAAAGGAAAATTTTCAGTATCGTGTGACCATTCTCTTTCCATAGGCTAGTTATTCTTAATTGTCCTAAAATCTTATCTAAGGCAAAATAAGTGGGAAAGAATTGTGTGCCACCTGTAGAAACTAAATAGAAAATACCACTACTCCAGGGAAAAAAAGGAAAGTAAAATCAGTCATCAAAGACCTTATCACTCCTCTTTTCTTTTTTCGTTTTGTGTTTCTTAAGACTGTACAAAAGCTTCATTTGCCAATCTAATTAGGGGCCTTTTTTCATTGTATTTCATGTATTTATTCATATATTTGTTATGCTTTGTGTATATTGTAACTTTGTCGGATACTTGTTTGTCGCTATGGAATTTATAGAAGAATTAATCATCTCACCAAGTATGGAACTCTATTCATCTGTGCTCCATGCCATTATCTTTATAGGGTAGGCCTATAAAGACGTTATTGGTTCTTATTCTAATAAAAAAAAATATTGCACATTTTCTGGTGTTAAGACTAATCTTGCCACCTGTCTTTCTTTGTTCAGAAAATATTTCGCAGAACTTTGGTCGCTTATGGAACTATATACGCAATTTATAATGGGTTTTTATCTTAGTATATCTGTCAGCTACACTTTCGGGAACCTATATTGTTTTTTTCTTATTTCATTAACATTGATTTTGTTTTCTAAACTGCGTGTCTGAAAGTCTTAAAGATGGCTACATCTACTAGCAATGGGTTTACATCTATCGCAGTTTTTTTCCCTCAGAAAGTAAAAATTATTAGGATTCTTAAAAACTGGAGTTGGTTATGGTTTTACTTTATTATGCCACATGTTAGGTTAATCTAGATGTGTTCTCTTATTTTATTGTATAATCAGTAAAATGCTAAATAAGTTTTTGTTGACCAGTTTCGTTAATGTTTTTGAACAGGTGCGGTTCTAGTTTATCCTACAAGATTTTTAGCGGCCGAGAGTTTTCTTATTTTCTTTTAGTTTCATAGACAAGAGAGCAGAGACAATAATGTTCGCAAATTTCCAAGTGAAATAAATGTGACCACGTTGTTTGAAATACTGTAATTTTGACAGGACATTGCCCGTATGCAAGAAAAAAAAATCCTGTAGAAATATGCTTGACATCTTAACATTGGCATTCTCAACTAGGATAGACAAAGCAGCTTTACTTTTTACCATCAGACCTTAAAAGTGGTCCAAAAAGTGTTGTCATGGAAATATTCTTTCCATAAAGTATAAACGGGAAAAAAAAATTGCATCGAGAGCTAAATTCTTGGCGTTTTGAGGATGTTGTACTCTTTTACTGAGGGAGACTTACAATTCAACCCAAATGTGTTGTTTATTTTTGACGTGAAAAGAAAAAGGTCACAGTTACGTTTTCCTGTACCTTGTGTTGCTGGGCATCGTCTGTACATTGCATGATTACCTGAGTCGCTGGTAATGATGCAGCAACAAATAACTTGACCGAGCTACTCATGAGGCCGAGGACACTTCGACCTAAGCCACTTTGGATATGTGTGGATATGAAGTATAAATTTATATATTTTAGGATATGAAGTATAAATTTTGGATATGTAGTATTTTGGATATGAAGTTTGGATATAAAGTAGGCCATGATGTATGCTAGCCACATCATGGAAAGCATACATCAAATTCGGGGCCCCTTTCTAATGACACTATAGGTTCTCCTCTTCGATATAGTTTATTAGGCAGTGTGACTTCACGTCCTTTAGACCCAAACCGTAATGGATAAGGCCAGGAAAAGAAAATAGAGGATATAGAAAATGAATTGTTTCAGGAATCGTTAGGTCTTTGTGTTTGGATAATTATCAGTGTAGTTAAATTATTTCAAGGATATAGAAAAGAAAGTGCTTCAGGAATTGTTAGGTCATTGTGTTTGGATAATTATCAGTGTATGTAGTTAAATTACTTCATACATAGTCATAGTTTTGGTCCCAGAAATACTATTGTTGTTCGGTTTGTCTCCAAGCCACATAAAATACATTGGCATCGGTTTTGATCTATGAAAGTCTAGAGAAGATTGAGGCAAGCCCTTGGAATCGTCACTCCTGTATTTCGCTTTGCAAGATTTTTTGAGGATGACGAGAACGGCGGACTACTATATATGCCTTAGTCTGTCAAACCGTAAATATAAATCATAGCAACCACCACCACCACCACTTCCATCACCAGCACCTCCTCTACCACCACCCCTACACCACCACCACCAATATCACCACTTCCATCACCAACACCACTACCTCTACACCTCCACCAACACCTCCACCCTGACACCAATACCACCACCACCTACACCACCACCACTACCCCTACACCACCACCTCTACAACACCCCCAACACCCCCACCCTGACACCAACACCACCACTTCCATCACCTACACCACCACTGCATCACCACCACCACACCACCAACACCCCCACCCTGACACCAACACCACCACCCCATCATCCACCACCACCACCACCCTACACCACCACCAACACCACCACCTCTACAGAACACCCAATCTGCCGTGACACAACAGTTGAACGGAAGGAAGTATGTTTTCCGTCTACCCTCTATGATTTCCACAAATTTTCCTGGCACAATGCACGGTCATGGATACTCTGCTGTCTTTCCCATGCAATGTTCGTAGTGAAAGTACATTATTAAGGCACTATGACTTCTTGAGCATTGACTTGTGTGTTGGAAGTCTCGCCCTCTGTATTTCATTGTTTAATAATATTTCAGAGGACCTACATACAGTAACCACAGACTTAGGAGTTAACGTAATCAAGGAGGTGACTTTTAAACAGACATTCCTTGAAGACACCCAAAGTACCACAAGGTTTTATAACAAAGAGAGTAACAGAATAACACTTTAACACTTTAGCACTTTAACACTTTATTATGTTTGCCTTTTTACAGTATTTCATAATGATTGTAACAGGCTAGGGGGTTGCAAACAGCCCTTTACAAACAAAAGCTTTTTGGGCAAAGGTGTGGAGAGAGAGGAAAAACACACAGAAAAAAAATAATAATAAACACAAGGTATATAAATACTAAATAAATAGACTGACATAAACAGGTGATAATAGTTAGTAAGTTACTTAGACTAATTTACAGGATAATATACAATAGTAATAAATAATACTATACAGTGTAGCTGTAAAGAATTACACAAAAAATAAGTACAAGAATAATAATAACAATGATAATAGTACACAGAGCTAGTATAATGATAATAAATGTTTCTTGAATGTATGTTTAAAAGAGCTTAAGCTAGGTGAATGTTTGATATGTACAGGGATATCATTCCATACCTTGGGACCTTGGTACATTAGGGAATGTTTGTATAGGGTTAGTCTATGACTAGGTATGGACAGGGAGCGTTGGTTGCGGGTTTGGTAATTGTGGAGTAGTTGGTCATTATTGTAGTTAGACGCTGTTTGTTGGTACATAAAAGATGCAATATTTATTTAATTTTGATAAATCATTTAGATTCAAAATATTTAAGGATTTGAATAATGGAGGAGTGTGCTCGCAGTAGTCACTGTCGGTCATTATTCTGATGACTTTTTTATGGAGTACTACATTTAGATGGTTTAAATGACCGACGTTTAAAGGAACGAATACCTTACAAATATTATGCCTGCTGAGAATATTCCACAAATATTTCTTTCATGCACCGTCATCGGGTTACTTGGTAACCTCCCATGAATGAATAATGAGTCGTAAATAAAAATGGATAATTGTAGAGTCTCAGAAGGTCATGAGCGGCCATCTTGTTGGTGTGGCGGCCTGGACATGGCGAGCCTAATCCCGGGGAGGCTGTGGCACTCGCTCGGCTTGACTTGGCTCGGCTTGGCTCGGCTCGGCTAGGCTCGGCTTGGCTCGGTTTACCTATCTTAAAACCGAGGCAGTGACGTGTTTGACGGTCATCTCCCAGTGTATGTTTTTATTTATGAACAGAACTGGTTGTATCTCTCCAGGAAATGTTTTTTATATAGTAAATGGTGAAGATTTTTTTGGTACGTACCATACCATCTCTATCAATGACACCATGATCCTAGTGCAACCACATAGTTTAGAAAAAAAGTTATTGCACATTTTTTTACTTCCCCGTCTGCCTCCACATCATTAATATCAAATTGCAGAAAGTTTTGATTCTTGCAGACTTGATTTTTTGTATCTTAATTGTTTGTTAGGCTAATTAACCTCGACCTATGTTGTGCTCCGAATTTGATGTATAATGACTGTTCTTTCACAGCCCTAAATACACCTATACAGAGCTTGTACACACCACACACATCACTATTATACCCTACACATCATCAATACATACCATTCATCTCTGCTTCACATTCAGCTTACACCACCTTGCCATACACCACCACACATCCCTCCCCTGTCCCAAACACCAACACCACACATCCCTCCCCTGTCCCAAACACCACCACACATCCCTCCCCTGTACCAAACACCACCACCACACATTCCTATCCTGTCCAAAACACCACCACCACACATCCCTCTCCTGTCCCAAACACCACCACCATACATCACTCTCCTGTCCCAAACACCACCACCACACATCCTTCTCCACTCCCAAATACCAGTGCCACTCCACCACTCCACCAGCATCACACACCACCTATCTCTCCCTCAAACACCATGGCAGCACCAGTGTTCCTCAGGTGTATCATAGACATGGAAGTTTCTGTATTGTTTTAATAAGTGTTTTAACAAGTGTTTTATGTGAAGGTGTATCTTTTTTTTTTTCGTTGGAGCCTATACTGCCTCTAGGCTATTATTATTTTTTATTATTATCTACTGTCTCGGTTGTTAGATTATAGTTTTAAGTGAAGCTCAAGGGTAAAAAGAAGCCAATTGATATGCTATGCTAATAACTTATATTTCAACATGTTACTCATAATTTATAAAAACAATTGTTGTTGAAGAAATTTAGTTTTTCATAGATTTGGTCCTGATAAACTGCTGCTGCTGCTGACATTATACAGTATTCTGGTGTTTTCTCGTGTTCTACTTTGCTTCGTGTCGCTCACGTTGGGTGTGAAGACAGCGACTCCGCGACAAAGACACGGCACGTGAAGGGGCGTGAGATGCCCCCCCCCCCGCCCCCCTCCCCGTGACGCACCTCCACTGATTACCACACGTCATTAGCAGCTGCGTTGTGTTGCCGTCAAGCGATGATTTATCGGGGATGTTTTTACCAGTGAAGCTGATGCCCAGCGTGTGTCTGTCCGCACACGGGGATTGTGAATAACAGTATCACCTTATTGTTAACCCAAGGTGATTATAGCCTGGTACAGTGTATAGATTTTTGAACGATCTCATCAAAATACCTCCTAATAGGGGGAGAGAAAAACAGTTCATTATGAGCCTAAGATAAAGAATCCCGCTGTGGACGCTGTGGACGGCTCTCGCCATGGATGCCTCGAGACACCGTGCAGATACGAGGATCACGAGGCCCTGTGTGGTGATGATCAGCAGCCTGAACACTGCCGCTGGTGCATCACTCGTCGCGGCCGGAGAGACGCGTCACCCTGCAGGGATGTGCCGGGTATTGATCAAGACCGCCTCAGGTGCCCCTCCGCCTGTCAGGCAGGTACTCCTACAGGCTTATCTTCCCGTGGAACATGTAGCTGAAATGTAAGTCATTTTCATTCAGGCTATATAGGAGAGCCTCTAGGGGCGAGGGCGGCCATCTTGCTGGTGTGGTGGGTCACGACATGGCGGCCGCAGTGCCACACGGGCCGCGGCACTCCCCACCACCGCCTCCCTCCGCACGGCTGCTCTGGCGCATCACACTCTTCTGCTTCACAATTGTATAACCATCGTAAACATATCCTGCACATCAAATACAAGGCAATTTTGAGTGCAATTGCAAAATAAAAAATATATTATGAACATGAAGTATTGGTGGCGTGGAGGGAGGGGTGGGTGTGGGTGTGGGCATGGCGGCGTGCGGCTCGCTGGGTCATCACGCGAGGCTGCCGTGCCGAGGCTGAGGCCTGGCCAGCACGGGATCAATACAGCGGCGGGGAGGATGACGCGGGAGGGACGGCACACAACAAGCCTCCTCTGGGCGCCGAGGGCATTGTCGATGTAATTGACACTTAACAAAAGGCTGTCAGTTGTGTTGTTCCACATTTAACAATAGAAGAGATGGTTTTGTTGTGTCACATGTACATGGAACTCCAAGGGTTGTTTAGCAAGTTGTTGCATGAATTGTGTACACTTGTCAGTCTGGGTTTTGGTGTAAGGTGTGAAGTTGTGACTTTTGATACGAATTTTCTACGTTTTTTATTTGTCTTTTATCATGACTATAGACTAGTTATCCTGTTTTTAATTTTTTGTGTGTGTCAACAGCTGCCCCTTGACTTTATGTATAATGATTACATTTCTTTCTTTATATTCAAGGATCTGATTGATATAATTTGTAACGTTTGCTTTGTTGGCTATAAATTTATTCATAAAAACGGCTTATGCTTTACAGTAAAATTCGAGTGGAGGAGTGTGCAATTCTTACTGTGTTGGGGGGCAGTTTTGAGGAAATGAATATTAAAACGCTTAATTGAAAAACAGATAGTACTCTTATTATCTACATCCTTGTCTTTCTTCTGTTGAAAAGTTATGAAAATGATTTTTTTCTCTCAATGACAGACAGTATCCTAAAAATTCTGTATTAAAAAAAAAAGGTTGCTGGTATAGGGAAAAAATATATGATATGTCGCTCTGAGTTACCTGCTGCCCGACGCTCCTCTTCCAAGTCTAGGTGAAGGAGACCGTGAGGCGAGGCTCATGTTAGGTACGCGAAGTATACAAGAAAAAATTCCAAAACAACGCTTGACTTAATTTTTCACGTTGCTATATTATCAACATATTATCGCAGCAGACCCAAACTACGAAACTCTTGGGACGGAAGGACAGATTATTGGAACCGAATTTTTTCTCTCTCTCTTTACTCGAATATAAGCGAATATTTTGAACATATGAACCCTCAGGAAGTTTTGTTACAAGTGTGAATCAGTAAACTATCGGGAGACAAGAGCTCATGATGAGGTAGTACATAATTATAGGTAGGCGTCGTAAAGTTGTAGACATACTTATTAGGAATTTGTTTTCATTTTGACAAATTTTGTTCCAGTTGTCCACCTTCCTGTATGTCTCACGAGGAAGATGAAGTCATAAGCAGCCTCAAAAAATTTTCTATTCTTTGATGCATTATAACCTGCCTTTTTTTCGACTTTAGGAAAACAGGCGGGCAAGTGATAATAAATAACATTTTATGCAGCATATGAATATAATATATATATATATATATATATATATATATATATATATATATATATATATATATATATATATATATATATATATATATATATATATATATATATATATAATATATATATATATATATATATATATATATATATATATATATATATATATATATATATATATATATATATATATATATATATATATATATATATATATATATATATATATATAATATATATATATAATATATATAGATATTTATATATATATATATATTTATATATATATATATGTACATATAAATCAATATCTATAGGAGTACCGTGTGTCTGCTGTCTGTCTGTCTGTCTGTTTGGTAGCCGAACTGTAAATTCAATTTTGAGGAGTAGGCTCAAAAATCGCAAATAAATCGTAGGTGGTAATGACTTGATCCCAGTCGATTGAATTATTTGAAGGGGGGTTTTGGGCTAAACACTTTTCAGAGATTTGATTACCGGGATGAACTCTGCGGTAACGTTTGCCCCATTCCTAATTCGTAGATCATGGCCTTACCGTTTGTGTGCGTGTGTGAGTGTGTGTGTGTGTGTGTGTGGTGTGTGTGTGTGTGTGTGTGTGTGTGTGTGTGTGTGTGCGTGTGTGTATGCTTGCAGGACAGGCGTGGGGCTGGGGTGAGGCAGGCTACGGTGGTGGTAGGTGGTCTACCTCGAGGCACTTTGACCAGTGACCAACGACAGCAACAACACGATTGGAATTTGCACTCACATTGTTGTTTAAAATATACTACTACTACAAACATCAATACATGGGTCCGAAGGGCCCACAAGCACTTGTATATATACTATGTATGTATATACATATATATATATATATATATATATATATATATATATATATATATATATATATATATATGTATATATATATATATATATATATATATATATATATATATATATATATATATATATATATATACATATATATATATATATATATATATATATATATATATATGTATATATATATACATGCATACATACATAATTATATATATATATATGTATGTATATATATATATACATACATACATGTATATATTTTTTTTATTTTTTTTTATTATTATTTTTTTGTATATATATATACATGCATATGTGTGTGTGTGTGTGTGTGTGTGTGTGTGTGTGTGTGTGTGTGTGTGTGTGTGTGTGTGTGTGTGTGTGTGTGTGTGTGTGTGTGTGTGTGTGTGTGTGTGTGTGTGTGACGTGTGTGTGTTTTGATAATGAACCAATCGCATAATTGACTCAGATATTAAAATTACTTGAAAAATTACAACATAAGAACATAAGAAGAATATAAGGAAATAAGGAAGCTACAAGAGGCCGCGAGATTACCACTACCACGTGTAGGTCTCGCGGCTTCTTGTAGCTTCCTTATTTTCTTATGTTCTTTTCATGTTCTTATGGTAGTTCCTGTAAATTATTTGAAGGTGATCTGATATTCTTCTTGAAAACTTTCAACTGAGAGAAAGACGAAAATGCAATGAATAGCACTCTTTTCAAGAGTTTAGCAGTGTAAATAAAGAATAAATAAGGAGATCAAAAAATATTGCACTATATATTGGTACATGGCCAGACTAAGGCTAATAAGTAATTTGTGTTGTGCTGCGGAGTGGTGGCGTGGGAGGCAGACAGACACTAGTCCAGTTTTATGGAGAACCAAACCATTACACCTGGGTACATTGTTAATTTATTAATGTACTGGTACACTACCCAGGAATTTACTGTTAAGTGGGGTAATTTCTTCTCGCTGTCCTTTAGTACTGCCAATGGTATTTGGCAGGGGGGATTTTATCCCCCTACCTGTACAATGTGTACACGGTGATCTCAGTGCCAACCTTCGTGATACAGGTATCGGCTGCCACATACATGATGGGCGCATCAACTCACTGAGCTATGCTGATGATATGGTACTGCTCGCACCCACTGCAGATGCGTTGCAGGACATTATCAATGTGTGTCAGGTGTATGCTGCCAAGCATGACATTGTCTACAACACCACTAAGACAGAGTGCATGGTAGTATCACCGGCACGCACTCAGGTGAATTACCTCAAAACAGCATGGCTCGGTGGGTCTGCCCTCACTTTTGTGGATAGATTCGCATACATAGGCCATGTTATATCCCACGACATGACTGATGATGATGATATCATCAAGCAGACCACCAAGCTTTTTTCGTGGGAAATACTCTACAGAGGAAATTCTCCTACTGTAGCAGAGAGGTGAAGATGGAGTTATTCAGGAGTCACTGCTACTCTATATACTGCAACTCGCTGTGGTCGCGGTTCATGGTGGTCACTCTGAACCGCCTTAAGGTCTGTCACAATGACATCCTTAAGAGGCTTCTGGGGCTGCCCAGGTGGTGCAGCTCGTCCCTGGCTTTCGCTAGGAACGGGGTGAACAATCTGGATGTGATCCGTTGACACTCCCGTGTTCAGCTTAAGGAGTAGGGTGGAGCTCTCTACGAACTCCATCATCACCTCTGTCAGGCAGAGCTCGGCCTATGTATGTGGACCTATACAACAGCGGTGGCTGGGTCTGCTGTTTATGCAGAATGTGGGGTAGCACTGGTGTCCATGTATGCTTTTCTATGTACTTTGATACTATGTCCCCTAATGTGCCTATACTATGTTCTTGTTTTTGTTTTTGCTCTAGTACTTAAGTTAACTCCTTGGTTTGTTCTTGTTGCTTTGTTTTGTCTGTATGCCTCCGGGCAAGAATAAAATTATTATTATTATTATTATTATTACCAAGTTATATATATATATATATATATATATATATATATATATATATATATATATATATATAATATATATATATATATAATATATATATATAGATAGATAGATATAGATATGTAAGGAGGAAAAACAAAAAACAAATGCTTTTTAACACTAATTCATATACAATATTGTATTGGATTGTTTTTACTTTTTGAAGCTAATGAATATTACTATTTTCATTTATTTATTAACTATTTTGATAATGTATCATAAATGCATGTATATATAGAAATATATAGAAATGACATGCCACAGAGAAACCAAGCCTGCTGACTTATAGTGTGTGGCCTTATGAAATCCTGAAAAATTTTACTGGAATTATTTTTTATTAGGAACGAACATATAATCTTTGTTTTTTCTATTTTTCTTTTGAGTAGCTACAGAATAATTTTGTGAAATCTAATGTTATGCTTACCATTCGACTTTGGGATCACAACCACACACATACACACCACAAACACACTACACACACACACACACACAAGCACACATCACACATACACACAACACACACACACACCACACACACACACACACACACACACACACACACACACACACACACACACACACACACACACACACACACACACACACACACACACACACACACACACACACACACACACACACACACACACACACTTTTACGTAAGCGAGTGCTGAATTTAAGAAAGTGAAGATCCAGTGAGAGAGAGAAAAATGTAAGATAAATGGAAGTAAGAATTTTTTTTCTATCATTTGAGCTTCTCTTAGTTGCAGAATGTTTTTCTGCAATATTATACAGGTTTTCCTATGCCTTGGTTGCCACACACACTGAGGTGATCACGTGGCAGGCATCGTCACGTGAGGGAGAGCTGTGTCTACTTGATGCTTCTCTATATCTATATTTTTAGTTCTCCTTAAAAAAAAAATTCAATATGTCTTCGCTAACAGTCAGGTCCCAGGCTTTCCGGCGGGTATACATAGCGGGCAGGAGCAGGACCTAAATCAAATCTCCACTCATTCCATATTAATTCCTGAAATTCCAGTAGTAGATTTGGCTATAAAGAAGTAATGGATGATGAGAATATTTTTTTCAGCGTGACATTGTATTAGATTCTACGCATGATTTCTGACTACCTCATATGCATATCTAAATGAGTTGGGCGATAGATGTTTAGGTAACGATCAATCACGTAGTATTCATTACAAATATTAATTTAATTGGTTTTAACCGTCGTTTCAGTTATATATTTTCAGACGTTCAAGGCGCTTATATTTTCACATGATGAAATCAGATCAGATAATAATTCCTGTTTTTTAAACATTGAAGCCAAAGAAGGTACTATTCTCTTTGCCCCAAAGATCACCTCCATGCTGGGTCAAGGGCCTGCAGTGTGTGCATAGTGCATACGCCCCTGAAAGACAGGCCCTGAACAGCTTGTAGGCCTCAGGGAGGTGGGACAGAGCAACCTCCCTGCTGTAGTGTTCAAGGGCTCCTAGGTGGAGAAGCGTTGTCCGCTTCAGTAAGGTGCAGAATGAAGCAAGGAAAACATGATTCCATTTGGAGTGTTGCTGTTGTTATATAGATCTACAGATGATGGCTGCAATGTGACTCCTCTGACCGCTGCTTCGTGAAGGTCACTGCTGCACCTATGTTGAGGTGACTCATATCCTGGCAAGGCCTCCTTAGGCACAACAAGGGGGATGAGGGCACTCAGGTACCGCCATCTTATGGTGGTGTGCCAGGACAGGGTGGCCACAGGGCCACACGGGGCCAGGCACGCAGCCCGGCCCTCGCCCCTCGCCGGCCAATTACTGCGAAAAATAGGAAAAGCGATAATGCTGAAATATTTATATTTTCTTCGGCAAATTGTTAGTTTGTATTTTCAATTACATTGATTTAACGTTGACATAAGACAGCAGCTTAAGCAGACAAATTTGGAGAAGTACAGGTACCTTCGTCCCTGCAGGGGATGGTCACCCTCAACCCCAGCCCTTCCGTTGTTACCACAGCCGCTGGTCACTCGTGAGGAAACTTATCAAAAGTTATCTTACTGAGACGTCAGTTTTGTGTCATATGCATGTGGGAAGGAGGTTGTGGTTGTGGTGGTACCCATTGTATGTGTGTGTGTGTGTGTGTGTGTGTGTGTGTGTGTGTGTGTGTGTGTGTGTGTGTGTGTGTGTGTGTGGTTGTGTGTGTGTGTGTGTGTGTGTGTGTGTGTGTGTGTGTGTGTGTGTGTGTGTGTGTGTGTGTGTGTGTGTGTGTGTGTGTGTGGTTTGTGTGTGGTTTGTGCACATGTGTGCAATCCTTTGGTCATTAATTTCAATATCCAGCTAAGTAAGATGAAGGACATAGTCAGTGATACATAAAACATTGCTTGCCTTGTATGATTTGGTGAGTAAGTCACGTTGGCAGTGGTTGTGTCGTGGCTCGGCGAACCACTGGCTAATCAGTGTAGTTGTGGCGGCAAGGACTGATTATATATGTTGGTGGGTCATCACTGGTTTTTATGTGAGGAAAATATACCTTGATTACATAGGCAAGATCGTTTTGGATTTTGGTAGGTCGTGCAGGTATGTTAATTAGGAACACGCGCACCTGAGAATAATTAGAGTTGGGCGAGAAGCGTATAAAGAAGCGTATATGTTAAGATAACGTTAGCAATTGAACTGTTTTTAGGTCATTTTTTTGTCAAATAAACAAATGAAATATGTCTCGTCTTTATTTGCTTACTAATGTAGCAGCAGCAGTAGTAGTAGTAAGCTTTTTGCTGAGCTTTTCTTTTATTCAGAATATTTCTTGGTGAAAATATTGCAAGTCAGAATAATTTGCTTGTCTTAGTATTCATGAAATCGATCAGTTTAGTGAGTGCTGCCTTTGTAAGGAAGTCTTGTATTTTATTGTATTAAGGGAAGCATGTATACTGGGGTGTAAAAAAATATAATAATAATAATAAATGTCGGAGGAGCATTGAACGGGTCTGGGTGTTTTGTGAGCTGAGAGAAGGTGTTGAATATGACGCTGGTGTGATGTGTGTTAATTAAGGGAACTCAGGTAATAGTAAGGGAACTAGTAAGGGAACTCAGGTAATAATAAGGGAACTAGTAAGGGAACTCAGGTAATAATAAGGGAACTAGTAAGGGAACTCAGGTAATTATAAGGGTACTCAGGTATTAGAAGCGTGCCAGTAGGTGACTCAGATATATGTGGTGAGGTAAGGCAAAGGACAGATGAGGATAAGTATAGGAATGTGTGACTGGCTTAATGACTAGTGTGAGACCTTTTTTTATAAGAATATGGTTACTAAAAAGAATATGACGTTGTTTCCTAACACAGATTTCTTTGTAGTATATATATACGTAAAGTTATGTGTTAGCTTTGTAATGTTATTTTTTAGGTAGATTTAGGTTGTTATCGTTTATTAGAGCATTTGGTGTTAGGTTCAGCGGATGTGGATATATGTGTTAGGTGACCGTTTTGGCATTTCTTATCGTCTTGTTTCAGATGTTTTCTTTTTATGGACGTGTTATGGCTCTGGTTGTGGTTTGTTGTGTTTTTGTTTATGTTCCTCACCGTTGCCTCTGTGGATGACGTCATCATTGTTTGTGCCTCATGTATGACGAAGTACCGGACAGACTAGAAATGAGGTCACAGGTCATTTTCGTCTCTAAGGCACGCAGGAACACCTAGAGCTGAGGATGGGCTGTACACATACGTCAGGCCGTTGATTAACGTCGTCGATCCAAACACTAGTATTTTTTCAGTTATTACAATATTTTTCTATATATTTGTTTTGATATGGAGTTCACACCACTAAATAATGTACTCTCCTGCCTCACTGACTCGTACTATTCATGATGATCTATTTGTACAACTTTCCATGCCTTTGAATTATTATATTGCAGGGTATTAGACTATTAGAGCCTCTAGAAACACTATAACCACACGTTCTCGTCCCTCTTTCCTTGCCACCTCGAGGGTAAGGCCTGTGGTAGTATGGCCTTAGATGGGCTTCTCAGGAACAATAAATCCATCCACTAGGCGCAGGGTTGCTTAAAGGGCCTCAGTATCTTACAGGCGTCTCCTGATAAGAGTACTTTATCATCTTACGGGCGCCTTAGCAGTATAGAAACCCTTATGATGGGGGTAAGACACACATGTAGGAGGTGCCTCAAGGAAACAGGATTTAGTAGTTTGTGATCATGTTAGGCTCAACATATTCTCAGTGAGGTCAGGATATCCTAGACCAGCGGTTCTTAATTTACCTGGGGGGCGTGGGTAACTAAGGGGGGCCTGAGCCAAGAGAAGAACTGTCAAATATTTCAATATACATAATCTAACTAAATCTGCTGGGTATATGCAAGGTGTTTATGAATAATTATGTGCACAATAAAAGTGCTAAAAACACAATTTGTTTTCAGTTTTTCTTTCTGATTCAGAATTATTTTGAAATATCTTGTTTGAAGAAGTGAAGGTGGGGCATGGAGGCAAGGACTAGCTACTTAAGGGGGCGTGGTGGTAAAAAGATTAAAGCACTGTCCTAGACTCATAAGCGTTGCTCACTGTAGGATGTTGCAGGATGAGGCAAACATGACATAGGGAAGTGTGATGTTGTTGTTGCTGTTACCTGGGATGGCCGCTGTATTACCTGAGGGAAGGTGACTCACACAGGCCTATGAGTCTCCTTAGGCCTTTGTTTGGGAAGTGACTGACTCGCCGCCATTTTGTTGAGCTGGAGTGCCTAGACATAGCAACCTCGGTGCCACGGAGGCGGCAGCGGCACTCCTACACCTCGCTCCGGACCAGGATTATATTCTTTTTTATATTTGCCTTTTGCCATATTACAGTGTGGATGATTGGAAATAGTATGGTCACTTACGATAACGCAGGAAGAAGTTTTTCCAATCATCATCAAATCCTCACAGCATTACCTGTGTGTCTGGGTCAATATGGCATTGCAAGGCCTACTCGCGGAAATGTCTCACAGAGTTGTTCATATCGGCCCTTTCTGGTCGTGTCGTTGTTCGTGTTAGGGTTTTTAATGGCAGTTAGTTGTCAAGGAGAGCAAAGTATCGGAAAGGAAGGTCTGCGGTATATTACCTCATGAGGATGAGGAATAAGCGACCAAAATTAAGTGATATCTTACGATGAATAAAAACTATTATTTTTCCCAATACTTCCATACACTCGATAAAGTGACCTTCGGCTCTTATTTTTTCGGTTTGTCCCTTAGAATGAACATTATAACCTCTATGAAGTCAAGGACATGTGCCAAGTTTTCACTTTGATACAATATTGTCATTAATCCATGCCTTACTGCAATGCTCTGATTTCTATATTTTTTAATTTAACCTTTAGTCTCGAAGGGAAGGACTTTCTCTAAGATGTGCCTACGGGCGGCTTTCCCCTCGTGAGAACAGGCAGCATGTGGAAAGTGTACTTGTTGAGAGAGTGAGAGGAAACTTAATTTCAAATGTTTAGTGCTGAGTATTGGATTCTAAGTAACTACTATTGAATTGGCAACATGTAAATAATGAAAGAGTTTATACATATTAAGCTTAGCAAGTGATGGGTTAGGCATTATATCATATGTATCCCAATCATGGTTGTATCTTTGTCAACTGAAGATTCTATTATTCGTCATGAATAGCTATGTGTCAGCCAATGAGGATTTGTGGCAAAATTAGGCGAAGGTGAATTCAGAGTTGGCGTAATGGCACAAGAGTGAGTCATTAAGGTAAGCCACACACACGACCAATGCTTGAAAAAATAAGTAGTGGTGCAGAATATGCCAGCAATTCGGATGTTGGTATGTGGGAGGATGACGCCCACTTGTCTTAGGGGAGGTGATGAAACACTCTTTATGGCATCTTGCATCAAAGGTCTTTATTGCATCAACCGAAGATTTTGTTTGTTTTGCTGTAAGTTGTGTTTGTGTTGCAAGATACTAATGTGAAGCTGACAAAACGTTAGACTCAAGAATTTCTAGAAACGTAAACTACATGAGGAGGAGGTTATGAGCGGAAATGTTAAAAAGCAGAACCACTATTTGTAGTTGCAAATGTTGCTCGTTGCTAAAAAGATCCGTGGCTTTATATGAGCTGATGTCACACGTGCCTCAATGTTGCTTTATTTTTGGCGTTGTATTATCCAGAAACAAGGAGTAACAGACGAAGAGATAATATAATAGTTGTTGTTTCAGCAGTGTCTAACGCTGTATAATGTTTGCCACTGGTGATCCCTACAACCAAGCCTGACTTTCAATTATTTGCATTAATTTCCTTCGACTCGAGTTATCTTGGGTTAGATTTATTAGATCAGTCCTAGAAATATACTGGATATTGAACATTTTTAATCTTATATATTCTTTATTTCGCGAGCATTTTTCCCCCTGTCCCTGATCAGTCTCCATTAAAATATAGCTAAAAGAAATCCATGCACTTGACACTAAGATGCTGTGGAGGGCATGTGCAAGGCGTCAAGTGTGGAGAGGAAGCCAAGACGCTCATGGTTTTGTTGCCTGGCACGGCTGATATGATGAGCTCCGCGTGCCGACACACTCCCGTAATGATGATGATGAGTCGTAACTCAACCCTCCACGACCCGATACGACGACATGGAAGACTCCATCAAATATATTATGATTTTGTAATTTAGAGGGGTTTTCTTTAGGCAAAGATACAATGCTGTGGTTTTTGTGAGGAAGCTGCATGGATTTTTACATCGTTTTTTCTGTTCAAGAGATCACATTATTGAAGACAACTGAGTGACTGGTCGACTAAATATCATTGGACAGGCCTGCACAATAACTTTTAAGTTATAAATAAGAATAAATTCTAAGTAATGTAAGGAATTCCAACAATTGTAGTTTGACACCCGTTGCTTTCCTGCAGGCCTGTAGCCGAATTTTTGTCGGGTATCACCTGGATGCTTCACCACAAGAGCCTCGGGCTTCCCGTGCCGGCAAAGCCCAAGGCAAGCCACCAAACCATGAACACAAGGCCGCCAAGACACAGGTTCGTTGTTGCCTCAGCCTGCTGCTGTGACTGCTGTGCGGCCGCTGTTCCCTCCGAGCCGCTGTGTCACCTGTGGCCACGTAACTCACATGCTGGTCAATAGGCCACCATGAACACTTTATTTTGTAAGGAGGCTCATGCACCGCCATCTTGTTGGTGTGGTGTGCCTGGACATGGCGGCCTCAGTGCCACACGGAGACGGCGGCACTCCCGGCACCGCGCCCCTCACTCACAGACTTAAAGATAATTTACTTTAATCAATCTTCGTCCTGTTACTTCATAAGAAAATATAAGCAGCATGGAAACAATAACCCAAATAGAAATGTTACTCGAAATAATACTTTAAATGTTTATCCTGTCACTTCCACCATAAGCCTAAGTACGTGATAGTCAGGTTTTTGTATTGTATCTGTCGGACATTTTGTATACGTTTATCGATATACACATTAGAGAGTTAAGAGAGATGTGTTGTAGCTTGTTGGTATTGCCTTAAGAAAGGACAGGCGTGACTGTATTCCTGCGATGATGGGATAGGAGGTGCCTCTGAGTGTTATCCTGGGACTGGCTTGGCTTCCCTTCCATCTTGAAAAGCGATACATTAATTAACATACACTAAAATATTACATATACAATCTAGAGAGGTTTGTCTTATGTTAAGTGGTATCGGTGATTGATATATAATGATAAATTGTAATTTTGCAATAAGACTTAATTATATAGTTTACATTAAATCTACCATTGTGACATGATATCTTTATTCTTAGTTGTTTTCATAAACTATGTTTTAATAAATGAACCTACATATACCTTCTTCTAGCTTCTGAAAATATAATCCATTTATTTTTCGGGAGAGGCTTTGATAGCCATCTCTCTTGGCCAATCACATATCCTTGTCCAACTCTCCAATTCGAGAAGAAAGATAAGGCACAGTGATACGTGTGCTTAGAAAGGCAGTAGATGTTTGAAGAGGAAAAGCATGATGACAGAATTAAGTTAAGGAAAGAATACTGAATTTCGTCAGTCTGTGATTGCTTCATGGCGGCAAATGTACGTATGGAGTTTGTAATCTTACCTCTATTAGCAGCAATGGTCACTAACATTCATTCACCTTCGCGATCACGTTAGTGTAGGTAATTTCTGTTATCGATAGTTTTAGTTTGTGAATTATTTTTTCTTATAAATTGACTTAAAGTTTTATTCTCGAATAAAAACATGATTATGAGGAAAAGTGTGTATCATTTGATCCATTGGTGAGCTATGTCAGCCTAAGGCAAAGGTGAGTTAAGGATAATGATAATGATAATAAGTAAAAGTCTGATAAATGACAGCCGATATCCTTAATGAAGCTCCATCATCTCCATCATATGTCATGACTGACAATTATTCATATCTTGGAATTTTGTTTTTAATTATTTATTAATCATTATCATTATTTCTATTATTATTGT
Source organism: Chionoecetes opilio (assembly GCA_016584305.1). Lineage (NCBI taxonomy): Eukaryota > Metazoa > Arthropoda > Malacostraca > Decapoda > Majidae > Chionoecetes > Chionoecetes opilio. Next base: position 402,330 of record JACEEZ010025354.1, on the reverse strand, counting down.
AATCAAATTTTTTATTATTATTATTGTTAGTATTGTTAGTGGTAGTAGTAGTAGCAGTAGAAGTAGTAGTAGTAATATAATTACTGTTATTGATATTATTTATTGTTTATTTTATCAGCATTATTATTATTTTTATTATTTTCATTGTCATTATTTTTATTAATTTTATTAGTAGCAGTTGCAGTAGTAGTAGTAGTAGTAGTAGTAGTAGTAGTAGTAGTAGTAGTAGTAGTAGTAGTAGTAGCAGTAGTAGTAGTAGTAGTAGTAGTAGTAGTAGTAGTAGTAGTATTTTTAGTAGTATCATTATCATTACGATCGCAGATAATAATCATTCGCTGAACATAGCCACGCCTGGAAAAAAAAAGAGGCTTGTTTAAGCCTATAAAACATCTAAATATTCTTTTTTGGTGTTGTCGTCGCTTCTTAAGGCTGACATTTGTCCTAGGGAGGATGGCACAGGCTGTAATGCTGAGCCCGTCAGTGTCATGCGTCAGAGAGGCAAACAAGACTGTGTAGGATGTAGGATGTATGGTGGTGGTGGAAAAAAATTGTTACTGGGTGAGTAAATCTTGCCAGAAATTTTCCTTGCAGCCTCAAATATTGTTTTTCTTTGGTACCTGGAATGATTTGTATTGAGTGTAGTGAAGAGGTGCAAGGACACTCAAGGGGCCGACATAGGAGCGGCTGCGGACCTGTCGCTCAGCAAGGAGTGTTATGTTTGCCAGAATTTTGTTTCTCTCTCTAAAGTTGTACTTGACTTAGAGTAGTGAATTTATGATTGAAAGGCGTCCTTACCCAGCTGTTTTCCACCCCTCAGGAATTAGAAAAAAAAGAATATATATATATATATATATATATATATATATATATATATATATATATATATATATATATATATATATATATATATATATATATATATATATATATATATATATATATATATATATATATATATATATATATATATATATATATATATATATATATATATATATATATATATATAAGTACATACATATAAATAATATATGTTATTTCAGAGTCGTTTACCTTCGAATAGAAACAATGTAAAGTACATGATACACAAAAAACGATATAATAAAGATAATAATAATGATGATAATGATATTAATAATAACCATATTTCGCCAGGAGGCATAGGTATCCTACATAACCATACATAATAACCATACATAATAACCTACAAATACTAAAAGAAAAATGAATACATGTTATTCCTATGTATGTATACAGCTGTGTGCAGATTGTATATATGGCTCCATTACCCCTCACTGAGTACAAACAGCAGGCCAGCAGCACGAGCTGTATAGATCCGCATACATAGGCTGTGATGTGCCTGAGGTGATGATGGAGCTATCAGAGTGCTTCATCCTGCTCCTCATGCTAAACACTGATAGTCCAGCGGATCTCACTCATACTTTTCGCTCCATGCTTGGTGAAGGCCAGGGACGAGCTGTTCCATCTTGGTAGGCCTAAAAACCTCTTGAGGGTCTCGTTGTAGTCCTGTAGACACTGTAACACCACGACCACAGCGACCTGCAGTAGAGAGTAGCAGTGGCTTCTGAATACTCTCAGCTCCACCTCCCGATTACAGTAGTAAAACTTCTTTAGCAGTGATAAGCTTTACAAGTCGAAAAAGGATATTTCACCTATAAGAATAGTCGCTTGACAAGACAGGTTTGCACACAACATATCTTGAAGGGTTCAGCATTATAGTGACGTGCATGTTGTGGTTGCTTTGATGCACTGTCTTGGCATCAACCTGTACATACATAGGCCAGGTGTGACGGCACTTCCCTGAGCCTCACTGCACATGCTGAGCTTAACTACGAGTACACTCAGGGTTCTCTATGACCGGGCACTTATTTTTTCCTCAAAGAATGGGAATAACTCAGTACATGCAAATTAACTGTGCTGGAAATATCATCCGTAAGGAAATATGATGATTGTACAACGTAGTGTCTTCTATTGTTTTTATGTGACTCAACTCTTTCTTCTGATGCTGGATGAAACGTTTGAAGTGTCCATAGGTGTTGATGGTCTTTGATCAGATATTGATGTGAGTATCTGGTTTAGGAAAATAATGAAAGTTAATTCTAGTTCACATAGACGATATAATTGAAGTGATAATAAGAATAAAAATAAAAATAAATTCTTATGAGGCAAACATATCAGGCACGACAAAACCCGAGACTATCCTCGAAGGTGAGTCCTGTTTTTACCTTTATGTAAGATTATAATGTAGACGAGGCGATGTCATGAATGTATGTTGTAAGCAGTGCTGTCATGAATTTATTCTTTGGTTCCCTTACTGCAAGGCCTCGTGTTTCCCATGGCATTACCTTGACAGCAAGACAGTATAAGCGTCAGCAAACAATGAAAACAAGGCCACCAAAAAACACTCGTTGTTACATATAGGCAGTGATGTGGCCGCTGCTCCCTCGGGGCTGCTGTTCCCTCGGTCTGCTGCTTCACCTGTCACCTGGGGAGTCACATCCAGGGCAAAAAATTCCCATGAACATCTTATTGATGTGAGGAGGCTCATGCGCCGCCATTTTGTGGCTGCCGTGTGCCTGGACATGACGGCCTGAGTGCCAGTGCCACATCGAGGCGGCGGCGGCACTCAGGCACCTCGCTCTCGCCAGGCTGAGCTAGGGTTTTGTACATCAATTTACTTGAGGTCATAATGCACCATGCGACAATAAAGTAAAAGGAAATAAGGGGAGGGTAATATACCTTCTGTCTAACAATAAGTATCGTCACCTATTTGCTTCTCTCTCAGGTGTAGGCCTAGTGCCCCCCCTTGCCTGTCATAGATCTGTTGTTGCTTCTGTCTTGTATGTAGTTCACTGTTCATCATGGTAATGTACATGAGTGTTGAATCGTCTTGGCACTGCGGGGGTTGTTAGGTGACTAAGGTTTAGGTGTTCTGTGCTCCATGATGGACTTAGTTAACCTCTGACCTTTTACATTTTTCTGCGTTGAAAAATATTTTGCATTTCAATGGCCAGAACATCACCTGAAGTATTGTTTTTTTCTGGTTTTTATATCATAATGATTTGTGTAATGAACTTGTAATGATTCTTCTTTGTTATTCATGAACTTTAGAATAACAATAGAAAAAAAGAAATAGTAGGAATATCTACAATGAAATTTACAAAAAAAGAAATAACTTTCCTCTGCGGTAATAAAAAACATTTCTACTTTTTTTTAATATTCGATTATTTAACATACTTGAAAGTGTATCTCCTGCTTGCGTTTGGTTCTATAAGGCTCTGCTGTCTCCTCCTTACCAATCACTCACAAACGAAGGCCAACGGCTCACTTGAGGTGCCATATCAAATTGTGACCTGAATTTTCCTTCTGTGTCTTCGCACTACATAAAGTCTGATTTCTCCTTATTAGATAATGAAGTAAATGCCAAGCTAGTAACGAGCTCATCATGAGTGCTGAAGGCGTCAGGTGTCAGGTCAGGTAGCTTGGTGGAGAGGTGACCTGGCTACCTGTACCTGGTGGGGGTCATGTATACTCGCAATGCTGACGTCTGGAAGAGTGAGGTGCCGCCGCGGATCTGTCTTTACCCTGATAATTAAAAAAATGTGAATAAATATGATTTTCATATCAGTAAGGAAAAGTATATGAAAATACACAATAATAATGCTATGATGTGCACAAATAACAAATAATATTTTGCGTAAGATACGTTTGTTTATGATCTAATCTTGCGTATAGTAGGACCAGCCTTCAGCAATACTGAAATTCTCTTAGAAATGTTTTGTCATATAATGTTTTCTTTATTTGCTTAGTTCGGTGATGTGTATGTTGTAGTTGATTTGCTGTAATCGTGGCATTACGTGAATGACCATGCTATACATGTTTATACGTGACAGGATGAGCAGATTCTCGCCGCTTATACTGTGCACGGCTGTATTGTCCATTGCCTGCGAGTGGCATTTTTACTACGTTTCTCTTACTTACAAAAGTAGAGAGTCTTAGGACTTGACACAGCACGAATTATTATATCCGTACAAACTCACTACATAAGGGAAAAAAAAGGAGATTTTTCATGACACGACTTGAAGCTGAAATCTAGGTATGAACATTAAGAAAAAAATCACGCTATTCGTTGATTATTAAGTTTGCCGTGGGACTCCTAACCTGGTAGGTTATTGGAGATTATCCAATGCACGATTCACACGTTGAAAAATTGAGACAGGAAAGAGTGTCTCCATAATGTCCTTAACTGGAAACTCTAGGCCTATAAGGTACCATTCTTGTGTTCTCGTATCCACCTATCGTTACCGTGAGGCGAGGAGTCATCATGGCAACTTGTCTCATTAGCCATAAAGTGTATCACCTCTTGATTCTGTTTTTTCCCTGTTTCCTGATGAAGAAAATATTTGAGGATACTACTTAATGTGACTTTGACTCAAACTTAAGATTATAAATAATAGATGTTGAGTAAGACAGTTCATGTGTAGCTGTTGTGAGATGAATAATTAATTATCACCCAACAGTAAGTGCAGTTTTATATTCTTTGGGTCTTCTATCTTCAATTGACTTGCATGAGACGATACGACCAGTGCCTTACTCTTCTTCTTTTTTCCTTTTCTTTTAAATGGTAACAAACTTAGGAATGTTTGATACGGCGACGAAGGTGTCAGACATCCAAGGAAAAATAAACTGTCCCACAAATGCCTAATGGTACCTTACATTTAGTCTTATAATAATGTCTCCTGGTATCAACCTGTACATACATACATAGGCCAGGTGTGACGGCACTTCCCTGAGCCTCACTGCACATGCTGAGCTTAACTACGAGTACACTCAGGGTTCTCTATGACCGGGCACTTATTTTTTCCTCAAAGAATGGGAATAACTCAGTACATGCAAATTAACTGTGCTGGAAATATCATCCGTAAGGAAATATGATGATTGTACAACGTAGTGTCTTCTATTGTTTTTATGTGACTCAACTCTTTCTTCTGATGCTGGATGAAACGTTTGAAGTGTCCATAGGTGTTGATGGTCTTTGATCAGATATTGATGTGAGTATCTGGTTTAGGAAAATAATGAAAGTTAATTCTAGTTCACATAGACGATATAATTGAAGTGATAATAAGAATAAAAATAAAAATAAATTCTTATGAGGCAAACATATCAGGCACGACAAAACCCGAGACTATCCTCGAAGGTGAGTCCTGTTTTTACCTTTATGTAAGATTATAATGTAGACGAGGGGATGTCATGAATGTATGTTGTAAGCAGTGCTGTCATGAATTTATTCTTTGGTTCCCTTACTGCAAGGCCTCGTGTTTCCCATGGCATTACCTTGACAGCAAGACAGTATAAGCGTCAGCAAACAATGAAAACAAGGCCACCAAAAAACACTCGTTGTTACATATAGGCAGTGATGTGGCCGCTGCTCCCTCGGGGCTGCTGTTCCCTCGGTCTGCTGCTTCACCTGTCACCTGGGGAGTCACATCCAGGACAAAAAATTCCCATGAACATCTTATTGATGTGAGGAGGCTCATGTGCCGCCATTTTGTGGCTGCCGTGTGCCTGGACATGACGGCCTGAGTGCCAGTGCCACTTCGAGGCGGCGGCGGCACTCAGGCACCTCGCTCTCGCCAGGCTGAGCTAGGGTTTTGTACATCAATTTACTTGAGGTCATAATGCACCATGCGAAAATAGAGTAAAAGGAAATAAGGGGAGGGTAATATAACTTCGGTCTATCAATAAGGATCGTCACCTATTTGCTTCTCTCTCAGGTGTAGGCCTAGTGCCCCCCCTTGCCTGTCATAGATCTGTTGTTGCTTCTGTCTTGTATGTAGTTCACTGTTCATCATGGTAATGTACATGAGTGTTGAATCGTCTTGGCACTGCGGGGGTTGTTAGGTGACTAAGGTTTAGGTGTTCTGTGCTCCATGATGGACTTAGTTAACCTCTGACCTTTTACATTTTTCTGCGTTGAAAAATATTTTGCATTTCAATGGCCAGAACATCACCTGAAGTATTGTTTTTTTCTGGTTTTTATATCATAATGATTTGTGTAATGAACTTGTAATGATTCTTCTTTGTTATTCATGAACTTTAGAATAACAATAGAAAAAAAGAAATAGTAGGAATATCTACAATGAAATTTACAAAAAAAGAAATAAATTTCCTCTGCGGTAATAAAAAACATTTCTACTTTTTTTTAATATTCGATTATTTAACATACTTGAAAGTGTATCTCCTGCTTGCGTTTGGTTCTATAAGGCTCTGCTGTCTCCTCCTTACCAATCACTCACAAACGAAGGCCAACGGCTCACTTGAGGTGCCATATCAAATTGTGACCTGAATTTTCCTTCTGTGTCTTCGCACTACATAAAGTCTGATTTCTCCTTATTAGATAATGAAGTAAATGCCAAGCTAGTAACGAGCTCATCATGAGTGCTGAAGGCGTCAGGTGTCAGGTCAGGTAGCTTGGTGGAGAGGTGACCTGGCTACCTGTACCTGGTGGGGGTCATGTATACTCGCAATGCTGACGTCTGGAAGAGTGAGGTGCCGCCGCGGATCTGTCTTTACCCTGATAATTAAAAAATGTGAATAAATATGATTTTCATATCAGTAAGGAAAAGTATATGAAAATACACAATAATAATGCTATGATGTGCACAAATAACAAATAATATTTTGCGTAAGATACGTTTGTTTATGATCTAATCTTGCGTATAGTAGGACCAGCCTTCAGCAATACTGAAATTCTCTTAGAAATGTTTTGTCATATAATGTTTTCTTTATTTGCTTAGTTCGGTGATGTGTATGTTGTAGTTGATTTGCTGTAATCGTGGCATTACGTGAATGACCATGCTATACATGTTTATACGTGACAGGATGAGCAGATTCTCGCCGCTTATACTGTGCACGGCTGTATTGTCCATTGCCTGCGAGTGGCATTTTTACTACGTTTCTCTTACTTACAAAAGTAGAGAGTCTTAGGACTTGACACAGCACGAATTATTATATCCGTACAAACTCACTACATAAGGGAAAAAAAAAGAGATTTTTCATGACAGGACTTGAAGCTGAAATCTAGGTATGAACATTAAAAAAAAAATCACGCTATTCGTTGATTATTAAGTTTGCCGTGGGACTCCTGACCTGGTAGGTTATTGGAGATTATCCAATGCACGATTCACACGTTGAAAAATTGAGACAGGAAAGAGTGTCTCCATAATGTCCTTAACTGGAAACTCTCGGCCTATAAGGTACCATTCTTGTGTTCTCGTGTCACCTATCGTTACCGTGAGGCGAGGAGTCATCATGGCAACTTGTCTCATTAGCCATAAGGTGTATCACCTCTTGATTCTGTTTTTTCCCTGTTTCCTGATGAAGAAAATATTTGAGGATACTACTTAATGTGACTTTGACTCAAACTTAAGATTATAAATAATAGATGTTGAGTAAGACAGTTCATGTGTAGCTGTTGTGAGATGAATAATTAATTATCATCCAACAGTAAGTGCAGTTTTATATTCTTTGGGTCTTCTATCTTCAATTGACTTGCATGAGACGATACGACCAGTGCCTTACTCTTCTTCTTTTTTCCTTTTCTTTTAAATGGTAACAAACTTAGGAATGTTTGATACGGCGACGAAGGTGTCAGACATCCAGGGAAAAATAAACTGTCCCACAAATGCCTAATGGTACCTTACATTTAGTCTTATAATAGTGTCTCCTGGTATCAACCTGTACATACATACATAGGCCAGGTGTGACGGCACTTCTCTGAGCCTCACTGCACATGCTGAGCTTAACTACGAGTACACTCAGGGTTCTCTATGACCGGGCACTTATTTTTTCCTCAAAGAATGGGAATAACTCAGTACATGCAAATTAACTGTGCTGGAAATATCATCCGTAAGGAAATATGATGATTGTACAACGTAGTGTCTTCTATTGTTTTTATGTGACTCAACTCTTTCTTCTGATGCTGGATGAAACGTTTGAAGTGTCCATAGGTGTTGATGGTCTTTGATCAGATATTGATGTGAGTATCTGGTTTAGGAAAATAATTAAAGTTAATTCTAGTTCACATAGACGATATAATTGAAGTGATAATAAGAATAAAAATAAAAATAAATTCTTATGAGGCAAACATATCAGGCACGACAAAACCCGAGACTATCCTCGAAGGTGAGTCCTGTTTTTACCTTTATGTAAGATTATAATGTAGACGAGGGGATGTCATGAATGTATGTTGTAAGCAGTGCTGTCATGAATTTATTCTTTGGTTCCCTTACTGCAAGGCCTCGTGTTTCCCATGGCATTACCTTGACAGCAAGACAGTATAAGCGTCAGCAAACAATGAAAACAAGGCCACCAAAAAACACTCGTTGTTACATATAGGCAGTGATGTGGCCGCTGCTCCCTCGGGGCCGCTGCTTCACCTCTCACCTGGGGAGTCACATCCGGGGCAAAGATCCCCATGAACATCTTATTGATGTGAGGAGGCTCATGCGCCGCCATTTTGTGGCTGCCGTGTGCCTGGACATGACGGCCTGAGTGCCAGTGCCACTTCGAGGCGGCGGCGGCACTCAGGCACCTCGCTCTCGCCAGGCTGAGCTAGGGTTTTGTACATCAATTTACTTGAGGTCATAATGCACCATGCGAAAATAGAGTAAAAGGAAATAAGGGGAGGGTAATATAACTTCGGTCTATCAATAAGGATCGTCACCTATTTGCTTCTCTCTCAGGTGTAGGCCTAGTGCCCCCCCTTGCCTGTCATAGATCTGTTGTTGCTTCTGTCTTGTATGTAGTTCACTGCTCATCATGGTAATGTACATGAGTGTTGAATCGTCTTGGCACTGCGGGGGTTGTTAGGTGACTAAGGTTTAGATGTTCTGTGCTCCATGATGGACTTGGTTAATTTCTGACCTTTTACATTTTTCTGCGTTGAAAAAAATCTTGCATTTCAATGGCCAGAACATCACCTGAAGTATTGTTTTTTTTCTTCTGGTTTTTATATCATAATGTTTTGTGTAATAAACCTTGATTTTTTTTATTAATCTTGGACGTAAGAATAACAATATAAGATCAGAAATCGTAGGAATGTCTACTATGAAATAAAAAAAATTAAAAAATAACTTTCCTCTGCGGTAATAAAAAACATTTCTACTTTTTTTTAATATTCGATTATTTAACATACTTGAAAGTGTATCTCCTGCTTGCGTTTGGTTCTATAAGGCTCTGCTGTCTCCTCCTTACCAATCACTCACAAACGAAGGCCAACGGCTCACTTGAGGTGCCATATCAAATTGTGACCTGAATTTTCCTTCTGTGTCTTCGCACTACATAAGTCTGATTTCTCCTTATTAGATAATGAAGTAAATGCCAAGCTAGTAACGAGCTCATCATGAGTGCTGAAGGCGTCAGGTGTCAGGTCAGGTAGTTTGGTGAAAAGGTGACCTGGCTACCTGTATCTGGTGGGGGTCATGTATACTCGCAATGCTGACGTCTGGAAGAGTGAGGTGCCGCCGCGCAGTTGTCTTTACCCTGATAATAAAAAAATTTGAATAAATATGATTTTCATATCTGTAATGGAAAGTATATGAAAATACAGAATAATAATGATATGATGTGCAAAAAAAACAAAAAAAAATCAGATACGTTTGTTTATGATCTAATCTTGCGTATAGTAGGACTAGCCTTCAGCAATACTGAAATTCTCTTAGCAATGTTTTGTCATATAATGTTTTCTTTATTTGCTTAGTTCGGTGATGTGTATGTTGTAGTTGATTTGCTGTAATCGTGGCATTGCGTGAATGACCATGCTATACACATGTTTATACGTGACAGGATGAGCAGATTCTCGCCGCTTATACTGTGCACGGCTGTATTGTCCATCGCCTGCGAGTGGCATTTTTACTACGTTTCTCTTACTTACAAAAGTAGAGAGTCTTAGAATTTGACACAGCACGAATTATTATATCCGTACAAACTCACTCCCTAAGGAAAAAAAGGAGATTTTTCATAACAAGACTTGAAGCTGAAATCTAAGTATGAACATTAAAAAAAAATTAACGCTATTCGTTGATTATTAAGTTTGCCGTGGGACTCCTGACCTGGTAGGTTATTGGAGATTATCCAATGCACGATTCACACGTTGAAAAATTGAGACAGGAAAGAGTGTCTCCATAATGTCCTTAACTGGAAACTCTAGGCCTATAAGGTACCATCCTTGTGTTCTCGTATCCACCTATCGTTACCGTGAGGCGAGGAGTCATCATGGCAACTTGTCTCATTAGCCATAAGATCTATCACCTCTTGATTCTGTTTTTTCCCTGTTTCCTGATGAAGAAAATATTTGAGGATACTACTTAATGTGACTTTGACTCAAACTTAAGATTATAAATAATAGATGTTGAGTAAGACAGTTCATGTGTAGCTGTTGTGAGATGAATAATTAATTATCATCCAACAGTAAGTGCAGTTTTATGTTCTTTGGGTCTTCTATCTTCAATTGACTTGCATGAGACGATGCGACCAGTGCCTTGCTCTCCCTTTTTTCCTTTTCTTTTGAATGGTAACAAACTTAGGAATGTTTGATACGGCAACGAAGGTGTCAGACATCCAGGGAGAAAGAAACTTTCCCACAAATGCCTAATGCTACCTTACAGTTAGTCCTATAGTGTCTCCTGGAATTGTCTATCTCTTTCCTTCAATCACTCGACTTGAAGATTTCCGTACAGGATTATCTGGTAAGTCTATGGTTCTGAATAAGAAGGATTAACTATCACTGTGTGTATTCAAGTTCCGGGCATTTAGCGGCATCTCTCCCGTTTCTTGTGACAGTATGTCTGCATGAAAAGAAAGAAATTGGTTTTGATCTGCGCCAAAGAACATGAGTATATTGGGAATAGTACTTTTGGCGTTCTCTGCCTTTTTGAGATCGGGCGCGTTTTTTTACGTATTGCAACGATAGCTGATTACATTTCACAATTTGTCTTGCATGTCGTCACTGAAACTCCTAAAATACTGGGGCTCAATGTCAATCCACTTTTTATGAAATGCCTCCTTTAATCAGAGAACTGTTTAGGTGATCTTATCTTAAGTAATTTTATAGTCCTTGAGAATATTTTTTTCTTCTGCATTTTGGCAATGATAAAATATTCTCTCCTATCAAGAAAAATACGTAGATGCCATTGAAGAGCACTGGATGAAAGAATTGTAGCTCATGTGTCCAAAATATAAGTATTCGTAAGGGTAGAAAAAAGTGAGCCAGATATAATTGTTTTCAATTAGAGTATCGGTGCCACTGTCAGAGAGGAGCAGAGGGTGAATGGCAGGGGAAAAAATTGAAGTTCATATCCACACTGCCTGTAAAACGCTGCAAGTCGACTGAGGTAAAAAAAAAAAAAAAAAGGGAATACCAAGAAAAATCTCGGAAGCTCATCGTGCTTTTTTTTTTTTTTTTTTTGTGCAGGTATTGCTCAATAAGCTTTTGCGCATGATTTTGTTCTTCTAAGGAAAAAAATACAATCCCCATAGACATTTGTGCACCTGCATGAGGCGTGCCGGAGTGAGGGTTACGTGTCGGCCTCTCAGGGTTGGGTGTCACGCGCCCGTGACCCTGGTAATAGTATAAGAGTTGTAATCCAGAGGCGTCAAGCCCAATCTTTGGTCGACCAAAATGCGTTGCTGGGTTTTCTCTGGATTCATCACCACAAGGCCCCACGCTTGCCTTGATATCAGCATGACAGCAAGACAATACAAAGGTCACCAAACGATGAGAACAAAAGACCACCGAGAAACACGAGTTGTTCCTCAAACATGGTGGTATAGCGGGTCCGTGATTCCTCTTTTCGCTGCTCTCTCTTTCCTCTGCTTTGCCTCTGCCATGTCGTCAAGTTACTTACATGGTGGGCAACAGACAGACATGAACACTTTACGAGTGAGAGGAGGCCTGTGCTCCGCCCTCATGTGTGCCTGGCCTCGGTGCCACACACAGGCGGCGTCACTCCTGCACCTCACCCTCGCCAGGCACATGGAGGATTGCATATAGTATTTCATTGGAGGTCACCACACTGGAAAAACGATGAGATTAGCCAATAGATTAATTATGTTTGTGACAATACTTACCCTTCAATATCAAATATCTCATTTATAGGCCTAGTACCCAGCCATCACTGACTTTACTCATCAATCTTTTGTAGTTGCGTCTTAGTATAAAGTATACTTCGCTGTTCGTCTTGATCCTGTACACAAGTGTTTCATCGTCTTGGTATTGTAGAGGGCCGGGCATGGCTGGCATGTGGTGAAGCGGAGGAGGTACTTACAGGGCTAGAACGTTTTTTTTTTTTTTATTGGAACAGTTTATTTGATTATAAATTGGATTTTTTTCTCAAGGAAAGACTAGTCAGGATACTTGCATACACATTTTTCAATGATGCCTAGAATGATGCAAGGGCTAGAATACAAGAAAAAAGAAGGTTCGTCTATAATATAAAGTTATTTTATAAGGTTAATAATTATATATTATATATATATATAATATATATATAATATATATATATATATATATATATATATATATATATATATATATATATATATTATATATATATATATATATATATATATATATATATATATATATATATATATATATAAACCGGCTGTTGCAGTGTCTAGTAAACGCTGATATACTTTTATTTATTTCTGAGAAGGGACGCAGCTGGGCATTGTTTTTTCGCTCATCTATACCCCGTGTTAAACTCCTTTGCCTGAAGGAAGAAAGCCCCACTGACGTGTACTTATAAACAGTATAGGAGTCAGGATAGGAGTCACAGTAACAACGTGAAGGAAAAATAAAGTTAAGATCAAAACCTTGCATGGTAGTGACGGCGAGTGTTTGGGGCGGCAGAGGTAAGAAAGAAGGCATGCATAGGGTTTTGTATTTATTTTTTTCTAGAAATTGTAGGCCAGCTGCATTTATTGATATACATTAAGTTGTTATCGTAAGAATATGCAATTAAAGAATAAGTAAATGAATACTGATAGAAAATTCTATAGATGTTGATTAATTTCTTAACGTAGGCTGACGTCCCGAATGGATGAGATTGAGGCGCCTCGGCATAAGTGGTCGTGATTGTCCTGAAGTTGCAAGCTTTTTGTCTGCGAGATGATCGTTTTTGTGTTCACGACCCATCAACCTGACCCTGTGGTGACCAGAGGCTTTCATGTCGTGTTAAGCTGCATCAAAATACTTTCAGTTATACCAGAATAGGTGGTGTTTTGCTGATGTCATACTACCCAGGGGAATGGCTAGAGAAGAAAAGAAAATATAGGAGCAAAAAGCATTATTTAACAACAACAGTATGAGTATTTACTGCTTCACAGGCATGTTTCGTGTGTTGCTGTCGGAGCACGGAATTGTACTGTTTTGGAAAGCATTATCGCCCAGTAAACTAAAAGGGTCCTGCCTAAACACACACCAAAAAAATGTGGAAGATACAAACAATGTTGTTGAATAAACCCTGTCGTCACGGCAGTCATTTTGTATTCGTTGTCGATGTTCCTCGAAGGCCACTGCTTTACCTCCACCGATAAAACTCACACGCCAGACAAGATGAGAATCCAAGGTATACCTGGGCCCAGCCGCCGCCATCTTGTTGCGATGATGTGCCTGGACATGGCGGCCTGAGTGCCACACGGAGGCAGCCGCGGCACCCTCGCCCCTCGCCCCCGCTAGGCACCGCAGGCACGGCTTACCTTTATTGATTTTAGACTCCAGGGATGTTTTTGCTGTATTCAAATTTGTTTTTTTTATTTTTATTCATATTCACTTGTCGTTCTATGTTGCTGAGGGGAGGAGCAGTGTATTGTTGTGCGGTCACATGCATTAATTATTTGGTGGTCTTGAAGGTAAAGAAATACTTGTATTTTCTTGTCCTCACAAATTGCTTTCAGACAATGTTGCTGAGCATGTAGCATAGGCTGGACTTGAAAATACCACGCTTTAACGAGGTAAAAAGATAAACTAAAGTTAATATGGAGCATTAATGTGTATCATATTTTTGTGCTACTACATTATGCTAAGTACATCATGGCAGTGATGCTTGTTACCAACGTAGGCCTGAGTTGTATTTGTCGTCATTCAGATGGATGAGGGTTGTGTTACTTAGTGTTGTTACTTATGTTGAAAGGATCGCCACACAGGAGTACAGGGTATTTTCAAAGAACACAGGATTTGTTTTCTGCATATCGGCTTTATCTGTGTCGGTCTATTGTTTTGTTGTATATGAGAACATGAAACTGCCATGATACAAGTAAACGGGGACACTCCCATATGTAACACCTTTGAACAGACTCTCATTACCTGCTGCAGGTGTACATTGTTGTATTTAGTGAAGACATTATAATTATAGTGCCTTTAACCTTAAGTCATATATTTGATTAAGAATCTTTAGAATTTCTTACCTGTTCGCAAAAAAACATCATCGTGTCTCTGATTTTATATTTTATCTTGTAAAAAATATAATTTATTACAAGGATAAAATTATACAATGTAATGGGGGCCTACTCATTTGCTTAGATTTGTTTGTATCCTTGGATTATTGTTGATTAATGCCAGAGCCTCAAAAAGTAATCTCATAAGCTACAAACATAATGACTTATGATAATGGATTCGCGGGACTTATTCCCTGATTTCAAAGATGTTTTATTTACTTCTTTCAAGCTTTGTTGCTGGTGAGGTACAAATGGTAACAAAGGCTAACACTTGGTAGAGGGAATGACTTCAGAGGTGAGGTGCTTGCAGCGTCGAAGCTTGTGTTGGTGTTGACGTGTTCAACACCACATAATATTATCTGAAAACTCGCAAGTAAAAAAAAAAAAGGTTATCTTTACTTACTAAGTACGTATAGTTGTAAGTATATCACTATACTTGTAAGCAACACTTATTTATATAAATTAAAAAGGTTGAATTCTCAAATCTTGCTGAAAGCAGATTCCGTGAACTCTCAAGGCACAGACGACCTATACGTGCATTCACGAGCAGCCGATGTGATATTCCATCGTAATCAAGACACCGCAGGGACCAACAAGGACAGCGAGGACATTCATCTGTACAGCATCACTAACATGACATAACTGTCGCTGCATCACCTCCTGTGCAGGCTGCAATACCTGATGCTCTATTTTTCCCTTGTGCATGAGAAACAATAAGTATCAATAACAACTCGACTTTTACCACAACTAGTACTCATCTGGTACTGTACCATCATCTCATCCCTTACTGATAACAATCTTAACTTTAAAGCACAATTGTTTTAATTTCTAAGGAGTACTGCGAGGCTGCCTAACACTTTCTCACCTCTTCACACGTCTGACTCAGGTACAGGCCGACAGCTTACCTTGGTGGAAGATTCCTATCACATGGGTGGATCTGAACACAATAACGCTCAGTTGAGTACCTCATCTGTGTGTCTCAAACTCATCGTCTCTTTAGTCATCTTCATTTTAGGCACGTCGTAGTATTCATTGCTTTGTATTGTCATTTTGATACAGTATACATACAGTCGTACGGAATTTGCTGATTGCATGTCGCACTCTTAAAAAAAAAATAGGCAATACGCGGCGAAATAGCTCTTTGTAGGAATTACCTATTGTATATAGGCCTACTCTTTTAGGCCATCCTGCAGTTTTTATAACAGGCACTTTATTTCTTTAATGGGTGAAAATGAGTCAGGTTTCCTCGAATTTCTGCAATATGCTTTTATCTGTATATGTGTAGGCCTATATTTGCGATATATGTAGATGATCTTATATTTAATGCATTTGAAGCTGTTGATTCCTTTTTTTCTTTAGGTGGCATAAAGCTGTTGATTCTTTTTTTCTTTAGGTGGCATAAGCTGTATATTCCTTTTTTCTGTAGGTGGCATAAAGCTGTTGATTCTTATTTTCTTTAGGTGGCATAATCTGTATATTCCTTTTTTGTTTAGGTGGCATAAAGCTGTTGATTCTTTTTTTCTTTAGGTGGCATAAGCTGTATATTCCTTTTTTCTTTAGGTGGCATAAAGCTGTTGATTCTTTTTTTCTTTAGGTAGCATAAAGCTGTTGATTCTTATTTTCTTTAGGTGGCATAAAGCTGTTGATTCTTATTTTCTTTAGGTGGCATAAAGCTGTTGATTCTTATTTTCTTTAGGTGGCATAAAGCTGTTGATTCTTTTTTTCTTTAGGTGGCATAAAGCTGTTGATTCTTATTTTCTTTAGGTGGCATAAGCTGTATATTCCTTTTTTGTTTAGGTGGCATAAAGCTGTTGATTCTTTTTTTCTTTAGGTGGCATAAGCTGTATATTCCTTTTTTGTTTAGGTGGCATAAAGCTGTTGATTCTTTTTTTCTTTAGGTGGCATAAAGCTGTTGATTCTTATTTTCTTTAGGTGGCATAAGCTGTATATTCCTTTTTTCTTTAGGTGGCATAAAGCTGTTGATTCTTTTTTTCTTTAGGTGGCATAAAGCTGTTGATTCTTTTTTTATTTAGGTGGCATAAAGCTGTTGATTCTTATTTTCTTTAGGTGGCATAAAGCTGTTGATTCTTATTTTCTTTAGGTGGCATAAAACTGTTGATTCTTTTTTTCTTTAGGTGGCATAAAGCTGTATATTCCTTTTTTTATTTAGGTGGCATAAAGCTGTTGATTCCTTTTTTATTTAGGTGGCATAAGCTGTGTATTCCTTTTTTCTTTAGGTGGCATAAAGCTGTTGAATTTTTTTTTTTCTTTAGGTGGCATAAAGGTGTTTATTCTTTTGTTCTTTAGGTGGCATAAGCTGTATATTCCTTTTTTCTTTAGGTGGCATAAAGCTGTTGATTCCTTATTTCTTTCGTTAGCATAAAGCTGTTGATGAAATATGTGTGAAACAGAGTCATGAGAAATTGGTTCAGGATGTTGTTCCTATACGAGAAAGGGCGGGCATGTCCTTCCTCTGATTGCTGCTCCCTTGTGGCTGCTGCTTCATCCATACCCACCTCATTCACACGTCAGTCAGCCAACAGATCATACAAAACATTATATAGGCATGAGGGACTTAGGGCGCCGCCATCTTGTTATAGTGGGGTGCCTAAGCCGGGATGCCACACGGAGGAGGTAGTGGCACCCCTGCTCCTCGCCTCTGTCCAGGCACTCTTTGCTCGCCTCACCCGTATTGATTTTAGGCTGGATTCATATTATTTCTCTCCTACCAAATCCTCGCTCTCTCCGCGCCCCTCCCCGAAGCCTTGGGTGTCATGCGGGAATACTGTATGACAAATAAAGTTACGTAAATGTGTGTGTGTGTGTGTATTTGTATATGTGTATGAATATAAACATGCGCTCGTAAAGTAGTCTGAGGATAATTTGGAGGTAAAATTGGCTGAGCAGGTATTTGTTTAGATTATTTAGGTATTATTGTATTATATTTAGGTATTATTGTAGGTTTTTCTTAATTGTTAATGTGAATGTTTGACTGAATGTTTCCCCACCAAGTCTGAGGTTCTGTTTCCCTATTTCCTTTCCTTTTTCTCTTACACAAAACGAAGGTGATTTATTATGACGACGGTTTTCTTTATGCTGTTGCTGCCTCTTTGTTATTATTTTGAGCACACGTGTGACCTGCTTTGTGAGGCTCCATAGGACTCAAATGTCACTCCAACCGTTCACATCAGGTAATGGAAGTGACAACCTGAGGCACATAGTAGCGTCGCACAACAATGCTCTCCCCGGCCGTGTGGTGGGAGCGTGACGGTGACGTTTGAGTGGTCATCATTTATTAATACAGCGTGACGGTACGTTGACTGAGTGAACGTGATGCATATGACTTGATGGGTATTGTGAGGCGCTGGCCAGGTGTCATGCGTGGGTGAATGCTGCAACGGTCGCTGGAGGGAGAGAAGAATTGTAGCAGGGAGGGATGGAAGAAAGGAGAGAGAGAATGGAAAAACGAGACGGATGTAACTTGAGGGTATTGAACATGGTACTTAAAATGTAATATCATGCTAATGGAAACTTCTTCTGTGAAAAGTGTATCTTAGTTAGTGTAGAAGTTTGAAATTAATCGTATATATCCTCTTATTAGTCAGTTAGCAGAGGGAAAACTATGAGAAGTTCGATTCACAAAACCTGGAAACATTTATTTTTAGAAAGCAAACTGATTCTTCGTTTTGAGTCTGAATAATGATTATATAAGTTGTATAGGTTGAGGAGGAGGTGACTTGCTTATAACAGGAGACGCTTTCACAAGAGGGCTGACTTAGCATTTCATCCACTTGTCACTAGAGGAATCAAGAATATTTGTCATCAGAGGAATCAAGAATATTTGTCACTAGAGGAATCAAGAATATTTGTCATCAGAGGAATCAAGAATATTTGTCATCAGAGGAATCAAGAATATTTGTCATCAGAGGAATCAAGAATATTTGTCATCAGAGGATCGATATTTGTCATCAAAGGAATCAGATTTTGTCATCAGAGAACAAGAAAATTTCTAAGGAATAGAATTTGTCATCAGAGGAATCAAGAATATTTGTCATCAGAGGAATCAAGAATATTTGTCATCAGAGGAATCAAGAATATTTGTCACTAGAGGAATCAAGAATATTTGTCATCAGAGGAATCAAGAATATTTTTTCCTTTATTCCTGAGCATACTTTAACCGTACCTAAGAAGAAGGAAGAGGAGGATTAGCATAAAGGCCTCGTACTGTTAAATAACTGTTTTTAGTATGTTGAGTTCACCTCTTCAAACACATAGACCACAAGATTCTGGGCTATGTATCTATCATGTACGGATGTGAACATTTATGACAAACTGATGACTTAAGAATGAATATAATTTAAAATGTTGAGTGAAAGAAATTAAAGAATGTCTTGGAAAAGATTGAACCTTTGCCACCACCTTAGCTAAGTTGACTGTCTATGGCCTGAGGAAATTTTCGAGTTAAGTATATTGCTGATTCTAAAGACGAAAATTACGAATAAAGCTTAGCTGATAAAACCCTGAGAGCGATGGTGGATATGACGACCAACATCACGAGGATCATGAAGCCTTCGGAACCGAGCACGACACTCACGAGGGGACTCATGGAGCGACCCACGACCCTTCCACGACCCCTCCACGACCCGCTCCACGACCTCGGCTAAGTTCTTTCATTGGCGACGAAGGGAAACCGACGCCAAGGATCACACAAAGGGGTCGGGATGCCGTGAAAAAGAATAGCATTACGTAATTTGGAAAAAAATGAAAAGTGAAAAGGTTCATAAGATATTTTTGATATGTTCACAAAAGGGTTAAAAAATCATTTGGGAATATTCCTTCAAGATGTTTCCCTAAATAAGAAATGTTGCGTTGACATTACAGTATGTACGTAGAATGTTACACACTGGATGAAATGTCTACCGTGGCAACAGGAGTAGAGACTTTTAGTTCAGAATATTCATAATAGGATAAGAAGGTGTTTAACCCCTTGAGGCCCAGAACGTACATAATTTCCATTGTAATCTGGGTACCATTAGACGATTTCTAGTAAATATAACAATGCTTTATAGCTATGACCTGTTTTGTATCCTTGTCCACTGGCTAATTTGGTATATTAAGTTACTTTTTTGTAATTTTATGGCTCCACAACAGACATTTTTTTTAAAGCAAAGGAAAGATCTGGGTGTGAAGGGGTTAAGGAACTTTTTGCTCTCTTTTTTGCGAAGGAACAGTAGAGTCGTTACAGTACCTCAGGTGAAGTACAGAAAATAGATGATGACACTTCCTGATCAAGTCATCTGCTGTGACCTCTATGTATTTAGAGGCAGTACGAGTATTACCTATGAACATGAACACCCCGTGGCACCACAGGGCACACGAGATCCTGGGAATATACAGTGAGCATCTTTGAGTAACTTGATAATTATGGCCTTACTAGTCCTTGCCTTGACTTTTTATCTTTTATTTATCTATTTATTTTGTTTATTTACTGTTTTATTTTTTTTTTTTTTTTTTATTTTTTTATTGTTAGTATGGAATGGAGTATCCAGTGGGCATCCGGTGTCTTGATGAAGAGTTGTACATGGTGCATACAGAATTACGCGACGAAGGAATATACGACACGATCTTATTGGGGATGTTAACGAAATCTGATTTATCTTACTTTCGTATATACTTTTTATGTGAATAACACCCAAAATATCAATGACTATAGCAATGCGTAATAACGAATATTTTATGCTTTTGTGTGAAACAAATCGTCAAGATTTGCTAAATGCATCGCATAAGAAAACAAAAAACTTAGAAGGCGAAATTCAATTAAACGGAAGAGTTTTAGCTGAAGAAAAGAATGCAGGAACAACACTGAAACTGCCTGGTGACTTCCAAGACAGAATGACAAACACATCTTTCCCAGCAACGCCAACACCAGTACTTCATCTCCTCCATTCAGTAACACAAAAAGCTGCTAAAAGAAAAGGTGGTCCACAATATGGCCTTAATATTCTATATAACTGATACAGTGAGCATGTGGCTTCCTTGAACTATCTATTAATGACGATGGCAGTGTCTCATACACTAATATGTAACAAGACTGGATTATCATGAACCTTGACAGTGCAGTGTTACATCTTTGACTACAAATTGATGTAGATACAATTTGATAATCTTGCAGTTACCTTTCTGTAGAGGTGTGCAACAGCAACACTTCAATTACTTTTCCAGTATAAACAATTAACAAATCATTTATTAGGCATAGGAAACCACACAAGAAGATCATACCTGTCAGAGAGAAAAAAATTGTTTCATCCATCGTGAGTCTTCTTCAGCAATGGAAAGTCATGGAATCTAAGGTCAATACAGGTGAGGTGTAAAGGCAGTGCCAGGCCCAAGACGAGGTGCTGGAACGCCGCCTCCCCCTAGGTGGCACTGCGGCCGCCCTGTACAGGCACACCACCTCAACAAGATGGCGGTACCTGAGCCTCCTGTCACCCAAGCTATGCCTAAAAGGTGGCCTCTGTGGCAGCGTGTGAGTCTTCTCTCTCTCTGCGTCTCTCTTGGCCACAGGGAGATCCCTAGAAAGAAGAGACTAGATATTCTACACTACAGCGTTACATGGAGACACATACGAGTGCATGGCATTACTTGCTTTACCTTGCATCACCCTTGTGGACAATAACAATAATAACAAAATTGTCTGACCTTAGTGAGGATGCTGGCTCTGCCTTATCAGGAGTACAAAACCCAAAGCCTATAGGGTGCTGAGTCCTGTCTCCGAGGCGCTTGCAGAAAGCCGAGGTTCTGGATACGATGCCATTATAGACACAACACTCCTCGGCAGGTCAGCTCGGATACCATGACTACAAGTACCTCTTCAGAATATGCCTCACATATTTCGATAGTTTTAAGGAGAAAACTTCATACAAAAATAAATTAACTTACACATATTCTGAAGCGCATAATATTGGTGAAAATATTTGTTTCATATGTAAGATTATGCTGCTGGTGGGCAATTTTTACAACATCCACGTGAGTGAAATGACTGAAGCATATTTTGGTAATTTCATGTTGCTCAGAAAACTGTTGAACAAACAAAACACTATGATGCAAGCAACAACAACAACAACAAAAAATAATAATCTAATTAGGCTTAAACGTCTTAATCTGCTACGACTGTCTTGTATACGATTGGCTTTGGTAAATTGGGATCCTATAGCTTTAACTTTATATAGATACTTTATATGGATCTTATACTTAACTTTGGGCACCACTTGTTTATGGATGGGCTGAGGCGCCGCCATCTTGTTAAGGCTGTGTGCCTGGACATGGCGGCCTCAGTGCCAGGGCCGCGGCACCCTCCGGCACCTCGCCCCCCGCCAGGCAAAGTTTCCCTGCGTTACTCTTATTGATTTTAGACTCGAGGGCTTTGTATTGGCTATGTATTGTTAATTATATTGGGTACGTAAGGAACTGGGCAGTGTGGTAATGGTGGTGGTTTAGGCAGTGTTTGATGATGGTACTGGTTTATCCTCTGATCTGATTTTTTTTTCATGTTTAAGGGACCTACATATCTAATGCCTATCAAGTTTTTATTTCCTGATGTCTGTAAAGTATGTCATATGGGTTTTTTTCCCGGTGCACATGTATGGCTATAGCTCTCTCGATCTGCCTTTGTATGTTTAGTACTACATGATCATTGTATAAGGGGAGTGAAATCCAACAAAAAAAATATATGCCTATTTGTTTGAGGCAAACCTTTTCTCCTCGTAATCTTTTCATTCCTATATTATGTATCTCAGACATATTTTTCTTCTATGCTACACATATCACATTATGTCTACTTTGAGCCTATACCTTCCACTTCTCATAGGCCTTTCTTGTAAACATTTCACTCTGACTTTACTGCAGAGCTTTCATAAATTAGTGTACTGTTACCATCGACACAGTTACTTCACCAACTCTTACTTGCTACGATAGATATTGACCTACTACGATAGTATCATACGATTTATAATATAATTATAAAGCCTTTCAGTATCTATTTGAGCTACAATAATATTGAAGCTATTTATGGTGCAAGTCGTTAGTGCCTCTGCTCTGCCACGGGACCACATGTAAAGCGGAGACCTATCCAGAACTTAGCCTCCTTGATGTGTGCAAGACAGTTGAGAGAGAGAGAGAGAGAGATAAGAGAGAGAGAGAGAGAGAGAGAGAGAGAGAGAGAGAGAGAGAGAGAGAGAGAGAGAGAGAGAGAGAGAGAGAGAGAGAGAGAGAGAGAGAGAGAGAGAGAGAGAGAGAGAGAGAGAGAGAGAGAGAGAGAATTTAGGTCAGCTAGGCACGATGAGACATGGTTTAAGAGACCTTTCAGATTTTGGAATGATTGTTCTGGTTCAGTCAGGTAATGATGAACCATACTTACCTTATTGGCTCCTTGCTGTAAGACACTCGCGATAAGACTATTGTCATCATCATCATCATCATCATTACCATCAACACTACCCTCGTATAGGTCAACGCCAATGGAATACGTCACTACGGTATTGAATGCAAAAAGTTTATGGATTTGGGAGGATGCTAAATATTTTGGCAGACAAGACTAGAGCAGTTTTTTAATCATTGCATTCTAATGATGACTTAGGTACTTAAATTATTAGGTTTGTGTTTAGGTTTGAGGTGTCCAAGGAGAGTGGCATATAAGCAGGCACTATATGGTTTGTCTTTGTGTCGACTGGTTATGGACAACTTCTGGATAGAAAAGCAACAGAGTACCTACCTTCCTACACGTTAGATATTTTGTTCTGGATGTACGAAAAATTTCCTTCTTCGTAAAAAAAAGAAGTTTTTTTTTAATTTAGAGGTTGAAAAATTTGCAAAACTTTAATGGACATAGATATATAGAGGGAAAAATATAAGGTTCTTGGTACCATTCGCTTGTTTAGAGCATTTTTACTAGTAAATGATAAACAGGTTTTCCTGCGATTTCAGTAATTTCTGATATCATGAATGATGTAAAAAGATAATTTTAAAAGAATAATGTACCTATAAATCGATGTTCTTTTTTATCAATATAATATGTTTGTTGACGTCCAAAACTTACGTAATGGATGTTTTTTTTATTTCAATTAATTTTCTTCAAAATGGTCCAAGAACTCGAAGAATCAAGCCAAGAGATCAAAGTTCCTCGTGACTATATAGCTTGTAGGTGTTTGTGAGGCCTGGAGTCGTGCTATTGGGTTGTACTGCTGCTGTCAGTGCTGTACAAGTACAGTACATCTAGAGGTGGAGGTGATGGCTACAGGTATTTACATCCACTCCTATCACAGTCATCGTGGCTGTCCAATATGGGGACCATATAGGTGTGGTCAATGATAGGGGGCTAATACGAGGCCATGGTTTGATTATTTTATCCACATAAATAGTGGAAAAAAACAACTTGATACGGAGAAAAAGGTTAGTTCGTGAGTACTTTGTAGGAATCGTTTGTCATGTTTGTGGTTAACTTTGATTGACGTATTTATCAATCCCTCTCTACACTTTTTTCTATCTGTTTTTATTGGTGTATACAGACTATGGCGCAGTTGTATTTGTTATAACTCCTATATACCTGTTACGTCGTTTGTTTTTTGTATGAATAAGTATTCTATTATAAAAAAATTGTCGATTAACTAAGCTCACTGTTCATTAATCATATTAATAATTTGTTATTACTGGAAAGATATTTTATTTTAGACATTTATGGATTCTCAAGATGATGGTTTATATAAGTACATGTTTTGTTGGCAGTTTAGTCTTGCGCCGCAGAGCACGTATTGCAGCTTCATTATTTTATTTTTATTTTCTGTGTGTGTGTGTGTGTGTGTGTGTGTGGTGTGTGTGTGTGTGTGTGTGTGTGTGTGTGTGTGTGTGTGTGTGTGTGTGTGTGTGTGTGTGTGTGTGTGTGTGTGTGTGTGTGTGTGTGTGTGTGTGTGTGTGTGTGTGTGTGTGTGTGTGTGTGTGTGTGTGTGTGTGTGTGTGTGTGTGTGTGTACCTTGAGTTTTAGCCTTGCTGGGTATCCATAGAGTTTTAGTATACTCATTTTAGCTAAAGACAGATACAACCTGGATTGTGTTGCTTCTGCTACAGAGATGTAGGCTTAAAGATTGTTCCAGATAGACGTTGATAAAAAAAATTAGTCAATAGTTAAGCAGCTATGAACTTCCTTACGTTGACAAGTATCAAAACGTGGCCATCCAGGACAGGATCGGGTCGACCGTTAGACCTGCAGACATGAGAATGAGATTTTTTTTCTTCATAACATGATATATATATATATATATATATATATATATATACTACCACATACCGCAGGGGAGGCGGTAGCGGAGTGGTTAGCGACTCCGACTGGCGTTCTCGGTAACCCGAGTTCGATCCATGAAGAAAACCAAAACCTTTCTGCACCGTCGAGTGGCCTAAGAACACCCACATGCCCTGCCCATCAACTCTACCTTCGATTGCGAGTGCATCGGAGGACACAGGGGGGCGGCATGAGCCTCTAATCACAGGCGTCACTATAAGAATCCTGCCTGCGCCACCACGGGCGAGGACCAACCATCAGAGCCCTCAAGTGAACCTCCAGAGCCTACCATCCGAGCCCTGGGTCACCACTGCCTACAGGCGCTATAGGCACAAATGTAAGAAAAAAAAATAATAATAATAATAATATATATATATATATATATATATATATATATATATATATATATATATATATACACAGGATACAAAGATTACATTAATCATGAAACCCTTTTATTGTGGTGAATGTGGTTTTCATGGGAACTGCTATTTTGAGGAAGGGTGTTCTTCATTTGTTCCCTGTGAGTCAGAAGCTGGGCAAAAAGCCTCAATGAATATTCCTTAGGTGTGAAGAGGCTCATGCACCGCCATTTTGTTGGTGTGGTGTGCCTGGACATGGCGGCCTCAGTGCCACAGGGGGGCAGCGGCGGCACCCCAGCGCCTCGCCCCCGCCAGGCACCCTTTACTCGCCCCCGCCAGGCACCGTGCAGAAGCCTTATTGATCGTAGAGGCGAGGCTTGGCATTTCCTCCAGTGCCAAGCCGTGATATCTGTCGAGGGTATTGATTAGAGTAAAAGTATGTATATAATGATGATGCATTGATGATAATAGTTTCTTATTATTTTTTACGTGAGAAACGTAGGCCTAATAAACACTTAACTTGTGCATTCACCGATTTTTCCGAGTAGTAATTAGGCTTTGAGAGATGTGACACTTGGTTTTCACGTTTGAGTAATGATTCTCTCAAGTGATAGCGCGTCTTAGAAGAAAAGGAAGGATGCAAACAGGAGGAGTAATTAAGAGTGTTTTCGTTCAGAGACAGACTTGTTAAACAGGTGTCTGGAAGGTGTACTGTTGTTATTCATATATATATTCTAGGATATATGTGTGTATTCTTTCTTGGCTCTCTAGAAGGTTGTGTGTGTGTGTGTGTGTGTATGTATGTGTGTGTGTGTGTGTGTGTGTGTGTGTGTGTGTGTGTGTGTGTGTGTGTGTGTGTGTGTGTGTGTGTGTGTGTGTGTGTGTGTGTGTGTGTGTGTGTGTGTTGGTGTGTGTGTGTGTTTTGTAATGTGTGTGTGTTGTGTGTTGTTGTGTGTGTTGTGTTTGTTTGTGTGTTGGTGTATTGTGCGTGTGTGTGTAGTGTGTGTGTGTGTTTTAGGTAAATTCTCTTGAAAATCTCCCAGACAAAATTCAAAAAATATTAAATCCCAACTGTCTTATTTATAGGATTAAAATTGCTTTGGTACGACAAAAAAAATCTGCTTCAGTATATTGATTTAACATAGTTCTGATTGCTTACTTCGAAACAATCATGTGTCCTCTTGTCATAATACCGGAAAAGTTGAAATTGCTTCGGTATTGTACAAAATCAGAATCGATGCGAGTTACACGTTGCATTTATGTCCTGAAGCATGTCTATAAGCTGATCATATTGAGTGATTGACATACCACAACTGAAGATATGCACAGTAGCTTTGTGGTTGTGGTTTAATGTAGACAATAACTGGAAAATGAGAGAGAGAGAGAGAGAGAGAGAGAGAGAGAGAGAGAGAGAGAGAGAGAGAGAGAGAGAGAGAGAGAGAGAGAGAGAGAGAGAGAGAGAGAGAGAGAGAGAGAGAGAGAGAGAGAGAGAGAGAGAGAGAGAGAGAGAGAGAGAGAGAGAGAGAGAGAGAGAGAGAGAGAGAGAGAGAGATTTATCACCTATGAATTCGGTATTGAAGTATTGAATACAAATTATATGACGACTCGCGGGTGGAGTTAGGCCTGATCTGCATGATGTACAGCAATCTTTTCCATTATAATATTCCACTTCAGAGCAAGAATTAGTATGTTGGTTGATACCTTGTACTCATATTCACTATAAAAATTACTGATGACAAAGAAAATGAGGAAAGCTGGCAGCTGACGGTCATGAAGTAAATTAATCAAGATCCTAAGCAACGGATAGAACGTATTTTGGATTCGATTTTGATGTTGGAACGGGTTGAGGTCATGACGCCTGTGACATTCCAAGCACCGACCATGCGTGGTGTGCTAGCATGTTATATAAAAAAAGTCACACCAATGAAGCTTTGGCTAAGGCGAAGACAACTAACTGTCTTTGGCTAAGGATATGAGAAGACTCCCATTAACAAATGAAAAAACGCAAATATCCCATATGAAAGAATGCACTCAGAACTTCTAGATCTTAAACACACTGGAAACTGCTTTTTTTCTTTACGTTTATATAATTATATAAGAAAAAAATTGACCTCATTCCTTTTGTAGCTCTTGTCAGGTAGGTCAACGGAAAGGTACACATCAGACAGAAGAATCACTATATGGAAACATGGCAGAGGTCACCATCAGGCGATACGAGGCCAAGTTCAAATCAATCTTAACACCACAAGGCATCACCATCCATCACACAAGTACTTACACAACACCTTGAGTCAGTAACCTCGCCTTGTATGTTTTTTGTAACTGAACTTTTTACTGTTAAACGTAAATCATGGTTGGGATTTTAGATTTCTACTAGTTATTTAGAACCAAAAACTAAGAAATTCAGATAGATAAAACCTCACGCATGATTCAGTAGAGACAATCACGAGCATACCTCCTTCTAGTAAGACCTCCTAGAATGGTCAGATTATGTAGTTACACTGTGTATCCATGGAGCAGCAATTACGTCAAACACTCGTATGCAAATAAGTACAGTTTAAAATAATACAGTCATGCGAGTATCTAAATATATAGATCTACGAAGCTACCCTTTAGAGGTGTGCACGTCGAAAATATCTGCCTAGCCCGTAGATTTTCATGGTAAAATATAAAACTTCTACAGGTATCATTAAATACAGCAGTGGCTTCGAGAGGTGTAGAGTACCGAAGCTGCTATAAATGTCAGTCACTACGCTTTCAAACAGATCTGCCCCATCATATACTGTATACAAAAAATACAAAGACAGCCGATGTAATTTTTCCAAGATGAACAGAACAAGCCGCGTAAACGTCAAAACCGCTGCTGCCTCTCAAGACTCCTTTACCTCACCCAATGTTTTTTAACACTCAAGAGATACAAGTAGAGGGTTGCTTGGACTCTCACTCCCACAGCATCACAAGACCAACACTTTCAACACTTATTACAACATCGAAATCCATCAAACTAGCGCCTCTCCACCAATATATTTATTTTTCATCAGGATGGTCGATGGTATATACTCGTATACTCGTGCCCTTCTGTCAATAATTTGTAAGTAAAGTAATGGTGACATGCAAAGTCTAAAACTGATTGTTTTCTATAGTACAATATTCACAGAATGCCATGATAATACAGTACATATTTTTTGGAGTACATAATGTGTTTGTTGAATATAATGCTCTGCACTTGTTCATACGCAATATTAGAAGCCTTTTAACAAGCTATGATTTTGGTCGGGAACAATTCATACGAGTACATTAGGATACTGTTACATTTTTGGCTGCCATAAAAATTATTATAACATTTCCGATGATATATATATAATTTTTTTACCCAATAAATTTTGCGTGTATTTGCGTTTTAGCTAAAATTGATAAATAGTCGATTTTTATATTACCATAATTGGTAAACTTTTTTGTTAACGGCTGAAATGTAGTTGAAATTCAACAATATGACAAACTCGCCGTAGCTACTATTCATAATGTAGATGTAATAAGTTCTGAATCTGAAGCTTGAGGAAGTATTTTCCTCTACTCATCTGCCGAGAAGCTTTGGATGTAGTGAGAGCTGGGACGTTTGTGCAGGGTTTAAGCACCTTGCAGGCGCCACAACGAGGCATGACCCAGCAGCTTCAGGTGGGAAGGAAGGCTTACAGACAACAGTGTTGTTACTAGCTGGATAAAGTAGACATTTCGTCGGCAGGTCAGTCTTGGCACGTCTTGGGTATGGTAGGGATCATCCGTCATCTCTTTATTGAAGTGGTGCTCCTGCTCATGACGGCCTCAGTGCCTCATGAAAGCGATGGTGGCTCCTCACCCGCAGCCAGGCACCCTTGGCTCCCAATGCCATTGAGTCTGGCGTGTGCATAATAATATTGCCTGCATGGTATACATATTTAGGCTTTTGAAAATCAAAATGAGCTGGATAATTTGTATCGAATATCATTTTGTTACGATGACTGTGATCATTCCGTCTGCATTTAGGCTTGTTAGCACAAGTATTTACCTTCACTCAAACTCTACCAGGTATTATCAATGCACACAGATGACTGAATTTCATTTTGACCTTTAGTCAACAACAAGTAATTTGAACGAGATAACGAATCGAATATAGAGATAAAATAATACATTGGGATCACTGGTGTCCTTGAGACTCAGTTGTTCTTTTTTTCCAATGTTGCCCATATCACCCATATTGCCTTGTGAATCAAGTGAAGTATACCGAGGCGGGTACACTTTTGGTGTTATTGTAGGACGAGGTTTAATACAAATTATTTTGCAGCTGTTCATAAGGTAGATTTCTGGTATGTCAAGAGATACAGATGCTGAGATAAGAGTGGTTATTTTATGAACGTGAATGTCTTCTTGAGGCAGTAATTGCATCTATGTCTATATGGACAGAAGAGGACGTCTTGCCTGCAGAGAAGCTTCTCTGTCTGCTATGATGTTTTGAGGGATCTTTTTGTTTACCTCATCTTCTGAAGCTCAATCAGTACTGTAAATATTTGTGTATTCCTTTGACATGCACTTTGGGGAAGGTTACGGAAGGAAGGTGTGTACAACAGGCAGGCGTCACCAGTGCAGGCTTTTCATCCTCTCAGACACCACCCACCAGCGTTGTGATGTGCAGGTGACGGTAATGATCCTTGTTTGCAGATTTACTACACTGAATGACGAGTAGCCTGTATTTCTTTCATCGCATATGTAATTTAGATGCTCCTGGTTTGTTTTTTTATGTTAAAGAAAATATTTCAAAAACACGCTGAGACAGTCTCAGACAGTCAGTTTTCTTCATTATTTTTTGCATAATACTTGCATAAAAAGTTTGCTTTGTACTAAGGCGACATTAGATTTTTTGTTATCTGATTCAAACCGCAGGTGGCAGTCGTAGTGTTTCAAGCAGGGATGAAGCTCATGTGTGGCATACTCGTGTCGGTTAGACAAAATAAATGTTTGTGAACTGAGAAGCATTAACCGGTAGAGTAAATGAATATCAAGTTAGATCTATTATTTGAGATGGCCAGTGTAATGAAAGGCATCTTAACGCAGATTTTAGGTTCGGAAAGTCAGTATGTAGTCAGTCTTGTGGATCTTCAGGTTGGTCATCATCTTAGTAAAGCCTTTGGAAAAGTGCAATTAATGAAAAATCGGAGCAGCACCAGTGGGTGCTGCAGGAGATTCAAAGGTTATCTCCTTTCTGCTAAACTGATTTTTTGTTTAGCTCGGTTGAAGTTTTAACTTTGTACTTAGTTAGCTTTGTAGTGTTGAGGATGACACAACACCATCGAGGGGCAGGACTGTCATCGCATACGTGCACGTGACTCACATGAGAGGGAAAGCAATTCACCTTTTCATACGGTCACTTGGAATGACCCGACTTTTTTATGTATAAATTTCCTTACATGAAATAATATCAAAAATTGGTGACTAACGAATACTGGCTTCAAAACGATTTTTTTGGGTATTGAAACTAATTGATGTCATTGAATCTTAAGGTTTGGTGTTTGAAGAAATGTTAGATATAATTACAAAAGGTGGTGCCAGAGGACGTGAGAAGTACCTGGGATATTGACTCTCGTGAGGTACTGAGGCTGCCACACTCGTGAAGGAGAAGAGAGTACGTCCTGTAATCAATCAGCATAACTTAGTAGCTCGGCGATATACCCTGCCAGCGTCCCCAGAGACTCCAGAGGGTCAAACACTGCCCCGTCACACACTCATGCCCTTAGTACCATTCCATCGTCTTGTTACCTCACCTAAACTCATGACACTATTAGGATTGCACCAGCCTGCCTCTAACCACTAGGAACAACACATCCACATGATTCACCCTTCGCAAATCAAAGCTGTAGGAACTGGCTTCCATAAAATATGAAAGCTCAATTGAACATGAACAGAACTGTTGCTGTACTTGCCGCCAGACTTGCTACCTTGCAGTGTTGTACTGAGCATATTTTACACTAGAAAGTTACACTATCTCAGCTTTTCGATGTAGGTTTTTCTTTGTGGTTTTGGTGATTGTGATGTAATTCCAGTGATATGCTCCACAGCGTCTAACCATACATGATGAAGGTTCAAAGCAGTCATTGTGTGTGTATCTATCTATATTTATCTATATATCTATCTATCTATCTACCTATTTATCTATCTATCTATCTACATATATATATATCTTTTATATCTATGTATAATATATATATATATATATATATATAAACACACACACACCCCGGCTTCAAATCCCAGCTTCACGTAAATCACACTTCGGAGCGATGCCAAATAGACAGAGTCTAAAATCAATAAGAGCAGCGCATGCAAAACGTGCCGGGCGAGGGGCGAGGAGCGAGGGGCGAGGGTGCCGCCGCTGCCTCCTTGTGGCACTGAGGCCGCCATGTCCAGGCACTCTATCTCAACAAAATGGCGGCGCCTGGGCCTCTCCTTAGTCCGGGGGTGCCTATATATAGAGAGTATCTTCCTGTCCACCGTGTAAGACATTTGGTGAAAGGCGAAGCGGCGGCCTTAAAGGAGCAGCCCCATGAAGCCAAATGGTCGTCATAAGCAGGTCTAACAAGCAACACTCGGTTGTTAGTCCTAAGGTTCTCCTTGATGCTGATCCATCCTGAGAGGGGCAAGGCCTCCGCCTCTTGGGTCTCAAGGTTATAGAAGGGCTTCAAGGTACTCTACATGAGGCATTCTGGCTGCTGAGGCTCTGCGTTCCAGGCTCCTGTGTGATGCAATGAATGTGCTCCTGAGAGACGCCTTTACGACGCTGAGTGTCTTTCGAAATAAATTCATTTGCAGTCTGAAAGATGCACCGCAGCTCAGCATGACAGACTTCAGAAAGATCTTGAGAGCTGGACAATAGATTTTTTCCTCCGATTTTGCTGTAACGCACCTTCAAACTGTATTTATCAAATATCAAGAAAAACTACAGGGAGTATTAGAGTGGCTAAATGCAACACACTTGTTAGTAACATGTGTAGATAGTGTACTAAATGTTCAGAAATATGCAGCAACATTGACACGTACATTCATAATTCATTTCATTGCAGTAAGCTATATACGCATCTTAGTTTACCGCCAGCTATGCATATTATTATGTAGAAAAAGTTCAGTTTATGAGATCTAATATATCTCCTTAGAATTGCTGTTTGTTATACATAGAGTGAATATGCGCACAGAGTACGTATCATTTCATATCTCTGCAGCATTTCATGTAGGCTTTAGTAGATCGTAAGTTAGTCAATACGATTAGTTTGACCTTCTTGCATGAAGGTGAATATTTTAAGTTGCCTTGAGGCATTGACATAGACAACAATTCAGGGAAATATACGCTTAATTATTCTTGAAGTATTCGGCTAGTGGTTTTGATCTATTACTCGAAGCTAAAAATTTAGTACTGGTCAGTTAATACCATGTGTGTGATCCCCTGATGGGTAGTCTTTCCTTTTTGTGACCGGACGACGGTGCAAGGCTGCAGAGAGGTGCAATTTTTAGCCACCGCAGACCCGAAGGATGACTGCATATATATTCATCCATCAATTCATGCGTACCTTCTTATAAACAGTTCATGCATCAGTTTTTCCTCGAGACTATATTGTGATGAACGTGGTCGCCTCAATCCTTTACCTATCCCTTCCGAAAGATAAGAGAGGTCGAGCATCAACTTTCCTAGAGGTCACCTTCTTGCTGATCTTGGTTAAGATGTCCTCAATTCGGAGGCAATGCAAGAGTTAAGCAGTCGAATACGAATGTTCCAAATTTCTAAGAATACAAATACAGATACTACCTATACAGAGGAATTCATGAAAGAGTTTATCAAAGTTATTTGTTGAAATACTTTGCAGTCATAATCTAGCATACAAATACTATTCTCAAGGTAAATGACCTCCTGAATGATTTCAATATTATCATTGTAATTATTCGTAATTATTCAAGTTAATCGACATATACAAAGTATGTGCCTAAATTCAGAATATGAATAAGATTCATTTCATTGGAATTAATATCGAGTTGAATTCAAGTATGGATAGTCTCAAATACAGAATTCAAATACTCCATCCCTGATCCAAACAGCTGTAAGGAGGGTGAACTGATCGCATTGTTATATCAGGTTGACACAACAAAGTTATGCACTGAACAAGATGGTTGGATGAAAGCAGGAAGCCCCAACATCAACATTTCAAGTCACCACAAGTGGGAGGTCATACTTGTTTGTAGCGGCACGTCTCGCCTGTCACCCCGCCCAGACTAACAAAGCCTATATATATTTCCTCACCTGAAGAAAGGAAAAAAGTTGTGAGCCTACGAAACAAAATATCAAAAACAAAGAAACTTTCTTTGCTTTCCTTTCCTTTCCTCTTTGCAAAGATTTCCTTTGTTTCCTTAACACCGTCAGTACAGCATCACACGTGACCCTTAATAGACAGGTAACAACACACCTGATAAGGTCACTTCGAAACACCTGAATATACTCAACTTATACATAGATAGGAGGAGCTACAAGGTAAAAAGTAATTTTTTTTCGTGAGACTACTTTAAACCGATATCTTAACAATGTAATATCTTCATTGCCAATGAATTCCAAAGTTTAATTCTATGTGGTGTTTGTGGCCTCCTGTTTAAAGTACAAGAATAATCGGTGTTTATGTGTGGCAATGAGGGCGATACGCAGATTTTCAAGATGCAGCTCTTTATCATAACCAAAGAACATTTTCAAAACAAGATTAATGTCTGTGTTGTGTGTGATGAAGGAGGGAGGCATTGTGTGAGCCTTGGCCGTGGAGCAGCGGCTGATAAGTGTTTAGCTTAGTTGTTGCAAGGTCCTCAAGCACAACAAACAGGGCAATAACACTCATAGTGTTGCTTGACTTCACCATTCCCATCGTATAACCTTACACTGACCTGCCTTTGAAAGAAAAATTGTAAATGGACTTAAAAAGAACCTCGAATCTCGACCCATCGTGGAGTTTCACTTGAATCAGGACATTTTTTATTTTGTTGTTTGACCAAAATAACAAAGGTGAAATAGGACTGGGACATTTTGGACTCCCACTTTCGTTCTCTACTTTAAATATGGACAGTTTTTTGTGGACTCATTATTGTTATAATGCAGTCTGAATAACATAGTTTGTGTGATGTGCCTAGAGAGCAATAAAAGCTTAGGCCAAAACTATAGTAAAATAAAACTCTTACATGATAGCTCGGTGATGAAAACAAGATTTTATCTTATCTTTCTGCTATCCTGAACACCATTTATGAAAATGAAGCTCGAGGAGCATTTCTAAGTCACTGGAGTATAAAATCAATAAGGCTGAGAGTGCCAGGCGCGGGGCGCGGTGCCGGGTGCCTCTGTGTGGCCCTCATGCCGCTCGCCACCTCAACAAAATGGCGGCGGCTGCCCCTACTCAATCAAGTGGTATCCATGGTTACCCCTCGACCTTAGCTATGAATCACCTGGCCACAGGTAAATCAGCAGCTCCCATAGCACCCGTGGCCCGTGAAACAATGTGTCTGTAAAATACTTTCTGCAATCATTGTTTTTCTTGTTCATGTTACACTATATACATGTATCAATTTTGCCTCATCCGATATCCCGCGACCACTGGAAAGCTTAAACATCTGTCTGACGGATATACCTGTAAATTGCTGATGCCTTGCCCTCATAAGGTTCCTCCAGGCCGTTGATGCCCTGACTCCTGGAAACTTTTGCTGGAAAATGAAACTACAAACATGCCAGACTTTAGGGAAACCAAAAACTTCCAGCAATTCAGCACTTGAGACCTCCACACCTCAGGCCTCTCTCTGAAGGAAGACTGAGACACTGCCTAAAAGAGAGAGAGAGAGAGAGAGAGAGAGAGAGAGAGAGAGAGAGAGAGAGAGAGAGAGAGAGAGAGAGAGAGAGAGAGAGAGAGAGAAGAAGAGAGAGAGAGAGAGAGAGAGAGAGAGAGAGAGAGAGAGGAGAGAGAGAGAGAGAGAGAGAGAGAGAGAGAGAGAGAAAAAAAAAGAAAAAAAAGTGAGAGTTGAGAGAGAGAAAGAAAAACACATTCTTGCCATTTGCCTACAATAGAATGTATGTTTCACCCAAACATCAACTTTCCTCGCCATAACAACGAGGGACTAACCATCAAATTCATAGTCAAGACAGCCTGAAAGTGCACATAATACCTGAGCAAATGTAAATCAAAGACTTAACTGATGTAAAATTTATCTGATACTCTTTTCTTGCCAAATATTCAAGTTCGTTACAACCAGCAAAAGCTCAATTGATATTTTATTTATGAAGATTAATTACTAAAAGAAAAGACCTCAGAGCACTGAACATTTGATTCATGAAACTGTTTTTAACCCATCATGAAGGAGTAGAAAATATATGTACCTTGTATTTTGCTATAATTAAACTCAATTTTATATTGAATCAATTACAAAGTCATAGCTTACGATTCTTATTTTTTATATAGTTCCATAAGTAATTTTCTTTCATCTGATCATGTGCAGAATTAGAGGCCAAGAATCTATCCAGATAGACTGGATAGCCGTTTTTTTTATGTTTTGATATGATAGCAGGTGGTTGTGGTGGTTGTAGTGGTGGTGGTGGTGGTTGTAGTGGTGGTGGTGGTGGTTGTAGTGGTGGCGGAGATAGTGATGGTGGTGGTCGAGCAGAGTTAGATGCATGAATGTTGTTGGTGGTGGAGCAGTATTAGGGCCATGAATGGTGATGGTGGTGGTGTCAAGTCAAGCAATCTTAGGGTCATGAGTTTTGTTGGTGGTTGTTGCTAAGCAGTGTTAGGGCCATTAGTGTTGTTTGTGGTGGTTGTAAAGTAGTGTTAGGGCCATAAGTGTTGTTGTTGTTGGTTGTTAAGCAGTGTTAGAGCCATGAGTATTAGTGGTGGTGGTTGTTAAGCAGTGGTAGGGCCATGAATGTTGTAGTTGGTTGTTAAGCAGTGTTAGGGCCATAAGTGTTAGTGGTGGTGGTTCTTAAGCAGTGTTAGGGCCATGAGTGTTGTTGGTGGTTGTTAAGCAGTGTTAGGGCCATGAGTGCTGTTGGTGGTGGTGATAAAGCAATGTTAGGGCCATGGTGGTGTCCATGTTGGGGCGAGGTCACTGCCTAGGCGGGTGACTCCTAGTTCTGCCTAGGATCTGCAGGCTCACAGGAGTTGTTTGACTTACCGTTTTGCAATAACCTGTTGATATACGAAGGTTTTATAAGGTTAGCCCCTTGAGGCCCAGAACGTAATTTCCATTGTAATCTGTGTACCATTAGAATATTTATTGTGAATATAAGCAATGGGTAATAGATATAATCTGTTTAATATCCGTGTCCACTAGTTAATTTGGTTTATTCAGTCACTTTTCGTAATTTTATGGCTAACATTAGACGATTTAATATAACAAAGGAAAAATCTAGGCTCGATCTAATATAGCAAAGGAAAGACTCTAGTGAAGGGGTTAATGTCTATGGGGATTCAGTTGTGTCGAGCGTGATAGCCTCAGTGCCGCTTCAATGCCATGATAAAACGTCGACACTTCACCACTTCACACTGCTCGAGGCACCATCTCGACCTTTTGTGTTTTAAGGAGCAGATCTAAGTAATCGTTTAATGGAGTATTCGCCATCTGAGATTCATGCAAACAAATTATGACTGGACATCAGAAAATGGGTTTAATAGTGAATACAAACATCGACATTCCACTCAACTCTTATGGAAAACACACTATAGAGTAAAACACATGAATTAAAAGTTACCATTGTTACTCTGCTCCTTCTAGCACGCTAAAGTTCAGCTCCTCATCTGAATGTGTACGATTTTGTGTGTGTGTGTGAAAATTAGCAAAATATCCGAGACTTGGCACCATCACCATACATGCATGACTCATACGTGACAAACAATAAGTATACTGGAGGAGTGAAAGACATGAAGCTGTATTAATGACATGTATCTTGCTTTTTTATGGAAAATTTTAATGGTTTGATCCTTATTTGTATCAAATAATTGCACAATACCCTTATCAAATTTCTATGATTTATTGAACATATTTTGTTTTCATTAACATTGTTTTGAAGACTGGTTTTTTTATGTCAGCCTCAGTTCCTAATGTCAGGTCACCAAATTGCCCGAATATTAGTATATTTGTAGATGAATATTGAATTTATGTAGATAAATATGTTGATAAATAGTGAATGACAAAGGCCTCCACAGCCTTCTCTATGGGTCGCCATTATCTACCAGATGTTGTTAGCAAGCTTTCCAGTCTTGTCTTTTCGCTTCCTGTCTGTTTATACTCCTTTGCTATTTATTTATATGTCGTTCTCGTCATAGGCTTGGCTCATGAGCACATTTCTTTGCCATTTTTATTGTTCGTTATTCTTTTTTTATTATTTTATCATGTTCTTATCATGTACATGGCAACATTTACTCTTCAATATTATATTTGTTTAACACAATATAGCTCCCTACTGTGCAAAGGTATTGGCTACTATTCTTGGTACACTGTTCGACATTTTGCCATCAATTATATCATCATTATAGACTTTATGTACTATTCAATATTATAGAAAAAACCACTTGGTGATACTCACAGTGTATGTTTTTGAGAACTTTATAGAAAAGGAAATGGGACAAACTTTATTTCAAATCCAATTAGGACTGTAGTAAATCGACATGTCAGGTCACGCACGAATATACTAAAACGACCGTCTTGCGTTATAAAATAAGTATTATGGCGTGCAGCGGCCACTTCATTCCAAGCAAAAAAAAATTTAAATGTAGGGTTTTGAATAAAACTATCGTCACAATTTCAAAAGAAATCATTGAAACTTAAATGTATCACTTCGTACCTATAGTGAGGGACGACGTGGCATTATAGTGCCGTCGCCGCTGCCACTGCCTATACTTGTGGCACCAAAGCCTCCCTGTTACAGCACACCACCTGAACAAGATGGTGGCCACTGAAATGATACTCAAGGTGGCCTCTTGTCTGGCGTGTCATTCGTATGGCCATAGTTGTGGTAGTAGGGGGCCTCAAAAGCCACTTGGCTCCCATCACCAGCTGGTTGAGGGAATATTTTCACCTTGCATTGGGTAACATTGCTGCCTTTGAGGTCCTCTGCGAAATTGTTGGTTGCTGTCGCCTGAGAGCGCCTGTACCCTGCTGAGGTACTGCCCTGCTGAGGTGCCTGGAAGCTGCTCATGCCTTGTAGACTTATCCTTTATCGTGGTGGTCATTATTACTGATCAGCTCAACACCGATGGACATCACACTCCAGGCCTCCTTCGAACGTGACATGAGCAACTGAATATGTGTGGGCGGGTAGATGGATACGTTACATGATATGACTCTGCAACATCAAGTAAATAATTTATTCACAAAATTAGGTGAGACAAGAAACTGAGTTACATTATGGGTGTCATACGTATGCATTATCATCGTAACTGTACGTAATAAAGTGCGTCTGCCTTTTACGTGATGATGTAATTGAAGTAAATGATGATTAACTCTTTGAAACCTTATTCATTTTTATTTTAAAATTTGAGTCGAATGAACATATTTCTCACACTTTTGCAGCGTTTTTGCATATTTCATTGCAGGTGCATGTCACGTAATGAATATGCGTGCACATTTGTTTAATTTTCATAACAGAGCTATCGTGAAGATGTGTCAGTCTCCTCTAGTGACATTAGGAAATATTGACGCCTTGAAAAATAACCAATGCAATGCCTCAGTAACCTGTAGGCACCTCAGAGAGACGACCAAAACAGCCTGCAGGCGTTCAGGATGGAAAGGCCTCAGTAGTTTACAGACACCGTAGAGAGGTAGGAACAAACAGATTTCCTATGACTAGGTAGATATCATGACTTCGACATAACCCACACACAAAAGTGGTACAGGATGAAGCACCAAAAAGGTAAACCAAAGGGAAATAGAAGGGATCAAGTTGTTACATAGACCAGGTGGAGATGATAGCGATGTGGCCGGTGCTTTTTTAGGGAACTGCTGCTCCGTTTGTGTCCAGATGGCTTTACTGACAAAAATACATCTTTGGGAATTACTTTGGTGAGGATGGGCTCTTTCGCCGCCATCTTGTTGAGGTGCTGTGCCAGGACACGGCGGGCGCGGCACCCCTGGCACCTCGCCCCTCGCCAGGCACCGGTAGACTATTGATTTCAGACCAGTGAATTTCTTTATTTCTTTTGGCTCCAAACATAAGTTTCAGTGGAGGACATGGGCATTTAATAAGGAAGGTCATGGCGATATGGTGTATTTTATTTATCATTTACTCCTTGTTCATGTATTTTTTCTTCTTCACCAATGTAATGATGTATCCTTCCTATTCTAGCCCTGTAAGGACTTCAAAGCCTAAATGTATCTTTCACTGTAATATATACGCCAATATACATATATCAGGATAACTTTGAATGACCCTCCCTAGGTAGCAAGGGCAGAAAAGGGGATGAATGGCATGAGGGAGCACCATATACTGTGCCAAATTTTCTTTTTTGTATTTTTTTTATTTTTCATTCCTGTTTACCCCGCATCTGCTGCAAGCTGTGCCATGCATCTGCTGCAAGCTGTGCCATGCATCTGCTGCAAGCTGTGCCATGCATCTGCTGCAAGCTGTGCCATGCATCTGCTACAGGATGTGCCATGCATCTGCTGCAGGACATGTCGAGCGAAAGATACGAGTTTGTGGGTTGTGAGTTTGATTAGAATATCCTGAAGGAAATACCTCGTGTTTTTGTGATGAAAAGGCTAATGCACATTCGTTATATTTTCTCGTGGATCTAGTGTTGTTATGGAAGCCTCTCATCCAACTATAACCTCCTTTATGATGATTTTCACACAAAATAAGTCAAGTTTTTTATGTTTGCGTTGGAGCCTATAGACTCGTATAGAGCATGTAGGCTACTCTTTTCCTTCCTTAGAAATGTTTTCTTCTTTTGCTTGCAGCTTTTGAGTTCTTGCACTGATAAAACTTCAGCTATTTGAGATGGCAGTCGAGGGTTACAACTGCCTGCTTCATGAAACTTCCCACAGCCATCCATCCGTGTGAGTGGGTAAATGGTGATAGGAAGGTTGTTGTGGTGGCTGGAATGGCAGGTTATGGCTGTGTGTCATAGGGCTGTGTAACCCATAGATGGTTAAATGACTTGTTTTTGGCCCTTTGCGTCCATACCTCCACTTTCTCATTACTAATGCGATCAAATGTAGTACGGAATCATAAGTCATACCTGATCGTTTTTTTTTTTTAAGGGGGGGGGCTGTATTTATAATTTTGACAATCAGTTTCATGCTTGCAGACCTCAACTTTGTTTATTATGGCTCGTCTTTGTCCTTCAATTTTCCCTACTGCCATCTGCATCGTCATCGTCATTG
Source organism: Chionoecetes opilio (assembly GCA_016584305.1). Taxonomy (NCBI): domain Eukaryota; kingdom Metazoa; phylum Arthropoda; class Malacostraca; order Decapoda; family Majidae; genus Chionoecetes; species Chionoecetes opilio. The sequence goes on along the minus strand of JACEEZ010025354.1, from coordinate 361,704 downwards.
TTATCTCTGTCATCACATTTATCAGACACTACTGAAGTACGGCATTGCTTCTCTCAAATCTCTCTCATCTGTGGTTTTTTTACCATAATGTTAAACATCGTGTCGTATCTTCAATTTGTGTTATAAATTTTCTAGTACAAGATTTCGATTCTCTTTCATTCAAATTCTATATTCAACATCAGGAAAAATTGAAAGCTCTTACATAAAGTCTCTTACGCTCTAGTAAGCTTCTATTTCGCGAGATTTCTTGCTGGTCCAGTTTTCAATCTGCAAGGTGGCATTGTTTGCTTTTTTGTTTGTTTTTGTTGTACATTTACTATTATTTCCTGAACTTACTAATAGTACGCAGCATGTAGATGTTGGAGTACGTATATCTAGCAGCACATAATCATTTGGACACAAGGGGTTAGACCTTAGCCACTCCATATATGACTGGTGTGTGGTGCTGAGCTGATGAGGAGATTTTGGTAGCTCATGAGCTCGGTCGTGTCAAGGGTTTCAGCAGCCAGGGACTGACAGCCTGTAGATTAATAAGAAAAATTGCCTTAACAATTCCACAGTGGGTAAGGGATCTTGCACGTTGCTTCCCCTTCCCCCACACTCTTCAATCTGATGCATGATGAAACAAAGCAGAGTGCAGCCAGATAACATTGTAGCTGTTACACACACGTGCTTATGGTGAGGGCCATGTGGCTATTATGGCCGCTGCATCTCGTGGGCAGTTACGTTACTTACGGCCAAATGACCCTACTCGCTGGGCAAGGTGGCATCTTTAGTGCCGCATGGGATATAAGGAGGCTCAGGGAAACAGGGCACCGGTATTCTGCAGGAGCCCGGTGCTTGTGGCCTCCCTGCTGCGAGAGGATATGAGAAGAGATCAAATTGTTCCATGCAGGATTTTATAGGATAAGTCATATAAACAATGGTCGCCAGGGAGATATTGTCACAAAGCCATAATGGTGATGGAGCCTCATGACCCCTCTGGCTGGTGCTCCCAAGGGGAGGCTGCTTCACCTGTGTCCAAGTGACTCATACTCAGGCAAGGGGCCACACTGGGCACCACTTGATTGTTAGAAGACAACCATCGCCATTTTGTTGAGGTGGTGAGCGGCATGAGTGCCACACAGAGGCACCCCGGCACCGCGCCCCGCGCCTGGCACTCTCAGCCTTATTGATTTTTTACTCCGGTGACTTAGAAATGCTCGTGGAGCTTCATTTTCATAAAGGCTGCTAAGGATACTAGTAATAGCTAAAAATCACGTTTTATACTGAATTACTATGATAGGATTATTGTTCAGCTATAAACTTGGCCTCAGCCTTTATTGATCTCTATATACATTACACAAAGTATGTCGTTCAGGCTTCGGTATGATGATACTTTGTCCAACGAAACAAAGGTTCGTATATATTTAGTTGAAGCACAAATTTGGAAGTCCACGTTGACCTAATCATGTTTCACATGTCTTTTGGTCAATAATAAAAAGTAGTATTTTCTGTATTAGAAGAATTTCCCTTTGGAGCTAGGGATATTTTTTTCGGACTGCCCCTTTACATTTATATCCTTCAAAGGCAGCTTTGTGTTGTGTTAGAAGATTGGAGTGTTAAGCATTAGTTTAGTAATATAATAGGTGCCAGTGTCCTGGTTTGCCATGTTTGACCTTATGGAATGCTGAGCCGAAGCCTCTTTGGTCGCCGTTGTGTACTGAGCTCACACAACTTGTCTCCCTTATCACTTTTAACTCAAACAGTCACCATGTTTCGAATTCTTTGGGGTTTTAATTGAAATCTGTATTTTGAAAGACGTAGTGCCCTTAGCGTCACAAACTTAGACTCTTCTTGTACTTTCCTCGTGACGCCATAAACACGACTTACAAACGCTACAAGTAATGTTAATGCCATCAAATTGCTAGTTTCAAGGCCTATGATAAAGTAATTACACTTATCAATAATTACAATGTAGCTTTCTTACTGTATGCGTATAACGTGAGCTTATTCGGATCGTTCCAAGTGACTTTATTAGGTGTGTTGTGACTTGTATCTTAAGGGTCACGTGTGGTGTTGTACTGACGGTGTTATTAAGGAGATATCATCGAAGGAAAGTATACAGTGACAGCCTGCAGAGAGCACAGGGAGGCAGGACACAGATGTTGTTTATTTGTACAGAAAGCACCTTGGAAGCGGCGAATTCGCACCCTGCAGAATGGTGGAGGGTGAAGCAGGGAAATACTCGTACAAATCCAGCTGAAAATGTTACATAGACCTGCTCTGTAAGAACAGTTTATTCAACTGCTTCCAAGACACTCACTCATTGCTCGAGAGGCCTGTTTAGGCTTTTCATTTTTTCTGAGGAGTTATGGCAGGAACTTGAGGCCTCAGCATACCTCAAGGACGACAAGGCACAGCAAGTCCACATCGTACTGGGCTGTATTTGTCTTATTGGTGTGACTTTTAAGGTATTATAAGGTCTTTTTTTCAAGGTGTAGTACTGAATGTTGCACCGTAAGGCGATAATGATTATTTTTAATCATACATTTATATCCTGGCAAATAGATTATGTACTCGTATATTTTCTGGGCCTTAGTGGATGTATTAACAAATATACTCTTGCCTTTTTGGTTATTTGATACGTAGTTATGTACCCAAAGCTTACAGTATTCCGGACTTGACAGTCTACAAGGCATGCTGCACGCCTTTATGGTAAGAAGACTATTGCGTTCAAAGAGCGAGCAGATTCTTTGTGTAAAAGGAAAACCGCAGAAAATTGCAATCCCCCAGGAAGTTGAGGCTTGAAATGCGGCGACCTCCTCAGATGAGTTGTTGAGGAGCTTGAGATTCCCTTCGAGACTAGATGTGTACAGGATCCATCACTCAGCAGGCCCCTCATTAAAGCAAGGCCCCTGCCTGTTTTTGGCTAGAGGACCTTCGAGCTGATAACGCTGCTCGTGTCATGCATTATGAAGCACAGAAACCATCAACGGCATTCATGGGGCTCTTCTGATTTTTGGTTCATGGCAATTGCAGTTTCGGCTTTAGCCAGGTGTCTAACTCACTAGGCAAGGGTCACCTCGGGCACCACCTGGGTGTTAGAGGCTCAGAAGCCGCCATCTTGTTGAGGTTGTGTGTCAGCAAATGGCGAGCTGAGTGCCTCACGGGGGAGGCGGCGGCACCCTCACACCTCACCCCATGAACACGACTTACCTTTATTGATCTCAGCATCCAGTGTTCAGAAAACTCATTTATTTTTGAAACTTTTGGAAACTGGCAGAAAAAATAACCCCTGAGGTTCAGGGGTTATTTTGGATAAAGATAACTTATACTCACTCATAACTCACCTTTCTTCATGGCCTCTTTTATGTACGATTAAGGTAAGTGACATGACATATACTCATATACGCCAAAATCCATCTAAGAAATGTCTTTCCACCAATATAGCTTTTTTTTTATCATAGACGATGGTTTATATTCATGTGCGTCTGTGAATAATTTGTATGTAAAATTATGTGTAAAACTGGATATACGATAATTATTTTTGGTTAAGAAAACCGAAATGGGAACAGAAAGTCCGAGGCTCAAAGTGTCCTCGAGCGTCACGGTGCAGGGCAGCAGCGGCACCGTGGGCGCCGTCACGCTGTCCTACAGGACGAACAGCTGCGGGTGCTGGGGGAGCGGGAGGCGGGTGATCCCTCCTTCACCTTCCCCGCGGGGACTGGCAGGGTGTTTCCCCCGAGGGCATGGTGCGAAACACCTCCGCCCAGGTGGCCGAGGTGAAGGTCGGGCACTTGGGGGGGAAGACGGAGACACCTCCGTCAGGGTGAGCTGCCTGGCCGGCGGGACCCGCGTCTTGACCACTGAGATGCCCCTGGGCGACCTTCTCCGGGGGCTGAAGACCACCACAAGGGGGGACACAGCGGTCCTCTTCTTTAGCCTCGGGGGAAGAAGGCGGTGTCGTGCCCTTGATCTTGTGTGTCAGGCTTTCAGACTTATTCTTGCCGTCCTCCTGGCGGGGAGGGTCGCCCTGCAGGTGTTGGCCGCCACCAACACCAATCCACTTACCATTGCAGAGCAGTGCCGTTTTGGCCTGGCCCTGTCCTGCAGTGACCTGCAGCCTTCCTCCCCCGAGGTTGAATAAGAGGACTGCTGTGTCCCCCCTTGTGGTGGTCTTCAGCCCCCGGAGAAGGTCACCCAGGGGCATCTCAGTGGTCAAGACGGGGGTCCCGCCGGCCAGACAGCTCACCCTGACGGAGGTGTCCCCGTCTTTCCCCCCCAAGTGCCCGACTTTCACCTCGGCCACCTGGGCGGAGGTGTTTCGCACCATGCCCTCGGGGGAAACACCCTGCCAGTCCCCGCGGGGAAGGTGAAGGGAGGCGATCACCCGCCTCCCGCTCCCCCAGCACCCGCAGCCGTTCGTCCTGTAGGACAGCGTGACGGCGTCCACGGTGCCGCTGCTGCCCTGCACCGTGACGCTCGAGGACACTTTGAGCCTCGGACTTTCTGTTTCCATTTCGGTTTTCTTAAAAAATAATAATCATATATCCAGTTTTACACATAATTTTACATACAAATTATTCACAGACGCGCATGAATATAAACCATCGTTTATGATTTTTTTAAAGCGACATTTCGGAAAGGCATTTCTTAGATGGATGATTTTGATGGATTAATTATGGGCGGCGAGGCCCCTTGGGAACCTTTGGGGATCTTGTGGCCCACTACGCCTTCCTGATGACTGTGGGGCTCGTCGTGCACAGCACCTGGCAGGAGTCTCTCGCACACTCTCCCGCAGGAGTGCATTGAGACCACAAGTTTTGTACCAAAACAAACTCGTGCCATGTTTTGTACGCGAACTTTCGCCAAATACTCAATCCTGTGCCACAACCACTCCTTCCTCCGTTCTTACTGCATTGCCTACGCGACGAGGAGAATACCAAGGAAGAAATAGAAAAGAAACAGATGTGTAAAACTTGGGAGTCATACTGGGTCATTCACTAATTGGTTTCTACAAAATGATCACATTGTGTCATGGTAATTCGTTAAGTAAATGTGTGAATGCATAATATGCTTCTTCAATATAATGTACATTAGCAGCTCGTACAGAGTATCATGAACCTTGTACTGTGTTATATGTTTAGTTGAAAGCAAACCTTATATCAGGATATTGTCACATGTGTTGCAGTCATGGATATATTTTTAACATTCATGATAAGATGGATATCCTTCATTATCATATAATTCACGATTATTCATGGATTTAGTTATATTAATGAGTATTTGACTTAGTCGACCTAATTAATAAACTATTTTTTAACGCCAGGAATCTATTAGTTGAAATTTGACAATATGATAAATACCGGTACTTAAGTTCAATCCTGTTGTTGTTTTTCCTGTATGCCTTCGGGTGAGAATATAATTATAATAATAGTAATATTTTTTATTATTATTATAAAACCTACGTAAAAAAAGCCTCATAGTAAAAAATCTAACACTACCCTCCGAAGCTGAAGCTTGATGAAGTGTCTTCCTCTGCTCAGGTGTCGAGGAGCTTTAGATTTCGTGAGAGCTGGGTCCTTGGCAGGGTTTAGATATCGTGAGAGTTGGGTCCTTGGCAGGGTTTAGATATCGTGAGAGTTGGGTCCTTGGCAGGGTTTAGATATCGTGAGAGTTGGGTCCTTGGCAGGGTTTAGATATCGTGAGAGTTGGGTCCTTGGCAGGGTTTAGATATCGTGAGAGTTGGGTCCTTGGCAGGGTTTAGATATCGTGAGAGTTGGGTCCTTGGCAGGGTTTAGATATCGTGAGAGCTGGGTCCTTGGCAGGGTTTAGATATCGTGAGAGTTGGGTCCTTGGCAGGGTTTAGATATCGTGAGAGCTGGGTCCTTGGCAGGGTTTAGATATCGTGAGAGTTGGGTCCTTGGCAGGGTTTAGATATCGTGAGAGTTGGGTCCTTGGCAGGGTTTAGATATCGTGAGAGCTGGGTCCTTGGCAGGGTTTAGATATCGTGAGAGCTGGGTCCTTGGCAGGGTTTAGATATCGTGAGAGTTGGGTCCTTGGCAGGGTTTAGATATCGTGAGAGTTGGGTCCTTGGCAGGGTTTAGATATCGTGAGAGAGTTGGGTCCTTGCAGGGTTTTAGATATCGTGAGAGCTGGGTCCTTGGCAGGGTTTTAGATATCGTGAGAGTTTGGGTCCTTGCAGGGTTTAGATATCGTGAGAGCTGGGTCCTTGGCAGGGTTTAGATATCGTGAGAGCTGGGTCCTTGGCAGGGTTTTAGAGTATCGTGAGAGCTGGGTCCTTGGCAGGGTTTAGATATCGTGAGAGCTTGGGTCCTTGGCAGGGTTTAGATATCGTGAGAGCTGGGTCCTTGGCAGGGTTTAGATATCGTGAGAGGCTGGGTCCTTGGCAGGGTTTAGATATATCGTGAGAGCTGGGTCCTTGGCAGGGTTTAGATATCGTGAGAGCTGGGTCCTTGGCAGGGTTTAGATATCGTGAGAGCTGGGTCCTTGGCAGGGTTTAGATATCGTGAGAGCTGGGTCCTTGGCAGGGTTTAGATATCGTGAGAGCTGGGTCCTTGGCAGGGTTTAGATATCGTGAGAGCTGGGTCCTTGGCAGGGTTTCAGCACCTGGCAGGCGCCGCAACGAGGCCATGACCCAGCAGCCTCAACGAGGAAGGAAGTCCCACAGACGAGGGCGTTTCCTCTTGTAGGCTGAACCT
>JACEEZ010025354.1:287500-350000 GCA_016584305.1 Chionoecetes opilio | reverse complement strand
TTCATTCAGTAAGATTTGTATGACGTGCATTGCGTGTATGATCGACATTGCCGTCTACCACATCCGAATGAGAGACTTCATGTGTGACGATGATTTCATAAGTTTATTTTTCTGTCCTGCTAAGTACATTCTTGATAAACACTGAACAAAATCTACTTCCAGTTCTTATGGCATTACATATGCGCTGCCGCTCAACCGAAATATACGACTACAGGTTAATATGTTGAAATTGCTTGTTGTGCATTCTAAAGTGTATCATAATTGGTGTGTTTTATGCTTTACATCCTTGTTCGCTTGACTCCTCTCCCACCCGATCCTTTGTATTCCTTTGTATTCCTTTGTATTCCTTATACCAGCGCCGCCATTTTGGAAGGAAGAAAGGAGGAAGAAAAGAAGGAAATAGCCGCCATCTTATATCGATGTCATGGTCTTCAGGAAGACTTGGGATGAGGGTGAAAAGGAAGAAGGGAAGAAGAAGATCAAGAATAAGAACAAGAACCGGAACATTTAATGGAAAGGTAGAGAAGGCCAACAAGAATGAAGAGGAGAGGAAGAAGAAGGAAGAACCGGAAGGGGAGAAGATATCATAGGAGGGAGGAGAGATAAGAAACTAGAAACAAGAGGAAGAGGAGCAGAATATTAATGAAGATGATGATGATGACCAGGAGGAGGAGGAGGAGGAGGAGGAGGAGGAGGAGGAGGAGGAGGAGGAAGTAAACAAAGAAAAATAATTCAGGAGAAAGAAGAAAAAGAAGAAAAAAAGGGGAGGAGGAAGAAGTCACTGGATCAATATAACAAAAAGAAGACAGCTTCCCTTTTACAATATCTTCACTCACTCACTCACTCACTCACTCACTCACTCACTCACTCACTCACTCACTCACTCACTCACTCACTCACTCACTCACTCACTCACTCACTCACTCACTCACTCACTCACTCACTCACTCACTCACTCACTCACTCACTCACTCACTCACTCACTCACTCACTCACTCACTCACTCACTCACTCACTCACTCACTCACTCACTCACTCACTCACTCTCTCCTTTCACTTTCCTTCACTTCGTCAGACACAAACACAGAGCTTCACCTCCGTGCGTTTCATGAAGTACGTATAGGTGGCAAGTGTATAGGTACAGAGGCTTGATTAACGATATGATGGGAGGGGGGGAGTTGGGGGGGGGGATGGCATAAGATAGGAGTTCGAGTTCGATTTCGTGCCAGGGTTTCTATCACTCTAGTTGGCTCTATAAGGCTGCAGTTATCTCTTAGGCTGAACTGTTGCCAAAGATGGTGCGTGTCGACATAACTTTCTTTGATTAGCTAGCTTGGTTAAGGTGGCCGACCATCTCCATCACAAACTAGTTGATCTTTTCCGGACGATAACTTACTATGATTGGAGGAAGTTCAGAATGACGACCCCCCCCCCCCGACACACACCCACACTCACTCATTCATTCATTCATTCATTCATTCACCCACTCACTCACACACTGACTCACTCACTCATGCACTCACTCACTCACTCACTCATTCACTCACACACTCACTCACTAACTCTCACTCACTCACTCACTCACTCACTCACTCACTCACTCACACAAAAACACACTCACTCACAGACACACAAACACTCACTTGAATCTCAGCCTGGAGGCCTAGTCATTGCCTGATTGTTTGGTGGTCCTCCGTCAGGCGTGGCAGGCTGACCCAGGCTGACGCAGGAGCCTGAGGTGTGGACGAGGAGGAATAACATAGCCTGCACAACAGCATTCCCGCATTACTATAATCAGTCGCGGCCCAGCGGATGTCTCTTAAATAAATCATAATCTTGCTAGAAGTATTAATGTCTCGCGGTTTTATAATGTTGGAATTCCTAAGACTGTCTATCTTCTCCCCTTCCGGTTATTCCTTCTTCTTCCTCTCCTCTTCCATCTTGTTGGTCTTGATCCTCCCTAGCAGAGATGGGTATAGAGATGGTCGTCACACCTGCAGCGTCGTCGCCCTGATAGCTTTCCCGCGGCTGCTGCGTGCAGTGTTACTTCCGGTGCCCATGGCGGGACCACTTACTCGCCATCTGCTCTGGTTCGCCTTCAACAATGCATTATTGTAACTATTATAAAATTCCATTAAGCATAAATCAAACAAAGTGCTGTCGAGGCTGCCAATAACTTTCACTCGGCCCGAGACTTGCAATTATCTTCTCATTCATATGATTTCTTTTTTATATCTAGGTTCTCTCGGCACATACTCTTTACGAAGTCGTTTTGGTTCTGCTGTGATGTATATTTCTTGTATCCTGTGTAGTCTGTTGTACAAGGTTTTCCTTGCCGCAAGTGGAGACACAAGAACAGTTTATCTGTCATTATCAGTAAAGGACAAGATGTGATATACTTTGGTGGCGGAAGCTTCACCTCCAAGACATCCAAACTCGAAAGACAAGTTCATTATCGCACACCTTCTCGGACTTGTATCTTGAGGACTAAGAGGAATTGGAGAACTGGAGGAATTGTGTCCTATGTGGTAAAATAATTTCTTGTGTTGGTGGGTTGATTTTTGGTCCTACCAGGAGGGTGGTATTGATCCCCATGAAGTCAGGAGTCATTAAGATGAAGCTGGAGAACCGTCTACCTGTGCTCACCGACACCTGGCCGCCATTTTGTGTAGCGGGCGGTGCCACACACGCTGTTGTGGCACCGTCATCAATGTGGTATTCTATCAAGGCAAAAATCTTCGACATTCCCTGGCATTACGATGTATACTGAATACATTAAAAACATGGATTACACAAAAAGTGTGGGAAAAGTAAGGTTGTATCTTTAGTTTCTGCTGAGGGTCATGACCTCATTAGTGTGGAGGATTTCCTGATGTCTCATTTAGTGAGGTGGCCGCCTATATACAGATTACCATCAGCCCTCACCCATCCCTTACCCCTTACTTTGCCCCTTACGTGCTGACGGCCTGGAAGACCCTCAAGTCAAAGCGAGGTGCCTCTTTGCCGTGCCAACCATGCTGCATTGGTTTGACTTCCTGCAGCCGATGACTGAAAAATTGCTGATCAGTCGCCTGTGACGGGCCGCTTGTATGGAACTTTCAAAAGTTTTTTGAAATATTTAGAGTAGCATCAAATATATAGTGAATAGTAATGAGAGAAGTCTAGACAGAGTTTATCGGCTTGTAGTAACGTTAGTTTGTTTGTTTCGCGTTAGTGAGAATAGATATGCATTTTGAAGTGTTCACGATTTGGCCTAACTAACTTTTATCTATAGAGGCACTTAGATAAAAAGCCTTTGTGGTCAAGTGGGACAGGATGGTGCTTTGTCACGGCAGCCTTTGGGTGACCTGAAATGTTATTGTGCTTAAGAGACACAAGTCTACCTTTCGACTTCTTTTAGCCATTATTGTCTTCCTTTATGGCATTTTTTTTGCGTGTTTTTGTTGATGTAATATGGTACAATTAGAGATGTGGTGTAAAATTGGAAGTCTTTGAGAGCAAATTTTCCATTTAGCTACACTTTTCACAGCCAATACAAGTACTGCATCACACATTTGTAAGGCTGAAGCTGACGCCTTCACACACTGTATTCCCTCAAACCAGGAACACATTGATTGATTTTTTTTTCTATTACATGGAATATATTTCACGAAACCGTAATACTACCAACAGGATAACAAAAGACTCATCTGATGTACACTTCTACCGTCTTCATCAGAGTCAAACTTGACCCTCCCAAACCACCCTTGACCCCTCATGACATCTCTGATCGAGAGGAAACAGCATGACGGGATTCAATAATTTAGCAGCGGCTCACATTAGGCCTCACGAAAGCTGACAACACCTGCTTGGAAATCAGTAGGCCTTTTGTGCGCCAGCCCTGATAATAGTTCGATAAATAATTCCCATCAATGGTCTGCCTGATTTTGATTACGTGAAATATATAAGATCAAATATTGATTGTACATGCTCACATTGCTCAGAAGTACATATTATGCAAGCAAGTATTATACGAGTACACAGCCTTCCACGCTCATTATATAACATAGACACTCCCAAGTATATTTTCCAGTCTATTATCATGACACATTCAAAAGAGACAACCACACGAAGAGGGAGTAAAAAAGCGTTCTCATTGATACATATCTTTCAAGAGATGCCCCTCTTATATACCGTATATTTTGGTGTTATATGGATTTCTCATCAGTGCCTCCTGACACTTGGATATATTTGATTTCCAAAGCCAAGTAATGCCAGCCGTGCCCGCCCTTCATGCCTCTGAGGGTGATGGGAATAAAGGGAAGTGCATGGCCTCGCGGATCAGTGTAACTCTTTAGCCTCTTTGTCCTCCCTCATTCCCTCCTTCTCCCACTGTGGCCTCAGATGTCTCCAAGAAATTAACCATAAGTAAGGCTAACCCAGAGTCGCCATTTTGTATAGAGGTCGGGTGGCAAGATGGTGGGGGAGTGGCACTGACTGCGGCACTCGTGGCCCTCGCCCTCGCCCCTTCCCTCGCGGCCCGGCTTGGGAAGGGTGGCGCTGAGGGATTGATTTATCGTCATGAGCATTGCTCCTCACAGAATATACGTGTTTATTCATGTATGTGACGGCAGCAAAACTACTCATAATTCTTGTTGAGGACATTTTTTTATATCAAATAATAAAAAAAGGGGGAGAAGAGTTATGCGGAAATGGAAGGAAACATTCTATTTATTTTGTATTTAGGCTCCAGAATAGTGCCTAATTGGAGTCTTTTGAAGTAGATGATAAGTAGTAAGTACCCGTTGTGTGTCACGTTAGGCACTATGAAGTTAGGATTTGGCACATTACCGATGGTCCAATGCAAACCACGAAAACCTGAAAAAGATGTGCTCCTCATTCACTTGCCATTCTGTAATTACCACTGAAAGCTGTTGCTCTACTGATCTCTTGAACAACAACTAAATTTCTGTTTTCACACATTTTCGTATTAGTTCAGATGTTCAACAAAAATGCTCTCCACAGAAAGGCAGTGCTGCTCTTTTCTTGTCCTGCTCGTCATGTGGAAGAATGAAGATTCACGGCATGCTTGTATACCAAGAGATTACAGGTGCTAAAGTGCTTACTCAGTGGTCACTAGCACCTCAAAAGACGTTGGTTGTATGTCTTGCTAATGATCATTGACATGAACCAGCCTTTTTATCATCAGATCCTCGCCATGAATCAGCCTTTTTATCATCAGATCCTTGGCATGAACCAGCCTTTTTATCATCAGATCCTTGGCATGAATCAGCCTTTTTATCATCAGATCCTTGGCATGAATCAGCCTTTTTATCATCAGATCCTTGGCATGAACCAGCCTTTTTATCATCAGATCCTTGGCATGAATCAGCCTTTTTATCATCAGATCCTCGCCATGAACCAGCCTTTTTATCATCAGATCCTCGCCATGAACCAGCCTTTTTATCATCAGATCCTTGGCATGAACCAGCCTTTTTATCATCAGATCCTTGGCATGAACCAGCCTTTTTATCATCAGATCCTTGGCATGAACCAGCCTTTTTATCATCAGATCCTTGGCATGAACCAGCCTTTTTATCATCAGATCCTTGCTGAACCAGCCTTTTTATCATCAGATCCTTGGCATGAACCAGCCTTTTTATCATCAGATCCTTGGCATGAACCAGCCTTTTTATCATCAGATCCTCGCCATGAACCAGCCTTTTTATCATCAGATCCTCGCCATGAACCAGCCTTTTATCATCAGATCCTGGCATGAATCAGCCTTTTATCATCAGATCCTCGCCATGAACCAGCCTTTTTATCATCAGATCCTTGGCATGAACCAGCCTTTTATCATCAGATCCTTGGCATGAACCAGCCTTTTTATCATCAGATCCTTTGGCAGAATCAGCCTTTTTATCATCAGATCCTTGGCATGAATCAGCCTTTTTATCATCAGATCTTGGCATGAATCAGCCTTTATCATCAGATCCTTGGCATGAATCAGCCTTTTATCATCAGATCCTTGGCATGAATCAGCCTTTTTATCATCAGATCCTTGGCATGAATCAGCCTTTTTATCATCAGATCCTTGGCATGAATCAGCCTTTTTATCATCAGATCCTTGGCATGAACCAGCCTTTTTATCATCAGATCCTTGGCATGAATCAGCCTTTTTATCATCAGATCCTTGGCATGAACCAGCCTTTTTATCATCAGATCCTTCCCATGAACCAAACTCTTTATCATAAAATCCTTCCCATGAACCAAACTCTTTATCATAAAATCCTTCCCATGAACCAAACTCTTTATCATAAAATCCTCGCCATGAACCAAACTCTTTATCATCAGATCCTTCCTATGAACCAAACTCTTCATCATAAAATCCTCGCCATGAACTTTTTATCATCAGATCCTCGCCATGAACCAGCCTTTTTTTTCATCAGTTCCTCGCCATGAACCAAACTCTTTATCATCAGTTCCTCGCCATGAACCAAACTCTTTATCATCAGTTCCTCAACATGAACCAAACTCTTTATCATTAGATCCTCACCATAAACCAGCCTTTTTTCATCAGATCCTTGCCATAAACCAAACTCTTTATCATCAGTTCCTCGCCATGAACCATAGACTGGGTATTAGGTGCGTATTATTTGTGGGGTCAAGGTATGAACAGCGAGGCGCCACACATCAAGGAGCAAATGTTATTATGTGCCTTGTCATTAGTGGTCGACTTACTAGGCCTAAAGGCTCCACATGCATTCAGGGGGGTCGTAGTTGTCTTCTTTTGGTGTCGAGTTACGTCATGCATTTCCTCGCCAGTGACAGATTTTTCTTCGTTAAGGGACACATCCACCCGTGTTCATGTGTTCCCCCAATACACTTCTATTCCACGCTGTGCTTTGCTAACGATATGTCATTTCATTAGTTTACGTATACTTGTGACATGATACTCTCAAGCCTTATGTGAATACTGGCAGTTTATGTTTACTAATAATGAAGACAAGAACAACGGCATTACTCATCATGATCATCATCGTATCATTTCTGCTATCATCATTCTATGTATTTCGAACTTTTGGTGGCCAAGCATACAACCTAAAAGGTACAAATGTGGCCGATAATCATCACATGTCAGGTTAAGGAACTATACCATGTGTAGGTCACGGCCTCTTGTAGCTTCCTTAGTTTCTTATGTTCTTATGTTCATATGATATTATTGATGCTCCCAAACTGCCATTAAAGTCAGCAGCAGCAAGTGGTTCATAGATGTAATGAAGAAGACGTAGTTTCATACAGACAGAACAGTGAACGTTTGTGCCTCGGCTGTGCTCATTAATTAAGAAGGGTCTGATGGATGTACCGACTGTAAACCCAGAATCAATGTAAACTAAAAGTTGCTGAACATTTTCTTTAGGAGTTCAAATAGAGACAGATGGATTGCTTTGTGGGAATCTCTAGCGTTGTTAACAATACATGATACAAACCGATGATCAGGTTGCAGCCTAGACTAGCTTGATAATGGGTCTGCTGTCGAGCTTGGATTTCCAGCTGTAGTTATAAATTACGTTGATATGTACACGTTGTATAATGGTCTTGGAAGTGCACGTGAGGTCTTCTGGGACTAGTAGGCGGAAGGTCAGTCTATGGGTATGTAAGATAAAAGCAGCCGGTAAGAATATGCTGTGCCACCACCACTAGATCCATCTCCAACGTGTGCCTGTTTCATCTTTCCGGGTTGTCACTCAACAAACGTCTTTACTCCAGCAACTTTTAACACTTTTAACAACCATACTCATTATGCCTTCAATGTGTCGCGATGAAGAGGTCAGGGTTGGTACATGCCGCTCTCCCTGCCCCGTCATCGAATCCCGGTCAAAGTTGGGCAGCTGACGCCCAGCCACACAGCTGTCAGTCCGCTTGACAGGTGTTAGCCAGTAAAGAGTCCCTGGACTCAACACCTGTGACTGTGGCGATGACATCCTGCAAAATGCACGTGTATAACAGGAGTGCGGGTGAATAACCCGCCACAGGCTTTCAGACCAAAACTATGGAATGAGTATTGCGGTTCTTCTCATGTGTTATGTTTGCTACAAATTCATGTATACGCATCAAGACCTCTTCAAAGTTAGTTAGTGACCCACCGATTGACTTAAGTCCGCATATGTATATATCGTCTATTTCTTTTGTTGTATACGGCAAAATAACTTAATGTTCATTAATACTTAATTGCGTACATAATAACATAAGAAAATAAGGAAGCTACAAGAGGTCGTGAGACCTACACGTGGTAGTTTTTGTAGATTCATAGAATTTCGTATTCCTCGAAAATTTGTTGCAACGTCTATAAGGATTGTCTGATGATCATTGCAATCAAGACAAGTATCATGAAGTAAGAAAGTTATGTCTCTTCTCCGTCTTCATCAGACAACTATATTTGGGCGCGACTTGAAAATGCACACCGAGTACACTCTCGGCTGTGTTTAAGTATTTGAGGGTGAGCATAACCTGGCGTGGGTCATCACCCCAGCAAGGCCAGGTCTGTCCAGCTTCCGGTGAGGAAAAAAAGAAGTGAAAAACACGTCTCACTGTCCCTCAGAACCACCTCCTCCAGCACTCCCGGCCCTCCCTGGCATCTTAGTGCCATACACAGGCCACGGCAGGCTGGCACTCTGGCACTGTTGACAAAGGACAAAATTTCAAGGTTTATGTGTAGCTAGCAGTGTCAGGTATTTAAAACAAAACAAATACCAGTTATTTGTTACACTTATAAAGGAAACAAAGATCAGTAACATATTCTAGAGATTTATTTCCATGATAACGTTCTATAACCCTTATCATTATTTCGTCTTCTTATTTAGAGAACATATTCATCGAACATGTCTCTCCACATTTTCATATGTTTTGCTATATCATGAACTATTTTTTTTCTTCTTTTTTTACTTTTTTACATTTTGTTTCGGCCAATGTGTAGTTACAACCACTCGTCCAGGCTCGCACCTCTGCATTATTTTTTCATTGGAATGTAAATACACAGTCACACGATGAGAACACCTTTCTGTCGTGCTTGGTAGGGCGGCGCAATGCATATCTCCAGGCAGATGGCTGGACGACTTGCAAAGATTATGAGAGAGGGAGGGAACTACGGCCGCCATATTTGGCCTGTAAGATATAATTAGATAATTACCACAGCAAGCCGTCGCCATCCTACAGCTGGCTCTTGTTCAGCTCAGTCCAGACAGCCAGATGGTTAGCCAGCCTCACCATGGCGGGGGAGTTAGTGAGGTCACCGGCATGAGAGGAATGGTGAGTGCGAGGTGTGTCGTGACTGGGCGGCCCAGGATAAGCCGGGACACTCACCACCTGTGTTCACTTGCTTAGGTCGTGCACAGGTGAGGATGGTCACCTATCACCTGTGTCCTCCCACGCTATGCTTAAGTGAGGCTGGACCCCCATCACCTGTGTCCTCCCAGGCTATGCTTAAGTGAGGCTGGACATCCATCACCTGCGTCATCCCAGGCTATGCTTGAGTGAGGCTGGACATCCATCACCTGTGTCCTCCCAGGCTATGCTTACGTGAGGCTGGACACCCATTACCTGTGTCCTCCCAGGCTATGATTAAGTGAGGCTGGACACCCATCACCTGTTTCCTCCCAGGCTATGCTTACGTGAGGCTGGACACCCATCACCTGTGTCCTCCCAGGCTATGCTTACGTGAGGCTGGACACCCATCACCTGTGTCCTCCCACGTTGTATCATGTGAGGCTGGACACCCATCACCTGTGTCCTCCCAGGCTATGCTTGAGTGAGGCTAGACACCCATCACCTGTGTCCTCCCAGGCTATGCTTGAGTGAGGCTAGACACCCATCACCTGTGTCCTCCCAGGCTATGCTTGAGTGAGGCTAGACACCCATCACCTGTGTCCTCCCAGGCTATACTTAAGTGAGGCTGGACACCCATCACCTGTGTCCTCCCAGGCTATGCTTAAGTGAGGCTGGACACCCATCACCTGTATCCTCCCAGGCTATACTTAAGTGAGGCTGGACACCCATCACCTGTGTCCTCCCAGGCTATGCTTACGTGAGGCTGGACACCCATCACCTGTGTCATCCCACGTTGTATCATGTGAGGCTGGACACCCATCACCTGTGTCCTCCCAGGCTATGCTTAAGTGAGGCTGGACACCCATCACCTGTGTCCTCCCAGGCTATGCTTAAGTGAGGCTGGACACCCATCACCTGTGTCCTCCCAGGCTATGCTTAAGTGAGGCTGGACACCCATCACCTGTGTCCTGCCACGTTGTATCATGTGAGGCTGGACACCCATCACCTGTGTCCTCCCAGGCTATGCTTACGTGAGGCTGGACACCCATCACCTGTGTCCTCCCAGGCTATGCTTACGTGAGGCTGGACACCCATCACCTGTGTCCTGCCACGTTGTATCATGTGAGGCTGGACACCTATCACCTGTGTCCTCCCAGGCTATGCTTAAGTGAGGCTGGACACCCATCACCTGTGTCCTCCCAGGCTATGCTTACGTGAGGCTGGACACCCATCACCTGTGTCATCCCACGTTGTATCATGTGAGGCTGGACACCCATCACCTGTGTCCTCCCAGGCTATGCTTAAGTGAGGCTGGACACCCATCACCTGTGTCCTGCCACGTTGTATCATGTGAGGCTGGACACCCATCACCTGTGTCCTCCCAGGCTATGCTTAAGTGAGGCTGGACACCCATCATCTGTGTCCTCCCAGGCTATGCTTAAGTGAGGCTGGACACCCATCACCTGTGTCCTGCCACGTTGTACCATGTGAGGCTGGATACCCATCAATTTTATACTCCCACGCTATATTCAGATTGACTTTTACACCCATCACGTATGTCCTTTAACGTTATATTGAAGTAAGCTTCTCACATGTGTACCAAACTATTATCCGGTTACATAGTTAATACACGAACGAAAACAGACTTTCATGTAATACTAAAGTTCGATCTCAGCCACCCAGAAAAAAATTCGAATTACAAGAATTTCAAAAAGCCCCGAGCTGGTCTAGTCCTCGGGAGAGCTAAGAATCTTCTGAAGTAAAGGTCTAAGTCTAGGAAGGTGGAGGAACAGAGAAGGCACACAAAGTTTCTTGAGTTGACCAGTAAAAACAATGCTCAGGGAAGGTATGATATCCAATATTACCCAAATTAACCTCTTCACGCCCAGATCTTTCCTTTGCTATAAAAAAATTGTTTGTTGTGGAGCCATACAATTACAAAAATTAACTTAATATACCAAATTGGCCAGTAGACAAGGATACTAAACAGGTCATATCTATAATATATTGCTTATATACACTAAAAATCGTCTAATGGTACCCAGATTACAATGGAAATTTCGTTCTGGGTCTCAAGAGGTTAATACATAGATTTGGCTAGATCCCAAAGTCAATACTTACACGTAATTTGATTTTCCAATACCTGTGTTTGATCTCATGTAGTGTAACCCATTTCTTATCTTCATCTGTCATACTTAAATTGATATGGACTCTCACCATCCACCATAGGGAGGCCGGGAACCCAACAAACGCCATGAACCAAGATATAAGAACATAAGAACATTAGAAAATAAGGAAGCTACAAGAAGCCGAGAGACCAACACGTGGTAGTTCTTGTATATATCATACTCATAGACCAGTAAGAGAGAGTAACAGTGTGCAGTGTGGCTATTTTATGAGACACTAAACCCGCCCTGAACGAATGAGGGAAAAATATCATCGCATTGGTAATGGCAGAAAGGGTTCCTCTCTTTCTCCCCTTACAGTTATGCCGCGGGAAGAATTATTTTATGACTCTTCAGCCAGATAGGGGAGGAGGCGGCGAGGGCCAGAGTGCCATCACCCTCTTGAGAGTGCCACCATTTTGCTCCTCGGCACCCTAACAAAATGGCGGTCCTGGTACCCCATTCAGTGCCTCAGGTATGGGCGGGTGGCACTGCTGAAATCTTGGCACTGTGGGTATTTGTAATTTTTTAAGGCCGATCTGTACCTTTTTATGTGTTCTGCACCCTACACGAAACGGAAAGAGAGAGTGAGTGAGTGAGTGAGTGAGTGAGTGAGTGAGTGTGAGAGAGAGAGAGAGAGAGAGAGAGAGAGAGAGAGAGAGAGAGAGAGAGAGAGAGAGAGAGAGAGAGAGAGAGAGAGAGAGAGAGAGAGAGAGAGAGAGAGAGAGAGAGAGAGAGAGAGAGAGAGAGAGAGAGAGAGAGAGAGAGAGAGAGAGAGAGAGAGAGAGAGAGAGAGAGAGAGAGAGAGAGAGAGAGAGAGAGTGTGTCTGTAAGAGAAATTATGACCTAAGGAAATATCGGTGCTGCCCTGAGTCTTTCGGGAAACTGTTTTGAAATTGTATGTAAAAATCTGCAATGTACTCTCTGGCTCTACCCTCAAGATGGCTTCATGAAATAGTAAGCTAATGGATATACGTACACGAGGACACAGCTTAAAAAATGTCAACGTGGAAAGAGGGGGAGGAAGACACGTATACGAGAAGGACAAGCACGAGGAGCAGGAGGAGGAAAAAGTAGGAAGAAAAAGGTGAGATTTAGGAGGGAGAACTGGAGGAAGAGGAGGAGGGGAACTAGGAAATGCAATAGGAGGAGGAAGCGGAGGGTGTTTTAGGAGGAGGAGGAGGAGGGTGTTTTAGGAGGAGAAGGAGGAGGAAGGCGACTCACCAAGATCAATAACAGGAGTGGATGAATCCCCCCTCAAGGAGAAACAGTAATTTTGCTCCTTGGCTTATCAACTCATGCGTCGAGGATGTGGTGAGGAAAGCCACATCCCGACGCCCTTCCATGGCTTCTCACATGGAGCAGACGATTGAGCCAGCCCATAATACCATTCATTTTACGTATTATTCGTATTAACAACCACCACCCAACCCCCAGCCCCCCGTAGGTGCTAGTAACCTGTCCTGTTTAATTGAAATTTGTTGAGGAAATTCAGCAAACCACATTTTTTCGTAGCATTTTTATTATTTTGTTCATTTTATATACCTTCGAGTGGTTTCTTGGTGCTATCTTTAAGGGTCTATACCTGCATTTTTTTCTCTCTCTACCCTCGAATGGGTTTCCTCGAAGGTGTTTTCTTGATGGTATCCTTAAGGGTCTATAGTACATCTTTGTTCTCACCTGTCCTGCCTGACCTGACCCCATCTGACCCGTCCCTCCATCCTGCCTCGCTCGGCCTGCCTGGTGGCGTCTCCATGCTCACGGCGAGGCAAAAGTTACTAAGAACCTATGGCCATAATACACCGTCTTAGTTACTCTGGGCGAGGCATGAGTGACTGTCTTCCCTCACATTGAAAGACGTTGATGCCCTGAGGACCTAACCGATAGAGCTAAACAAATAGGCATGAAAGGAAAATGGAAAAAAGAGATAAGAAATTTCAATGATATCAATTGCTGTGCTTATTTTATAGATGTAAACCTTCATAAAACTCAGTGACCATTATTTTGATCGACAGGTCTACATTGTGTTTGAATTTGTCTCCTTATATACATGTTGGTTATTTTAACTTATTTATACCGAGTAATGGAAGTACATTGTGTTTGAATTTGTCTCCTTATATACATGTTGGTTATTTTAACTTATTTATACCGAGTAATGGAAGTAATTTGAGGGTATTTCCTATGTAATGATTCAAGTAGCCTGGAGCCACAGTTTAGAACAATCTGTGAAGCAGGAAAAGCATGGCAATTTCTTCAACATCTCTATTATATGAGTACTACTTTCAATGGTGCAGAAGGACAGTCAACTACTTCACATCACATCACGAAGCTTCCGCCAATAATGTGGTTTTGATAATATTGTAAAGGAGACAAAAAAAGAGAGAAAGAAAGAGATTGCATAAACGGTAATAATCTAAATTTCTTTGAGGTATATCTTCCACTATGAAATTGCTGAGCTGATAAGAATTCACGCAAGGGTAAAGAAAGAAAAAACTGGACACTGGCAAAAAGCATAGCAGCAGCGTATACAAACATCGACCTGGATAACTAGACCAAAACACACGTGTTCATCATTACAGGTAACATGTTAGGTCAACCAGGTCAGCTGCAACGTATGTCTCCCGACCCAATGACGAATGGCTGAGTTGCCCTTCCATGGGTTCTCTTTTGCTTACCGTACATAACACTATAGTCGCCAGTCACTCACCACTGCACTAATGTCGCCTGGCGCCATATATTACGAATTTTAGCATCACTACAGACATGTATGTGTCACTGAAGAGGCATGCACAGTAGTTTATATTATGTACATCACACTACATGTCTTCAGTGACACATACAAGGCTGTAGTGATGCTACAATTCGTAATATATGGCGCCTGGTGACATTAGTGGAATGGCGAGTGACTGGCGACTATAGTGTTATGTAAGGTAGGTAGCGTGTGTGCAGAAAAAGAATATTTTAATAATATAAAAAAAAGTAATTGCAAGTGATTTAACAAGCCGTGGCAGCACCCGGAGGTCACGCTAACGCTTCATTCTGCTGCTGAGTAAAGGAAAGAGTTGGTTGTAAATGCGGTAGTGAGTATACTTAGACACGCTTGATGCAGGAAAACCTTGAAAGATAATTGAATCTCGAACACCATGTCCAGTTTGCTGAAGGAAGCACAGGAAGAATTAACTTTGGACCTTCACGTAATTGCCTTGCATTGAGTAGGTGAATCAGACGTTATTAGGCGCACTAGTTGTGGTGATGGCGCTCCTTATCCCTGCCATAATGTTGTCGCCCGAGAGGTGGTCTGTCCCTCGGCGCCGGCCAGGATGAGACACACCTGACAGGAAATTTGCGGTTGCAGACCTTGGCGGCTGATTTGTTTTCCCTCCATCACCCTGGCCACTGAATTATGGGATCTTGTAATGTTTTATTTGTCCTGTTAATATTTTCATTATTCAGATGTCAATGTCAGCTAAATTATATTTCCGTTTCTCAGCTTTTTTCTTATATTTTGTCAGCTTGTTAGGAGAAATAAAATTAAATGACTTGTTGGAAGTATTCTTCTCTTATGCTCTTCTCTTATTCTTCCTGTCTGCACAACATTCGCCGCCATGTTGAAAGTGCTATTTTTGGCCATTGTCTACCACAAATAACATTTACATCAAGATCAATATGCAGATAACATAAGAGCATAAGAAAATAAGGAAGCTACAAGAGGCCGTGAGACCTATACGAGGTAGTTCCTGTAAATGATGAAAATGATGGGAAATACATGTATATAAACTCCATTTTCTTATCTCCGTTTTGGATATTTATTGTAACACGTTGAGCCTAATAGTTTCCTAGAGCATGGAAATTGTTCACTTCCTAGAGGACTTGCCTATCACATCGTTGCCTTGATGTGTTCGCAGACAAGACTTCTTAGCTCGCTCTTCCCACACCCTCGCATGGACACACCTGCGGCCCACAAGCAGCGACCCGTGTGACACCCCGTCGCCACAAGCAGCTCCTCCACAGATTCATGCTTCTCGAGGCGGTGGCCAAGTGTATGTTTGGCCGTGACTGTTTCCGTTCATGCTAGATCGCAACACAGCCTTCTCTCCCTCTTAGCTGTTGGTCCCTCCCACAAGACTGAGATTTTCACTGACATGGCCAATTACTTGCATATCCTGCCGAGGCTATTACTAAGCAGGGGACCAGTGTGGTTTCCGAGGCCACAGGGTGATGCATGGAGTGGAAGGAACTCACTCTGAGGTGGATGGTAGTGTGGGAGTCCGGCAAGGCGAGGGGGGGCTGATGGGTCGTCCAGCATGACTACCGAGGCATCGACATTCGTACACAATGCACGTGTTACTTGTAAGTCGTGAGAATAGTCGTTCCTTCTGCGTCTATTGGCGGAACCTTCAGTATCGTTACTAATCTTTACATTTTGCAGTATATATGTATTTGTATTTGCTTTTATTCTCCCCTTCTCCACTTCTTCCTTCTCCTCGTTCTCCTCTTCCTCCACTCTCCCGATAACCCTCCATCCCTGTTTAAGCTCCTGTATGCAAGAAGTTTCCCCCCACCTCATAAAGTCCTGCATTGAATTGTGGGCTGTAATAGCAGGTTGTTAGCAGTAAACTACAACATAAGTTAATGTCACCTGTGGTTTCTTCATGTGTATACTGTCATGTCACCACTCACCACCTTGTACGTGGACGCTATTATCATTCTTATAGAGTATCATAATTTTGCTATCATTTCGCAGTTTGCATCATCAGGAGTGTTGTAGCTAACCACTGCCACTGTCATCACTATCACCACCTACCTCATTACCCCCGCCCCTCATGATCGTTATCATCACCCTCATTAAACTCTTCCTCTTCCTCTTCCTTCTCTGCCACGTTTCCTTCCTCTTCTTTTTCCCCATCTACCTCCTACTACTTTTCCTCCTTCTCTTTTTTCATTTTTTTTTATCATATTATTTTTCTTCTTGTCTTCTTTTTCTTCTTTTCCTTTATTTTTATTTATTTTTCTTCTTTGACAACTCCTCTTCATTATTTTTCTGCCACGTTTCCTTTCATTTTATTTTTCTTCATCTACCTCCTACTACTCTTCCTCCTTCTCTTATTTCATGTTTTTTTATCATCATATTCTTCTTCGTCTTCTTTTTCTTCTTCTCTTTTATTATTTTTCTTTTTTCTTCTTCGACAACTCTTCTTCATTATTTTTTTCCTCCTCCTTCTCCTCAAGCAAGTCAGGGCGGCAACGGATGCATTCAACGGTGCCCTAATGTCAGCCCTCTCGATGATAAAAAAAGTGTTGTTACTTGACCTACGACGACAGTCCTTTATTGCAGCTTCTAGTACATATTAAAGTGTCTTCCACGTGGAGGGTGCTTGAGGTAATCATTTTGAGATGATTACATGCAGTCCTCCTCCTCCTCCTCCTCCTCCTCCTCCTCCTCCTCCTCCTCCTCCTCCTCCTCCTCCTCCTCCTCCTCCTCCTCCTCCTCCTCCTCCCCTTGCTTCTGATTCCTTGGCCTTTGTTTTCCACCATTTTCCGCCTACATTCTCCTCCTCCTCCTCCTCCTCCTCCTCCTCCTCCTCCTCCTCCTCCTCCCTCCTCCTCCTCCTCCTCCTCCTTCTCCTCCTCCTCCTCCGCCTCCTCCTCCTCCTCCTCCTCCTCCTCCTCCTCCTCCTCCTCCTCCTCCTCCTCCTCCTCCTCCTCCTCCTCCTCCTCCTCCTCCTCCTCCTCCTCCTCCTCTGGATATACCTTGATTTTCAGAAAGCCTTCGATACAGTTCCACATAAGCGACTGTTGACCAAGCTAAGGGCACATGGCATAGGAGAGCAATTATGTTCATGGATTGGCGATTGGCTTTCAAATCGTAAACAACGGGTAGTAATAAATGGTGAGGCATCTGATTGGTTAGATGTCACTAGTGGGGTGCCTCAGGGCTCGGTCTTGGGTCCTACTCTTTTTCTGATATATATCAACGATCTGGACTGCAGACTTGTATCTAAAATATCAAAATTTGCAGATGACACCAAATTAGGCGGTAAAGCATATACTAGAGAAAACTGCGAACTCATACAAAGTGATCTCGACAAACTATCAGATTGGAGTGATAAATGGCTATTAAAATTCAATTCCGATAAATGTAAAGTAATGCATATAGGCAACGATAACCTCAAATATAACTATCAAATGCAAAATAAATCGTTAAATGAAGTACAGCAGGAAAAGGATCTAGGTGTCATCATCAGTAATGATCTGAAAACCAGTTCGCATTGCCTAGCTGCCAGTAAAAAGGCAAATATGATGTTGGGCTTTATTAAACGTAACTTTGAACATAAAACTCCGAAAGTAATGACACAATTATACACGTCCTTGGTTAGGCCGCACTTGGAATATGCCGTTCAATTCTGGTCGCCCTGTTTCGTAAAAGATCAAGCCAAATTGGAATCAGTGCAAAGAAGAGCAACCAAACAAATTCCATCTCTGCGAAATTCATCTTATGAAGAGAGACTGCGGAAACTTAATATGTTTTCCTTAAAGGATCGTAGAATCCGTGGGGACTTGATAGAAACCTTTAAGATCCTAAAAGGTTTTGATGTCATTAATCAAGAGGACCTATTCGAGCTTTCAACTCAAGTGACAACAAGAAATAATGGTTTAAAACTAAACGGTCAACGTTGCATCACCGATCTCCGTAAAAATTATTTCAATGTTAGAGTCGTTGATCGATGGAACAAGCTACCAGCAAATGTTGTCGGAGCCAACACAATAACTACATTCAAAAACAGACTTGACGCGCACTGTAAAGTAAATGGGTATTGATAGTGCGAATTCGTATCTAGTCCCCCGTATCGATTAGTTGTAGTGGTAGTGGTAGTTGTAGTTAGTATTTTTCATATCCTATCATTCTGCACTATGAAATTTCCATGTTCCTATCCTCTTTAGGGACATGGTATCATTTTCCAACTGTTTTCTTACAAGTAGTTGATAGTTAGTAGTATGTAGTTCAGCAGATACCCTCGCTATGGACCAATAGGTCTCCTGGTGTCTGTTACTCCTATGTAATCCTATGTAATCCTCCTCCTCCTCCTCCCCCCCCTTGCTTCTGATTCCTTGGCCTTTGTTTTCCACCATTTTCCGCCTACATTCTCCTCCTCCTCCTCCTCCTCCTCCTCCCGAGTCCTCTTGTTCTTCTTTTCTCCACCATTTCATTTATCCTCCTCCTTCTTCTCCTCTTCTTGCTTCCTCTCCCTTCTCTTTTTCCCAAGATTCCTTCCATTTCCTCCTCCTCATCCTGCTTCTAACTTCTCTTTCATCGCTTTTCTCCACAATTTTTCTCCTCTAATATACTAAATAATCTCCTAGACGACTAGACTAGTATTTTTTCTCCTCCTCATCATCATCATTATCATCATCATTTACGCAACCCTTATGATCTCTTCGCCATTAGAAGGAAAATATCAAAAGAGCTAAACAGGAAAATACAATCCAGACAATGGAAGAAACAAAATATGCATCCACACTCGCCCACGATTTACACTCAGCTCACATCCACGAATTCTCAGTAACTATTCATCCACCATCACCCACACCACCCACCACCCACAACCAAACACAGCTGAAAGATTGCCCTCATTATCATGCCTCCCACACATCACACCTAATAATACATCTCACATCCACCACTATCCACTATCCACCCAACTTCCGTATTTAGAAAAAGTATATCCAACTCGAAAACTACGAAAATATACACAGGAACTATCTCGTGTAGGTCTCGCGGCCTCTTGTAGCTTCCTTATTTTCTTATGTTCTTATGTAAATTAAGCAGCTCACGTATATGACATTTACCTTCTTTTGTTTTCCTACGATGATGGTGGTGGGAGTGTTTGGACTTTCGATATCATCATCAAAAGTTTCCATCACCGTGTCCTGGCTTCTTTGTCTTCCTCATCTACAACATAAGTAATAGCGAAGCGTTACATTCATCATTTATACATGGAGGTCGCTCATTACAGTCATTTGTAATGTGTAACAGGATGTTGTAATTTGGTGCTGTACATCGTGTTTGGCGCCTCAATTTTTCAGTTCGCATCATTTTCTTTTTTTCAATGTTTCCCTCGCCTCAGGATGGTTCTCGGCCTTGCTCTCCGCAGGTGAAGACAGTCATGACACGGCCCCCAGGTATATCTGACTCAGTCTCAAGCATACTTTGTTATCATGCACACTTTCCTTACTTAACCCCTTCACACCCAGATCTTTCCTTTGCTATATGAAATCTTCTGTTATTGGCCATAAAACTACGAAAAAGTAACTAAATGAACCAAATTAGTTAGTGGACAAGGATACTAAACAGGCCATATCTATTGAATATTGCTTATATTCACTAAAAATCGTCTAATGGTAGCTAAATTACAAAGGAAATTACGCTCTGGGTCTCAAGGGGTTAAGTGTCGTCTGTGGCAAACATCCTCTGCGGTTCCTATTCAGAAATGGAAGTTAGCAAAGCACCTTGAAAAATGTCTCTCATTGGCTTCTACCTGCCCCAAGCCTTGGCTGATGGAGCACCGAGGCTCAAGGGCTGCCCTCAAGGAAAGATGGTAATACGTCGCTCCATTATGATGCTGCTTACTTCGTTGTGCCGGTATAACATAGCGCACACACACACACACACACACACACACACACACACACACACACACACACACACACACACACACATACACACACACACACACATATACACACACACACACACACACACACACACACACACACACACACACACACACACACACACACACACACACACACACACACACACACACACACACACACACACACACGTAACCAGGGTAAAGCCCGGCGTGATCTTAGCGTGATGAACACTTTTTTTGTGAACAGTTTTGAATTGCAGTCTCACGCACATCTGCTTCAGTGACTGGCGTGATCCACTGCAGCTTCTTGTGTGTTGGATTATAAAACATGACTGTGATCGTTTCGCTTACCACAGCAACGTAAAGACAATGTTCATAGGAAAGGACTCGTATTTTTGTTTATTTTACCCTTCTAAATGTATCTATATTGGTGCTGCTGTTTCTAGATGAGAGGGAACATTGATAGTTTCCAAGCCTCCTGGTGATGTTTTAGTCTTTCTTTTTTACTCCTCAAATCAGTTCCGGTATTTTTAGTCGATGATTTTTCTGTTACTTGCTCTGATTAGCATATATAGTATCGTTGACGCCATCAGTTGTTTTTATTTTCCTTTTGTTAATAGACACGATGAGCACACGACGCTGGTGGGGGGTGGGGGTATCTGTATGTAGAGAAACAATGCAAGTTTATGTGGATTATTGTTTGTTTCTTTCATGAGTGAGCCTTAAATACGTCTGAAGTGTCCGCATGTGCTGCCTTGTTCCTGGCACTGGATTGTTCGGGGACTCCTTCGATGGCACTTTTTGTTGTGAGTGTATGCATCTGTTTCTTGAATTTATTTTTTCACCATGCTATCCATTAATTTTTCAGAAAATTGAATAACCATCCTTTACACTGGAGTCTTACAGTGTCATTGCACCGCCTAACAACAAAAAGTACACGAGGCAAAATGATTTAGAATGAAGTTAATGAAAAAAGTTTGAAACGGAAATCCGCAGGTGAACGAAAGCCAGCGAATCAATAACAAAGGTCAATAACTGTTATAATTGTTCTTTTTCTTTTGTTTCTTTTTTTGTTCAACCGTCCTCCACAGGTGTCTCGGATAACCTGCCCGTCACAGGACACTCGGTCAGGCCGCCGCCCATCCGAGGCGCGACCACTGGGCAGTATCCATTCGAGGGGGGAGGGGGGAGGGAGTGGACATCTGTATCCGCCTGCTCAGGTGTCACTCACAAGCTGTCTCGCTCACTTCCGTTGCTCACCCACACTTTATTCCCGCCACCTCTCACACCTGCTGACACCCGTAGAGAGAGAGAGGAGAGAGAGAGAGAGAGAGAGAGAGAGAGAGAGAGAGAGAGAGAGAGAGAGAGAGAGAGAGAGAGAGAGAGAGAGAGAGAGAGAGAGAGAGAGAGAGAGAGAGAGAGAGAGAGAGAGAGAGAGAGAGAGAGAGATCATCAAACCAATTTCGTATTCATCCTTACAAGCTTGTTTCAAAACGCTATTTGCCTTTTCTATCTCTTTCTGATACCAGTCTTTTCTATCTGCTGAAACCCATAAAGAAAGAGGGATAGAGAGAGAGAGAGAGAGAGAGCGAGAGAGAGAGAGAGAGAGAGAGAGAGAGAGAGAGAGAGAGAGAGAGAGAGAGAGAGAGAGAGAGAGAGAGAGAGAGAGAGAGAGAGAGAGAGAGAGATCATTAGACCAATTCGTATCCATCCCTACAAACTTGTTTCAAAACGCTACCACTCTTTTCGAACTCTTTTTATCTAATGAGGCGTCTCACCTGACCATTGCAAGCGATTATGCCAAGCTCTTTCATGTACTTTTCCTTCTCAACTACCTGAGTATTGTATTTTACCTGTACTCAAGTTTTTCGTCCCATGT
Organism: Chionoecetes opilio; assembly: GCA_016584305.1. Lineage (NCBI taxonomy): Eukaryota > Metazoa > Arthropoda > Malacostraca > Decapoda > Majidae > Chionoecetes > Chionoecetes opilio. The sequence goes on along the minus strand of JACEEZ010025354.1, from coordinate 327,996 downwards.
ACAATGTTCCACCCTGTTGTTATCATGTTGATGTGGAGTGAATGACAGGTCTCAGGATTTTGCTGTGGGAAGAAAAAGTGTGTGTGTGTGTATGTGTGTGTGTGTGTGTGTGTGTGTGTGTGTGTGTGTGTGTGTGTGTGTGTGTGTGTGTGTGTGTGTGTGTGTGTGTGTGTAGTCCACTATAGTAAGAGCCATGAAGTTTGTATATATATAGGCAGTGTGGGTGATTTTTTCCTGCCTACCTGTGTGTCTCTTGATGACGGGAGACAAGACCTATACGTCTCTCTCTCTCTCTCTCTCTCCTCTCTCTCTCTCTCTCTCTCTCCTCTCCTCTCTCTCTCTCTCTCTCTCTCTCTCTTCTCTCTCTCTCTTCTCTCTCTCTCTCTCTCTCTCTCTCTCTCCTCTTTTCTCTCTCTCTCTCTCTCTCTCTCTCTCTCTCTCTCTCTCTCTCTCTCTCTCTCTCTCTCTCTCTCTCTCTCTCTCTTTTCTCTCTCTCTCTCTCTCATAATATAGCAGATGCTTTTATACTAAGACCATGACTTCTGTATATCTGAAGGTGTCATTATTTATGTGGTTATGTTGCTCATGAAAAAATCTACTCATCCTTTTATGGTTTACTGTAACGCTCATGTATTTCCAATGTGCAGCGTCCCTGTGCATTCGGTCAGCGGTTCGAGTCCGCCTAGTTCGTGCTGACGTGGCGGCGCTTTGTATAGTCAATAACATTGTAATTGGTACTTGCAAAGTGTCTAGATAGGATGAAAATCTTATCTTATCTTATCATGTATTTCCACTAGTTATTACCTACACAGTACCCATGCCTACCCTTTGTCTGGATTAACAGCATTTGATCGATCAGGCACCCCATTGGAGCCTCTGTGTGGTCGGCTACGGAACTTGACCATTCATTGATTTTCATAAACACTCAGTGGTCACGCCCAGGTGCTCCTCAGCTGCTTAGGACGGAATGAGTGGTGGGGAGATTGACCTCTGACCCTGACCCCGCTGAGCCACACGCGCCATGACTGCCGGGCCTCACGCTGTTTCTCGGTTAGGCAAAACCATTAAATGTATCTGAAAGGTCCTAAACTCCCCCCACAAACCCCTAATGGATGGTGTGTCTTCGCTAGGCCGTCACTCACGCTGGAACGAAATGAGGACGGTGATGTTTGCAGCCACAGGCGAGAGTTACGAGCGACAACACCACCTTGTTCGCCTGTCACTCCTGGCGCCCTCAGAGGTTTTAGTGGTCGAGAGGCGTATTAAATTTGACGCCTCCACATTTTCTTTTCACTACATTTTAGGGGTTGCACTTAGGAATGATATATAGAGAAGATGCTATTTAATCCGCCTAACGTGGTGACTTTCACGTCCAAGGCATCGTGACGTGACCTCCCATCATGGCCTGGGGGTACGACTTGTCTGATGGGGCTGATGACTTACTGATGGTGGTGGTGAGGGTGATGGGGGATTATGGTAGTGATAGTAGTAGTTATGGTTATATCAAGGGTGGTGGCTAATGTGGTTTAGGTTATTTTTCCGTGGTGCTGCTGTGGTTGTTGTAGTAATGTATAAACAAAGGTATAAGAAAAAACTGGAGATGCTTAGTTTTAGTGCTCATTGTTGTTTCTTCCCGTTGTGGTCTATTCAGATGAGGTCATGGAGCGTCACATAGCCGTGTTACCTGAGTTACCAAAGTCCCAGGTGTTACATTATATATTAATATCCCGGCCATTCCAGGAAGGGTTCACAGACAGCTGAGATGATGGGGTGTCAGCTGCCTGCAGTGCCCTGGGATCGAACCCCTGGTGTGTATGGGCTACTCTATCATCAGCCATAGACCCTTATCAACTAATGATCAATGTTGATGGCGATGGAAGTGTTGGTGTTAGTAGTAGTGGCGATGGAGGTGGTGTTCGTTAGCTGTGCAGTGATGATGATTAGGGTGTTGGTTGAGGCCATGATGATAATCGGAGAGGTGAGTCCCCAGCCTTACCCGAAGATCGGTCCCATGAGCTCTAAGTCACTTGGCGGTGGGGTGGTTGCTGTCTATCGCGTGTCCTGCGTGTGATCAAAAGCATGGTAACTATCTCACACACACACACACACACACACACACACACACACACACACACACACACACACACACACACACACACACACACACACACACACACACACACACACACACACACACACACACACACACACAGAGAGATACCACCACGATAGTCCAGCGGATAGAGCATTAGTGTGCCATTCTGTGGTTAGCCGGTTCGAATCCTCACTCTGTCCCGGGAATTTTTCACTGACAAATTCGGGCGGTTATTATTCCCCTTGAGCAAGGGAATGGGGGGTGTGTGGTGTGTCAGATCTCAGCATTACCCAAAGATCGGTCATAGCTCCTAGCTCGCTCCGGGAGGGTAAAACTGACAGTCGCGAGTACGGGTCGCGTGGACAAGACCATGGGTGAATTACACACACAGATCTAAGAGCGTGCCTGGCAGCCTGCTAAACTCCGGAACTCCTTCCTGTGTTCCTATTTGCAGCGGCATATCGATGGTCTGAGTCTGTTTGAGCGTCCTAGCTTTACCCAAAGATCGGTCTCTATGAGCTCCAAGCTCTTTCCGGAATGTCACGTGTCAAGCGCGTGATCAGCCGTGGGTGAATTACACACACACCGCAATGGTTGCCATGGTTGGTCGATGTTCAATTTTGTAGTCGGTGTATCATTGGGCGCCGGGCCAGGTGGGGTGTGACCACCGGCCAATTTCCTCAATTACAAAGCAGTTAAGGCCTGTCGGAGCACGTGAGGTGCATGCCAGGCGGCGACCTGAGCTTCACCATCTTTTCGGGGACACGACCAGCCTCACGGGTTGCCGCTGCAGGGAGTCATGGGCTTGTAAGGCTGATGCGTGACAATGTTGCAGTTATGATCAACAAGTCTTAAGCTTCTTGCTGCTCATAAGTGTTTATAATGAAATTAAATATAGGTTATGTAAATGAGGATAATAACGCTGAAATATGTGATAAAGAGAAAACTATAAGTAAAATAAGAGTTTATAAGACAAGAATGTTAACCAAATTAGTGCCCGAACTCACCTCCATACTCATATTACAACAAGAAGAGATAACAAGTGACTCTTCGGTCTGTCTGTTCTGAGAAAGAGTATAAAAGAAACAAGATTTCTTTACCAGCATCAGTGACCTCCCGTATCAAGGGCGGCATTAACAATCTCATCACAGCTTATAAATACTTTTTTTTCTCTTTTTTTTTTTAAATGTATGCCTATAGCGCCTGTAGGCAGTGGTGACCCAGGGCTCGGATGGTAGGCTCTGGAGGTTCACTTGAGGGCTCTGATGGTTGGTCCTCGCCGTGGTGGCGCAGGCAGGATTCTTATAGTGACGCCTGTGATTAGAGGCTCATGCCGCCCCCCTGTGTCCTCCGATGCACTCGCAATCGAGTGTACACTTGATATGTAGTGTCACAAAATATTTGCAATATAATTACCAAGATGCATGAACTGTTAGAGCAATATCAGTGCTCGGTAACAACACTAATTAACACCAATCCATGAGGTAAGGAGTTGCTTCATATCAAACTTATCCTCTAAAATTTGTAACGGAGGTGCGCCTTTGGCATGGTTATTATGGAAAAAGTCTTAGAGTACTTAGTGCAAGACCCATCATCTACTGCTGAAGAAACTATCATAATATTAATCTTTCATTATATCCATCATTACAAAGTAGAAGATAATAATAGAGAGAGTCATCATTAGACGTCATCCAAGGTGATGTTGGTGCTGCGGCTGTTACCTAGCGATTTATTTACTAATAGTGATTGATGTAGTGATATTATAGTGACATATAGGTAATCTGTCATATAGGCTTATAAAATGTTTACTCCACGAATGGGGGCAAGGTCTAGAGTGCATATTGGCTTGTAAAATGTTTACTCCACGAATGGGGGCAAGGTCTAGACTGCATATAGGCTTGTAAAATGTTTACTCCACGAATGGGGGCAAGGTCTAGAGTGCATATTGGCTTGTAAAATGTTTACTCCACGAATGGGGGCAAGGTCTAGAGTGCATATGGCTTGTAAAATGTTTACTCCACGAATGGGGGCAAGGTCTAAGTGCATATAGGCTTGTAAAATGTTTACTCCACGAATGGGGGCAAGGTCTAGAGTGCATATATGGCTTGTAAAATGTTTACTCCACGAACTGGGGGCAAGGTCTAGAGTGCATATAGGCTTGTAAAATGTTTACTCCACGAAGGGGGACAAGGTCTAGAGTGCATATAGGCTTGTAAAATGTTTACTCCACGAAGGGGGCAAGGTCTAGAGTGCATATAGGCTTGTAAAATGTTTACTCCACGAACGGGGCAAGGTCTAGAGTGCATATAGGCTTGTAAAATGTTTACTCCACGAATGGGGGCAAGGTCTAGAGTGCATATAGGCTTGTAAAATGTTTACTCCACGAACGGGGGCAAGGTCTAGAGTGCATATAGGCTTGTAAAATGTTTACTCCACGAACGGGGGCAAGGTCTAGAGTGCATATAGGCTTGTAAAATGTTTATTCCACGAATAGGGGCAAGGTCTAGAGTATTGGTGAGGGTATTTAAAAAGTTGACTTTAGCCTGTGCGAGCTTGGACACGTTCCACATCTTTAGTGTGGACGTCTATTTCCTAGTTCTTAGGTTTCTCGCCTAGAATGGTATGTCAGTAATGGAAATGAAGAAGAAAAGAACAACACCTAGGGAGATGACCGTCCATGTTCAAAAGTTCTATCGATTCTGTTCATGTGGCTTGGCTATATGACCATCAATGCATTCTACTTTTTATATGATGTACTGAACGTTGACCGGAACTTTTTTTTTGCATCTACTTCACAACGAATCAGTTTTTCTAATGACGTAAAAGAAGGCACACCATGGAAACCTGCAAACAACTGTGATGGTACAAATCTACAGAAGACTATTTTGATATTATTTGGACGAAACATCCAAGTTTATGATACTCTTGTAAAGGTCTACTAACGTGTGTCATAAAGAGAGCATCATCATCACCGCACCTTCCTGGCTTCCCTTCGTATCTTGCCTCTCCTCAACATGCTCACCATTTGCCTATGATCCTTCTGTACTCGTATTTAGTAGTTCTGCATCCACTGCGTTAAGATAAGCCTTACTGTAGCCTGCATCTTCGTTAATCATCGCCTGATTTGTAGTCATAGTTGGGAATATTAAATCAGGTGCCTATTAAGTACATAGCAAGGGGGATTATACTTTCCCTAGTCAAGCCCCTGTTTCACCTCCGCCACTTATCTTAGAAGTATTAGCTGCCCTAGAACCCTCCAGACGGTACATCAATTATCTCGCTGTGTATAACCCTCGTGCACTTGTAAGCCTCTTGATTAATTGGTGATAAAATCTTACTCAAATGCCCATCACGGTTGAATCAGTGCCTTCCATTATTGGGCTGCCAGACTCAGACGAGATTAAGCTTTCGTAAGTCAAGGCGTTGTACTTCTTACTATTACTATTACTGATGAGGAATTGCAAGTGTGATGGGGCTGTGTATGGATGACCTGGGCAATGCAGATGATTGAGAAAGGCGTCTGTTGGGGTTGCAGGAGAGGTCTTTAGGGCAGCCTAGAAAGGTGTTATTCGTACCTTGGCGTCCCTTTATATCATTGACTTTGTTTCTAAGCCGCAGATGTGTGCGTGCATGTGTGTGTGTGTGTGTGTGTGTGTGTGTGTGTGTGTGTGTGTGTGTGTGTGTGGTGTGTGGTGTGTGTGTGTGTTGTGTGTGTGTGTGTGTGTGTGTGCGTGCGTGTCATGGGAAGAATGTCAATCGAAGACGTCGTGAGAAAGAAGGCAATGGCTTTGGAACAACACGTGGGTCTTCACCGTCTGTCATATCTATGATGATCCCCTCTCGCCTCACCCTTTTCCTCCCTCCAGTCCTCCTCTTGTCTTTCCTCTCCTCCCCTTCCCTTCCAATTTGCCAAAAGGAACACCTGAACCAAAGCGGAACGCCGGCCTCTGACGCCACTTGTCCACCTAACGTTCATCCTCCCTCCACAATATCAATTCTTCTTGTCGCCTTCTGTCTGGTCATGTTGGCAGCCTTTCGACGTGTCTTTGTCGTTGGGTCCCTCGCCTTCATCCACTTAGCGGCGGACCAAGGGGAGGTGGAGGCGCTGAAAAAGGCGAGGCTGGTGGGAAGGCCGAGTGGGTTATCGGTTACTCGTACAACCCCGACCGTTACGTCCGTTAATCCGGTTTCGTATTGGTCTTCTTTTTTCTCTGTGTCCCGTTCTTCCCGAATCAATGGATCGTGGAATGAATCGTGGAATGGAGGTTTGAGACGTCGAGACGGAGCACCACGTTGGATTTGAGAGTTTGCTTAGTATATATTTTCAAGGGATAATTTGTTCAGCCTTTTTCAACAGACCGATATATATATTTTTTAGTCTGTTTATCATTTGCGACTCATAATAAAACACGCAAGTTGATCTTTTAAATTCATCGTTATTTTTCAGCATTTGCAAACATTCGAAAGTAACTGATCGAAACAGTCAAGTATTCGTAATTCCATACTACCACATGTAAGATAACAAAAAAGATACTGCAACTGGTCTTGACAGCATTGTTGAAGAAGCACTATAACACACAAAACACAACAAGATATGCACTGACCAAACACACAAGCAAAGATATACACTGACCAAAACACACAAGCAAAGATATACACTGACCAAAACACACAAGCAAAGATATACACTAACCAAAACACACAAGCAAAGATATACACTGACCAAAACACACAAGCAAAGATATACACTAACCAAAACACACAAGCAAAGATATACACTAACCAAAACACACAAGCAAAGATATACACTGACTAAAACACACAAGCAAAGATATACACTGACCAAAACACACAAGCAAAGATATGCACTGACTAAAACACACAAGCAAAGATATACACTGACCAAAACACACAAGCAAAGATATACACTGACCAAAACACACAAGCAAAGATATACACTGACTAAAACACACAAGCAAAGATATACACTGACTAAAACACACAAGGAAAGATATACACTGACCAAAACACACAAGCAAAGATATACACTGACCAAAACACACAAGCAAAGATATACACTAACCAAAACACACAAGCAAAGATATACACTGACCAAAACACACAAGGAAAGATATACACTGACCAAAACACACAAGCAAAGATATACACTGACTAAAACACACAAGCAAAGATATACACTGACCAAAACACACAAGCAAAGATATACACTGACCAAAACACACAAGCAAAGATATACACTGACCAAAACACACAAGCAAAGATATACACTGACCAAAACACACAAGCAAAGATATACACTGACTAAAACACACAAGCAAAGATATACACTGACTAAAACACACAAGCAAAGATATACACTGACTAAAACACACAAGCAAAGATATACACTGACTAAAACACACAAACAAAGATATACACTGACCAAAACACACAAGCAAAGAAATACACTGACCAAAACACACAAGCAAAGATATACACTGACTAAAACACACAAGCAAAGATATAAGAACATAAGAACATAAGAGCATAAGAAAATATGGAAGCTACAAGAGGCCGTGAGACCTACACGAGGTCGTTCCTGTTACTTAACTCTACCTACATCCACCTCTCTTCCCTATCCATGAATTTATCCAGACTCCATTTAAAGACCCCTATAGACTCTGCATTGACTATATACACTGACCAAAACACAAAAGCAATATTATGCACTGACCAAAACACACAAGCAAGATTATACACTGACAAAAAAAGTTTATAAACTCAGCCCTCAACACTGTAATCGATCCATCGTCGTCTGAGGGCCACCTAACCACTCTCTACCTGCCTCTCGATCCTTGACCTGGAGTGACGGATTGAACGATAACCCGAATGTTCACCCACACAGCGACTGACTCCTATGGCTGGCCGGCGGAGGCTGCGTGTCTAATCAAGTCCAGAAACCAGATAAAAAAGTGCATATAATGAAGAATCAATGTTGAGAATCGATTAACTGAACTGGCAGAGGCTGACGAGGCTTGCTCTTGTCCTAATCTCTCGCCGTTGATTGAGCGTTGAGTAGAGAGAGAAAGGTGATGAGTCAGGTGATAATGTGCGTGGAGAAAGAGAGAGAGAGAGAGAGAGAGAGAGAGAGAGAGAGAGAGAGAGAGAGAGAGAGAGAGAGAGAGAGAGAGAGAGAGAGAGAGAGAGAGAGAGAGAGAGAGAGAGAGAGAGAGAGAGAGAGAGAGAGAGAGAGAGAGAGAAAGGTTAAACACAGCAGGAAGAGCCTTTACTCACGTCACCTGCAGGCTCTCCTCATTAGGACACAGACACACCTGCCTCGCCTTGCCCTTACACGCCTCAACAAGGAGCGGCGGAAGTCGAATAGTAATGATGCTTTTGGCCTATCTCATTATCCTCCCACCTCGTCACCCTATCCGCCGCCACGTGCACCTTCTACACCTCCTCCCTCACACTCCTCTCCCAAACCTATACTTATCGTTCTCTAGAGTCACTACGATTATAGTTAACACCACTGACCGTGTCCCATCTTTTCATCATCATCATCATCATCAGTTCAGCACCACACGTCACAACAGCACCACGATATGACCGGTGCTGCTGTGCTAGTTTGTGTGGAGTCATCATCTTCTTCCTCCTCATCATTGTGGCGTTTTCCTCAATCCGCTTCACCACAAATTGCGCCACAATTGCTTGTAATACCTCTGTTTACCGGCTCCTTGTCAATTCCCCTTATGATTCCTGCCCGTCACTCACTCACTCGCGACTGCTTGCTTCCTTCTGAGACTCTTTATTTTCTGAAACTCTAACATACAGTATGAGTTAGCAAAACCCGTGTCATTAGTATCGGTTGTTCTGTATAAATGTCGTGCACTCCACATTTAGTCATATTTCCTAGCCTGTTTTCCTACTACACACGCCATGCTGTATTGTACATCTGCTTCTCTTTCACGCTAACGTCCTTATTTTGCTTCATCACTAGAAAAAACATTCCATTTAACTATTCCAAACCTCTCTATTTTGCCCTTGTGTTTCCAGTAACCACCATGCATATCCCCATAAGGCATAAGGAACACAGCATGCAGGGCCGCGTCGCCTTTTTCTTCTTCTTTTTTTTTTACATCAGAAAGGGCAACGAAAAAAAAACCAACAAAAACTCAAAACCAAAAAGTAATAAAAAGCAAAGAAAAAAGCAAAGAATAAGCACAAAAAAACACAGAGGGCAAAATAAAAAGAAACCGCAAAAACCCCGCTTATTTGCCAGACCCTATAAAGTTGACAGTAAGATAATTTAGAGAGGGGGCCTTGTTCATGTCTCAACACTCATTCTCTCCTTTCTTTAAAAATGACACATCCATCCAGCGCTTGCCTTTTTACACATGACAGTCGTGACATGATGTGTGCACGTCATGTTTATTATGTGTATTCAAAGATAAGTGTAAATATGTCTTAATAACATGTTGATGTAAAATATTAGGAGATGCTTAACGTTTCATCCACTTACACGATAGTTTGCTGTATAATGGCCATAAGAAAGAAATATAGAAAAGAGTAAAATAGCCAAGTAAAAGTAGTAAATAGTAGGAGTAAATGCCAAGAAAGTAGCTATATATAGTGGATGAAGAGGATATTGTGGGAGAGTATTTATTTGAAGATGGAAATGTGGAAAAAGCAAAAAGACAATCAACAGTTTTTGGATGACCAGAGAAAATAAGAGGAAAGAAAGAGAAAGAAACTAAAAGACAGAGTAAGAGAAGACAACTAACTAAAGACCCAGACAGCAAGAAGAAACACGTCAGGGAGTGCCGATGAAAAAGGCCAGACTCCCGACCAACAACTGAACTGAACTGATATAATGAGAATGTAAATACGAGTGATGCCCTTCAATAGATAGTCAGTCACATTGGTAGTACTTTTTGGATACGTTTCACATGATAAACAGTCATTACACATGAGCGCGTTCATTATCTAGTAAGTGCCAATAGAAAGAAGAATTGCCTCATTACAAGAACATTTCGTGGTATGCTGCAGCTCTTTGTTTTTTGTGTTTTTTATAGGAAATTTAACATAATGTAATTGGATAGAAGCAATGATAAAAAAATCGATAATCTTCTACATAAGAGATTTAAAAGATGTTATCGTCACCTGAAACTCGTAGGTGAAGAACTGAACAACATAGGTACGAAAGGCCGTCACATTGGCATTGGTCACATTTCGGTGAGTCCAGAATCAAGCAGCAGCAACAGAGGAGTACCACAGGAATGAAGTGTGTGTGTGTGTGTGTGTGTGTGTGTGTGTGTTGTGTGCGTGTGTGTTGTGTGTGTGTGTTTATCTAAACATTAAAAGTATTAAAGAATTAAAAGTATCCTATTGACTTTCTTTTCTCAACTCATAAAATACATGAGCATCACACACACACAACACACCACACACACAACACACACACACACACACACACACACACACACACACACCAACCCCACACACACACACACACATACACACAACACACACGCACGCACGCACACACACAACACACACACACACACCACACACACACACACACACACACACACACACACACACACAGAGTGGTGCAGCTATAGTAGGAGGAGGAGGAGGAGGAAGAGGAAGAGGAGGAGGAGAGGAGGAGGAGAGGAGGAGGAGGAGGAGGTGTAGGATATAGTGGACTATGAGTGCGTCTCCACCAAGGCGAAGCTGCAGAGACAGCTGTGGCTGTCGCTGTTTTCCTACAGGGATGAGATGGAGGATGAGGAGGAAGGCTGCCAGGATTGCCCTGAGCCTCCGCCGCAGAAGATGTTTTCAGCCAGGCAAAGACAAAGGAGGGCGGCGAAGGCTGAGGCAAAGAAGAAGGAGCGCGAGAATCGGCGAAGAGTCCTTCTGATTCAAGAGAAGGAAAGGAATATACAGATCCGAAAGAGAAGGCGGGAAACAAATCGCACTAAGAAGGTCGATCAGCAGATTCGCCTGGCACAGAGGGCACAGCGCCAGGCCAGGCGTCTCACCAAGGCTCATTGAGGTCCCTCACTGATTTCTACAGAATTTTTTTTAAGAAAAAACAAAAAAGAAGTTATAAAAAAATGTCTTTAACTTTACTAATGTAATAACTTTTATCTTTCATAATGCTTTAACTTTTGAATATATGTGGTTACTCACCGTTTTGACTGTCTAATGGAAAGTGTTTTAGGCATGAATATGCTGTATTTATTATGCTCATATTTTGTATATATATTTCCTTCCTCTCTATATGCAGGGCACCACAAAATACAATGACTCAAGTCTTCCTTACTCTCATCACACAAGTCACATTTGTTTCCTCTCCTTTAAATCGTTTACTATCATTTAAGTTTAAAGTATTAGTTCAGATTCTGCACTTCAATAGTATCTCCGAGCTCGGTCTGTTATCCTACACTCTTTCTTGATTCCCTGTTTCTGTTCTCCATTCTCTCTATAGACTTACACTTTCCTTCTCCTTCATTATAGACTTGCTTTCTCTCTTGTCCCATTCTTTCACTTTTCTTCTTATTTCTTTATTTGTAGTATTGCCCAGATCTCCTTCTGTTTCTCCATTTACCTTGCGAAAATATACCAAGAAATGTCTCTATTGGCAAGTGTTGAATTATTGATAGTACAACATTAATAGTTTTCGTCATTTATCAATATTCATCATACGTCTATTACATAACAGTTCATATAATTAAGTTTTTTTTACTTATACTTACTTTGCATTGCCATAACTGTGCACATCTACAATAGCATCACCACACCTTCCCTCGGCCGCCTCCCACCCCAACACACTACTCCTCACACGCAGCCTCTATCGTCCACCTCATTAACACCTCCCTCCCTCGCCCCGCCTCATCACACCCGCGCCACGGATACAATATGCCGCAATTTCCTCAGCGGAAGAGATAAATCGATCCTCCGTTGAGCATCTTGACGTGTTGACGTAAAACAAGGCGCGATAACTTGATGCATTCCGCCGCTGCTGCTCCTCGGCCCCCTCACACCCATTCCCTTCGCTTCCTCCTGGGGGACCGAAATGGCAAATTAACCAGATCTTCCAATACGAGGAATTGCTGTCGGTACACGATCATGATAGGTACACGTACAGTACATGGGCAGGTGCGCTTTTACGGTGAATTGCGTAGAGTGAATGAATGAGTGTTTGTATAAATTGATTCTTGTTTCTGTTTCATTTCTGACCGAATATTGCGCTGTTTCAATATGTTATTTGTTCATGTGCTTGACAGGTTCTTAGAGCTTGTTTAGATTTAAGATTAATTATTGACTTCTGCAATTAGGTTTTGTTATGTCCAGAGATGGTGTTTTATACTTTGTTTTTAGAATAACCTATTTCTTTTGAATATCAAAGTTTTATCAAGGCACATATTCAGAGGGAAGACTTGTGTCGTGTGTTCTTGGCAGTAGGTATTGAACAAGAGGAAAGTGTTTCGGGTGTGTTTATTGATGTTTTTTTCTTCTTTCACAGATATATGGGCCAGCACCAACCACTGCCGGATTACAGGTAAATGAAGTTTTGTACTTTTTTTTTTTTTTACCCAGCTATAGTATACAGGACCTGACCTATACATGTGTGATCCTGTCTTCATATATGTATTTATCATATATTTTTCCTTAATATATATGTGTGTGTCTATTTTGTGTGTGTGAGAGTATATCAAGGCCAATTGAGGACTATATTTCTTCCATCCGTCGAGTCATCAGTGGCAGGACGCAGCACTGGGTTCGTGTGTGTAGTGAGACGACCTGAATCTTGAGAACAGGTTTAGGTGGAAGTTTGATTCTGTATTTGTATATTGAAAGGTTGTTAGGGCGTCTTAGAATATAATATCGTCACCCTCATAAAGAAACTGCCTAAGTCATTTTTCGGCAATTTCTGGATTTTAGCCTAAATCAATTATTCATCGGTGGCGCATCTATTGGTATAGTCGCCAATGTCATTAGTAGGGTGTGAGTGGTCTAAAATATACAAAAGATAAGCAATGCATTGATATCAAAATTAAGAAAATAAGGAAGTTTTTCTGATATCCCGAAAACTATAAAAAATGTTTGAGCAGTTTCTTTATGATTGTGACGATATATAAGAGTTCTCGCCGCTGGAGACATTGCCGACATTATTTAACACACCTTTTTCCTACAATGGGACTGGTGTCAGAGGAAAAAGGTATATGACAATTTAATTTTATATATTTGTTTTAATTCGACTCTTTGATCATCTTCCCTTTATCCTATCCAGCATTAGCAGCGATAGGTAAGTACGGAATGTTGGCCCATGTGCTGGAAACTCGCAAGGTATCATAAGGAGCCACAGTGTTAGAGAAAACATGGTACAAAAAGCGAGGGCAAAATATAATAGATTCCACTAATGAGAGAGAGAGAGAGAGAGAGAGAGAGAGAGATAGAGGAGAGAGAGAGAGAGAGAGAGAGAGAAGAGAGAGAGAAGAGAGAGAGAGACGAGAGAGAGAGAGGAAGAGGAGAGAAGAGAGAGAGGAGAGAGAGAGAGCAGGAAGGGTTATAAGGAACCACAGTTTTAGAGAGGACAAGATATAAAAAACCGAGGGCAAATATAATCGATTCCATAATGAGAGAGAGAGAGAGAGAGAGAGGAGGAGAGAGAGAGAGAGAGAGAGAGAGAGAGAGAGAGAGAGAGAGAGAGAGAGAGAGAGAGAGAGAGAGAGAGAGAGAGAGAGAGAGAGAGAGAGAGAGAGAGAGAGCAAGGTATTATAAGGAACCACAGTTTTAGAGAGGACAAGATATAAAAACCGAGGGCAAAATATAATCGATTCCATTAATGAGAGAGAGAGAGAGAGAGAGAGAGAGAGAGAGAGAGAGAGAGAGAGAGAGAGAGAGAGAGAGAGAGAGAGAGAGAGAGAGAGAGAAGAGAGAGAGAGAGAGAGAGAGAGAGAGAGAGAGAGAGAGAGAGAGAGAGAGAGAGAGAGAGAGAGAGAGAGAGAGAGAGAGAGAGAGAGAGAGAGAGATGTTTAGGGCGTTGGCACATATTCTATCCACAACACCTTTTCACGTGGTGCAAATAACAGTGGTCCATAACTGAAATTATTTGTTTGAATGTAGTAATATTGTGTGCATCGTCCGCATCCCACAAATACACAGAGCTGGATGCTTTTGTGTTTCACCAAATATTATGAGCCACACCAATCTACCGCGTGGCTACACAAAATTTGTTATTAAATTTTCAACCCTTGCATGGGGAGGGTTGGGTGGGTGAGGTCGCGATTCCTGCTCCATCACAACCTATTTCTTTGTGGCGCCACCGAGGGTTCAGTTATGTTCATTGTTTTGTGACACTGTGGTGCATCGTGTGGTGTTGTCCTTAGTGATGTAACGTGCACATGATGACAAGGGCGGGACCTAAGACATGACAAAAACTGGGGAGCTTTTCACCGATGCATTCGAAAAATAGGACAATTCAGACCTAGATACGCTGACTACTTCTTCAGCTTACGAAAGTCTATTCTGATGTTTCACCTTGGAGAGAGAGAGAGAGAGAGAGAGAGAGAGAGAGAGAGAGAGAGAGAGAGAGAGAGAGAGAGAGAGAGAGAGAGAGAGAGAGAGAGAGAGAGAGAGAGAGAGAGAGAGAGAGAGAGAGACGAGAAAACAGAAAATATATATATGATTTAGATTTAAACTGATGCGCCTTAAGCCAGTTGTGTTTTCCCATATCTCCATCGAAAAAAATAAAAAGTGAGTCTGTTCGAGGTTTTGTTTTACCTGCCGATGGGTGTGTTGTCGCTACGTGTTTGTATTATGGGAGAACAGCCTTCAAAACACTACATGAGGGCCGGTGGAAGGGTGGCAGGGTGGGCGGCATTGTGGAAGGGTGTGGAGGCAGGGTGTGGGGGAGGCTGATGTTGTGGTGGCATAAGAGGATGTGTGGATGCTGACTGAAGGCTGTGTGACGGAGTGCATTTTAGAACTCAAATTTTAGGGGGAAAGGGAGAAATAAATGTTTGCATATCCTTCATGTGTGTGTGTGAGGGGGGGGGGTTGGATGTATGTGACAGAATAGGTCATGACATTTCCAAAGCTATGAGCATACACTTCCATACCATATAAAAGTGTTTTTCTTTTTTATATAATTTCGCGGAGCTTTGAGGAAAATAGGAATGCGATGAGGGGGTGGGAGTAGAAGGCTTTAGGAGTGTATGTAATGTGGATCCTTGTCAATCATGGTGTGTGTGTGTGTGTGTGTGTGTGTGTGTGTGTGTGTGTGTGTGTGTGTGTGTGTGTGTGTGTGTGTGTGTGTGTGTGTGTGTGTGTGTGTGTGTGTGTTGCAAGGGAGTACCTACGCGTGGTGTACCATGTGTGTTGTGTGTTTGCTCATTTGTATGCTTGAGTGTGTGCTTGTGTGTACTTGTGGTGGGGCGATGGTGGTAGGTCAACACATGTACTACTTTACTGACGCTGTTTGTGCTTGGGTGTTGACGCTACTATGTGTATGTACAACCATTAACCAGCTAGCTCAAGTGTGAACATCTCCTTTACCGAAATGTATTTGCTAGTTCTCTTATCATTGCATCGGTCAAGTTTATAGTTTGACACATTTTAGTATTGCCAACCTCTCCCTATTGTCCTCCTCCTCCTCCTCCTTCCTCCTCCTCCTCCTCTCCTCCATCCTTCCTCCTCCTCCTCTCCCTCCTCCTCCTCCTCCTTCCTCCTCCCTCCTCTCCTCCTCTCTCCTCCTCCTCCTCCTCCTCCTCCTCTCCTCCTCCTCCTCCTCCTCCTCTCCTCCTCCTCCTCCTCCTCCTCTCCTCCTCCTCCTCCTCCTCCTCCTCCTCCTCCATCCTCCTCTCCTCTCTCTCCTCCTCCTCCTCCTCTCCTCCTCCTCCTCCCTCCCTCCTCCTCCTCCTCCTCTCCTCTCTCCTCCTCCTCCCTCCTCCTCCTCCTCCTCCTTCTCCTCCTCCTCCTCCTCCTCTCTAGGCACACTCCCCCCCTCCCCACCAACCCCTCTTTTCCACGAATGATAAGTGTGCAAAAAAGAGAAATTTATGCTTTTATTTTACTTTGTTGTTTTGTTTATTCATTCGTTCATCATATATTGGGCGTGAAATAGAACGCGACTAACGAAAAAGCATCACGCGGGGCAGACTTGAGCCGTATTGATCACTAGAAAATCCAAATATATCGGCCTCTGCAACAAGGACAAATTGTGCCGGAGGGTTGGACGCTTATGGGCCTTCACCACCACCACCACCACCACCAACCACCACCACCACCCCACCACCACCACCACTATCCATATCATACCTACCCATATCATTTCCTTTATTATCTTTATCGTCATCGTAGCGTCATCACTACCACTATCATTATTGTAACCACATTATTACTAAAATCCAAACTTATGGCTTTATCAAACACTACTTTTGTGCTACTCTACCACGACTGTTATCACTATTTACTATTTCAAACGTCACCTCCATCACCACTGTCACCATCATTATCACCATCATTTTTTCCACCACCACTACACTACCTCCATGACTCCAACATCAACAGAAACGAGCCCCACTATAACTACAACTACTACTACTGCAACTACTACTACAACTACTACTACTACTACTACTACTACTACTACTACTACTACTACTACTACTACTACTACTACTACTACTACTACTACTACTATACTACTACTACTACTACTACTACTACTACTACTACTACTACTACTACTACTACTACTACTACTACTACTATAGCTTCTCCTATCGCTGATGCTTCTACTACTTTTGCTATTACCTCTGCTATTTGTACTACTTCTACTATTATCACCACTATCATCACCATCTTTACTGCTACTCATTACGACTACTACCGCTGTTGCTGCTACTACTACTATTACTTCTACTACTACAACTCCTGCCCCTACTACTACTATTACTACTGCTACTACTACTACTACTGCTACTACTGCTACTATTATTACTACAACTACTACTACCACCACCACCACCAACACTACTACTATCACCAACACTACCACTACAATTATTATTACTACTTTTCTACTACTGCCACCTCGACCACTACTATTGTTGGTCATAATCATCACCACCTCAACAACCACCACCACCCATCATTACACGTCATATTTCCTCACCACCATCAACTCAGCATACTATCGCCACCACAACAATCGCAAATATAAAAGTCATTGTAGATATGATGAATAGCAGAAAGATAATGAAGGAAGGGAATAAAGGGAACTTTGCTAACGAGAATATATGACTAGGCTGAGTTGGTGGTGGTGGTGGTGGTGGTGGTGATGGTGGTGATGGTGGTGGTGGTGGCGGGTGGTCGGGAGGCGAAAAGAAAATCAATAATGTAACGCCAGGAATCCTAAGAGAGCGGAGAGAGAGAGAGAGAGAGAGAGAGAGAGAGAGAGAGAGAGAGAGAGAGAGAGAGAGAGAGAAAGAGAGAGAGAGAGAGGAGAGAGAGAGAGAGAGAGAGAGAGAGAGAGAGATATTGAGAGTGTGAGTGAGAGTTTTTCCTGGAACTTGTCAGGGCATCTCCAAGATCTCCCTCTCTCTCTCTCTCTCTCTCTCTCTCTCTCTCTCTTCTCTCTCTCTCTCTCTCTCTCTCTCTCTCTCTCTCTCTCTCTCTCTTACTCCCCTCTCTCCTCTCTCTCTCTCTCTCTCTCTTCTCTCTCTCTACTCTCTCTCTCTCTCCTTCTCCTCCTCTCTCTCCCCTCTCTCTCTCTCCTCTCTCTCTCTCCTCTCTCTCTCTCTCTCTCTCTTCTCAACCACACAACACACACACACACACACACACACACACACACACACACACACACACACACACACACACAACACACACAAAACACACACACACACACACACACACACACACACACACACACACACACGACATCTATACACACACACACACACACACACACACACACACACACACACACACACACACACACACACACCCCACACACACACACCACCACACACACACACACACACACCACACACACATAAAAACAAGCACATATATTATTGATGAGAAACTGAACATATCAATGGTGGTGACGGGTGAGGTTAGCGGTAACGAAACTTTGCTTAGAATCACCCGAAGACTGATGGCCCGGGTGCGCGTCCCTGGCTGGGGGCGGTGGGTGGACCGCTGACGGGCTGGCTGGCGGGTCGGCTGAGCGATGGGCACGCCGCCGGCTGTTCGATGCGGCGGGATACATGTTGCAAAAATTATCCTTATGAGAGGCGTAGATGGAGAGTAGCTGTGTGTGTGATTCCACTGTGATGGTATTGTGATCTTTAGGCGTCGAGGTGAAGATGGCAATGTGGGAGAAATAAATAAGACATGAGGTGTTTTTTTGATAAGAACATAAGAACATAAAAAATAAGGAAGCTACAAGAGGCCATGAGACCTACATGAGGTAGTTCCTGTAGTTCCTGTTTTCTGTGTGTGTGTGTGTGTGTGTGTGTGTGTGTGTGTGTGTGTGTGTGTGTGTGTGTGTGTGTGTGTGTGTGTGTGTGTGTGTGTGTGTGTGTGTGTGTGTGTGTGTGTGTGTGTGTGTGTGTGTGTGTGTGTGTGTGTGTGTGTGTATGTGTGTTTTAGTTTTTAGCTGCGTACCTATAATTGATTTTGAACGTGAAAGGTAAACTGGGAACTATAGTGGGAGTAGTAGTAGTAGTAGTAGTAGTAATAGTAGTAGTAGTAGTAGTAGTAGTAGTAGTAAGTAGTAGTAGTAGTAGTAGGTAGTAGGAGCATCAGCAGTTAGGAGGAGGTCGTTTTCCTTAATGTTCGCAGCCGTCTGGTTAATGGTGGCGGTGGTGGTGGTGGTGGTGGTGGGTCAGAGGCAGACAGTCGGCGTCGTCGGCAGAGTCGGAGTGAAATAATCAATATCTGCCCCAGGGCCCCTGAGTCACCCGGTTCAATACAACGCCCACCCTCCCCGCCCTATGATCCGCCCAAACCAAGCCCACCCACCCACCCACCCATCACCACCCATAAACACTCCACCCTGCACGTCCATAACTCAGTCTGTACATCCACCTTCTGTGTACCCATTTACTACATCTTCCTCCTACTCCTATTCCTCCTCCTTCTTCCTGTTCGAGGGTTGGAGGAGGAGGAGGTGTGAGGTTGAGCGACGCGTTCTATTGCCTCCAGTACTCCACCAAACGACTCGTCCAAGAATATTATATGTAATGTATTGATTTTTCATATATTTGTATTCATCCAGCATGGTTAGTGTGTGTGTGTGTGTGTGTGTTGTGTGTGTGTTGTGTGTGTGTGGTGTGGTGTGTGTGTGTGTGTGTGTGGTGTGTGTGTGTGGTGTGTGTGTGTGTGTGTGTGTGAGAGAGAGAGAGAGAGAGAGAGAGAGAGAGAGAGGAGAGAGAGAGAGAGAGAGAGAGAGAGAGAGAGAGAGAGAGAGAGAGAGAGAGAGAGAGAGAGAGAGAGAGAGAGAGAGAGAGAGAGAGAGAGAGAGAGAGAGTTCAAATTCAAATTCAAATTATTTTATTTCCACTGAAATAGTGGTTATTCTTTACATTTCCAATAAAATACATTATAAGATTAAATACAAAAGTAGAATTAAAATATCACATACCAAAAAGGTGTGTCATAATACTAAAACAATGCTAAAGGGATACAGACATTGCTAAAAAATTATGGTAGGTTATATAATTGATGTGTTATTTAAAAGGAGGCTGGTAAGTTTACTTTTAAATGTAGGCAAGGTAGAAGCATCAGTGATATTAAGTGGCAGGTTGTTCCATAATTTAGGCCCTATGACATCCATACTTCTAGCACCCGCATCTGTTTTTGTTTTGGGTACATATAAACAATTTTGTTGTCTGGTTCTGCTTTTGGTTACTTCACGAACAGTAGGAAGTTTCTTGAACCATGCAGGATAAAAATCGTGTAATACCTTAAAGACAGTGGTACATGTGTCCAATAAATGCTTCTCTTTTACTTTTATCCACCCTAGTTCTTTTAATATAGGCGTTACATGGTCGTATTTCTTAGCACCACCTATGGCTACCTTGGCTGCAAAGTTTTGTAATTTTTGGACATCGCTCATTATAGTTAGATTTGTCGTGCCCATATCCGAATACAGTAGTTGATTATGCTGAGTACTAATGACTGCACCGCAATTATTTGGGAGGGTTTATCAAGATTGTCACTTGTACGGCTTATGAACATTAGTGTACCAACAACTTTTTTATGTACCTCATTGATATGTTTGTCGAAAAGCATAAACCGATCAATGTACATACCTAAGTTTTTAACATGATTGTGCTTGGGATGATGGTATCCTCATCTATTTTGATGACGGCATTGGAAGGGACATGTGACAAAAGTTGCCTATTTTATTTCCAATAAAAATACATTGCGTTTTGCTTGAGTTAAGCATTAAACCATTAGTAAGAAAATATTTCTTGACACATTTTAGGGTTTCTTCAGTTTTTCGAGAGAGAGAGAGAGAGAGAGAGAGAGAGAGAGAGAGAGAGAGAGAGAGAGAGAGAGAGAGAGAGAGAGAGAGAGAGAGAGAGAGAGAGAGAGAGAGAGAGAGAGAGAGATGCATGACTTATTATGTTCCGTTTTTATGCTTCTCTATCATTAACTCAACTCAAAGATCGAAAGTTTCATGCATTTTGTTTATTTGTACTCTTCTTACCATGTCCGTCTACATTTTCATATTCGTTTTTTTTCTTATATTCTTTCTCATTGCCGGTCACACGAAGTCCGTAACGAATCTATTTTATGTAGATCCTCACGTAGTCTTATGCGACGCTCTTACTTCCTTACCAAATCCAAAATCGATAACAAATCAATAGAAATATTCACTAAAAACATTTGCATCCATCATAATTTATTGGTCCAATGTCACCATCATATTCTCGTCACAAAGACAATCACATCAGTCGTTGTAGCTAATTTTATCCCAGCTGTACATTTCTACATTCATCCATACAGCTGCATGCCTCGTAATATCCCCACTACCACCCATTTTCCCTCTCGTGCTATACCCTTCCTTCCCTGCTGTACCCTGCCCTGCCCTGCCCTGCCTTCCCTTCCCTTCCATGACCTCCCTGTCGCTCCTTAACCCAGTGAGTGAAGAGATTGTCACCTTCTTGGACATAAGATGGTCCCCTTCTCGCTGCCTTCCTCCTGCACTCATAGCTTCCTTACTGCTCCTCCTGTCCTCCTGTTCCTCCTTTCCTCGTCCTTCGCCGTCCCATCAGCCATCTCTTTCCATGCTGTCATCTCTCCATCTTCATCTTCCCCTCCCCTTTATCATCACGCGCTCGTCTTGCAGCTCATAAACCATTGCTGATCTTGTACTTAACCCTCCATTCTGCACTGACCCGGCACGACCT
Source organism: Chionoecetes opilio (assembly GCA_016584305.1). NCBI lineage: Eukaryota > Metazoa > Arthropoda > Malacostraca > Decapoda > Majidae > Chionoecetes > Chionoecetes opilio. The sequence goes on along the minus strand of JACEEZ010025354.1, from coordinate 306,462 downwards.
CTGATTACAAGCCTACAAGTGTCATTTATACATTGCCATACCACAAGCCTCTCACGTTATACCGGCTCTTCGTACACCACTTTTTTTTTTACTTGAGCCTATAACCCCTGTTGGCTATTTATTATCTCCATTCCTTAGGTTTCTTATCTTCTACTTTCTTATCTAATCGACACTCATATTTGTTTCCCACGATAACCATTATTTTCGTAAGCACTGTTTGTGAGTATGATCGCCAGCATTTTGACACCTATCACTCTAAAAGACATTGCGCTGTGGATGGAGTGGCGACCGTTGCTTCAAGATGGCATTATATTCTGAATGCAATACCTTAGCGTTCTGATTTCGGATTCGAGTCAGCACAGCATTCAACACTTGGTTCTTAGTAGACGTCTACGTGTCTCGTCTCGCGTGTCGCCTCCTTATGAACACCTATGATAGTTGAATTATTAGAAGTGAAGTGTTGTACTTTCATTTCTCTCGCTTTCTCTCTCCTCTCCTCTTGATCGATCCAAGGACCGTCAATTACTATGTTCTAGAATCGACATCTTCCTTCAAGAAACACTACGGGCACGCGCGCACACACACACACACACACATATATGCACGCACACACACACACACACACACACACACACACACACACACACACACACACACACACACACACACCACACAACACACACACACACACACACACACACACACACACACACACACACACACACACACACACACACACACACACACACACACACACACACACACACACACACACACACACACACACACACAGCCACAAACACACACACACACACACACGCAACACACACACACACACACACACACACACACACACACACACACACACACACACACACACACACACACACACACACACACACACACACACACACACACAAATAGATCACAGCAATCGATGGACTTAGACGTTTGTGACTAAGATATCATCAGTCTTGCAAGAATCTTTCATAGGTTCTGAATTTCTTTTAGTATTAACATATTTCATCATTTTCTCATTAATTCACATATGGTGCTGATACCATTGGCATTGGCATTTAGCCTTTTGTACAAATATAAGGGTGCAACACCAAATAAGACATCACAAACATGTCAAACTAAAACATATTTCAAAACTTAATGCGATGGTACCTGGGAAAAGAAAGAAGGAGGAAGAAGCACAGTGAGATAGGATGGTAAGACACACGGAATACCCAGCAGACCATTATACCTCGCCTGCTAATTATTCACAACATACCTATATTTATACCACAAGACAACATTGTACTCTTCGACCATAAAAAATTTCCTCTATAAAGAAGGTTACGAAACGATACCTTAACAATTACACTTGAATGAGTTGATTATAATAACTTGGACGATGCTGTAATTTTACGATTATCAGTACTTGGCAAAACTTGGTATGTTTTCAGAAGTTACAACTAGTATATAGAAAAAGGGACGGGGAAGATGTTTGTTAGTGGTACTGGTTAGGGAAGGCGAAGGAAAGAAGTAAAATGGCTTTGAATGACGTCAAGAAAAATATAAAACAGAGTACGTGTGTCTACTAAAAGTTTGTGTTCATGCTATCAGAAAAAAAAAAAAAAAAAAAAATTCTGACAGATGAAAAACTACACCGGAGCTTGGTACTTTTTTTTCCTCGTTGTCTTGGGGGAAAAAGATGTCATAAGTATCCTCCCTTTTTTAATTGAAATATGACAAAAGTTCGTGACTACTTTAATGGTAAATTATCATTGTGTGTGTGCGTGTGTGTGTGTGTGTGTGTGTGTATGTGTGTGTGTGTGTGTGTGTGTATTTGTGTGTGTGTGTGTGTGTGTGTGTGTGTGTGTGTGTGTGTGTGTGTGTGTGTGTGTGTGTGTGTGTGTGTGTGTGTGTGTGTGTGTGTGTGTGTGTGTGTGTGTTTGTGTGTGTGTGTGTGTGTGTCCGTGTGTGTGTGTATTCTTGTCGAGATGTTGCTGCTGTTGTGTCGTGTCCATACATAAGAAGGTCAAGACTTAGTGAGCGTGTCTCTTGTGGTTCTCCTTTAGCCTAAAACTTGAGTTATATGAACTAAGTTTCCATTGAGAACTATTGAAACTAATGACGATAAATGTTGGACAAAGAAAAATTTCAACATCAGTGTTGAATATTTTTCTCTATACAACACATGAACTTAACAACATATCCTTCTTAAGTATATCTGTATATTGTTCAGTAGGCAACCACCAGGAAGGAAGGAGTATATAGCAGAATGCATGGCGAGTGTATACTGTGTGGCTATTAGATGCTAACGACCCATCATTCACCTCTACATTATGCTTTCAGACACAACCTGAGATAGTATGACAAGCAGGCGAGGTGGCAGTCCCTAGAACGGTATATTTCGTGCAAAGAGGGAAAGAGAGGGGAAAAAACTGTATCCATTTATTTTTGAACTGCGGAGTGAGGGGATGACTGAGCTAGATCTGCTGCAGGGCTTTTCTATCATTCACGAGGAACTTCAGGAGACCTCCATGTACCGGCAACACGTATAAACCTTGAAATGGTTAGGGACATGTGGTTGGGTCAGGCGGTGGTGTCGTGCGAATGTGGAAATGGGTCCAGCATGTCCACAGGTCCAGATAATATCACAGGAGAGTCGACAGCAATGGGAAGGTGGCTCATTCGGTTATATATCGGTTTATATCCAACTTTACTGTAGTGTATTTATTTCGAAAACTTTGACGGGAATTCAGGGGGAGTCTTGCAAGTCGTGACAGAACGGACGGGCGGGTGGTAGGACGTTGATGGTGGTGCTGGTGGTGATGGTGGTGATAGTTGTTTTGGTAGTGGTGGTGGCTATTAAGGTGGTAGTGGTGGAGGTTGGTGGTGGTGGTGGTAGTGGTGTTGGTGGTGTTGGTGGTGGCTATGAAGATGGTAGTGGTGGAGGTTGGTGGTGTTTGTGGTGGTAGCTGTTTTGGTAGTGGTGGTGTTGATGGTAGCTATGATGGTGGTGGAGGTTGTCTGTGATGGTGGTGGTGGCTGTAATATGGTGGTGGTGGTGATAGCTGTATTGGTAGTAGTGGTGGTGTTGGTGGTGGCTATGATGGTGGTGGAGGTTGTTGTGATGATGGCGATGGTTGTGTTGGTAGTGGAGGTGTTGGTGATTGTTATTGTGTTATTGTGATGATGATAGTGGTGGTAATGGTGGAGGTGGTGATGATGGTTGTTGTTGTTGTGGTGGTGGGGGTGGGGGTGATGGTATAATAGTACTGGTGGTAGTGATGACATCCTTGCTGGTATTCTAGTATTGTTCTTGATGCTGTTTGTGATGTGCCTGTATGTTTTGTGGGATGAAAGTCATGAGTATGAGGTGATCGTGGTGGTAATGGCTGAGTAACCTGTGAGTTGAGTGTGCGTGGAGGAGGACGAGGTATTGTATGAGGGTAATTGATGAGGATAATGAGGCCGTCTATGGGGTTAGAACTTTGTCATACTTTTAGCAAAACAATTCGATTCCAAATTGATAAATATACATACATATAAAAGAAATATATTAGTCTCTTATAAGGAAGCACTATTTATCTATGTGTAAAAAGTTAGTCAGAAAGAAAATTTAAGAGAGAGAGAAAAAGAGAGAGAGAGAGAGAGAGAGAGAGAGAGAGAGAGAGAGAGAGAGAGAGAGAGAGAGAGAGAGAGAGAGAGAGAGAGAGAGAGAGAGAGAGAGAGAGAGAGAGAGAGAGAGAGAGAGAGAGAGAGAGAGAGAGAGAGAGAGAGAGAGAGAGAGAGATGTGGTCATGAAATTACATGTTACCCTCGGAGGTCAAGTAAAATATCCGTTATACCTTTCACGTGTATGCCTTGCAAGGAAATGTTTGTATCGTTGTGAAGTAAAATGGTTCATATATTTCGTGGTAGGCGAGTGGCAGCATTTTTACTGAAGGCAATTGCAGCACTCGGGATATGTGGATGACAAGCCCTGATAGACAACCCTCCCAATAGGCTTTCAGACGCTACACCTATATATTTTTCTTTCCTTTTGTGGAAGTAGGTTGGCAGATAGTTTGCTTCCCCAACCTCTCACCGAAAAAAATATATAGCTAAAAAAGGAAAGCAAGGTATTTCGCGACGTACCTGAGGGAAATTCGTGGCCTCTGATAACATGCTGTTTCATCATAATCTTCCTTCAAAGCCAGAAATCACCTTAACCCCTTCACGCCCAGATCTTGTCTTTGCTATATAAAAAATGTGTATGTTGTCATCCATAAAATTACGAAAATTAACTGAGTATACCAAATTAGTTAGTGCACAAGGATACTAAACAGGTCATAGCTATAAAATATTGCTTATATTCACTAAAAATCATCTAATGGTACCCAAATTACAATGGAAATTACATTCTGGGTCTCAAGGGGTTAAACGCAACAGTGACCTGGGTGGATATTCCAATGTGACAAAGCAGTAACACAAGCAGACCAGACACCCCGCCCTGCTGCACAGATCTTGTGTAGCATCCTTCCAGGGGCTTCCTATCACGCTACCTGAGTGATGATGCATCTGTCATAGTTTCGTCAGAGTATTAATAATAACACGTGCCTATTATATGGCTATTACATATGCCACTCTTACCATTATTTATGTAACATTAATGAAAGTAAGCTGAAAATCATCATCTTTCATAGTTTCTTCAGTGTATCAATAATAAGACATGCCTATAATTAAAATCACTATTAGACGCTACTCCTACAATTATTTCTGTGACATTAATGAAAGAAAGCTGAAAATGAAATAGAGAAATATTAATGAGTTGGCATTTCCATCATGTATAGTACCTACTAGAAGAAAGCATTTGAATAATGCTTTAACGTCAAACTGAGGAGTAAGCTTTATTTCCCTACAAATCTAATCTCCAATCCAAAATTTGCGAGCTTGAATTCAAAAGCCTGCTTGCGTTTGAGTAGCATGAATAATCTGACTGTGCTTTGACCCTTATAGTAACCTATTCAGCCTCGTCATTATGAGTCCAGCGTGGGGGAGTGCGGGAATACTTTGGCACTACTGTGGCGTTACTGTGGTGCCTGTTTGGCGGTGTGTGGGCGGGAAAGACAGTGCATTAGGGGGCAGGGAGCGACCTCTCGCGTGACACGGATACCTGAGGGGGCCCTGGGGGTTTGGTGGGTTTTGGGCGTCAGTTTGGGTTGTGTGATGTGTGTGTTAAAAGGAGGAGAAGAGGAGAGCGAAGAGAGAGAGAGAGAGAAGAGGAGGAGAGAGAGAGAGGGAGGGAGAGGAGGATGGAGAGAGAGAGAGAAAGACGGGAGGGAGAAGAGAGCAAAGGGAGGGAAGAATTTTTTTAAAAATTTTAAAATTTAAAGAGAAGAGAGGGGAGAGAGGAGAGAGAAGAAGAAGAGGGGAGGAAGGAGAAAAAGAGGAGAGGAGAGAGGTAAAATCAATAGCGATCCCTTCCCCATTACTGTGGTTACCTTCTTCCCTCTTTTTCCCTTTTTCCCCTTCTTTCCCTTTCCCTCTCCTTTCCCCTTTTAAGGGGGTGGGGTGTGGGGTGTGGTGTGGGTTGGTGTGTTTTGTGGGGGGGGAGAGGTGGGGTGGGTGGGGGGGTGTGGTGGTGAGGTGATAGGGGTGTGTTGATAGGGTGTGTGTAGTGTGTGATGTGTGTGTGGTGGTTGTCTGTGTCGTGTGTGTGGTGGTGTGTGTGATGGTGTGTGTGTGTGTGTGTGGTGTGTGGCTCTCTCGTGTGTGGTGTATGAGGTGTGCTGATGGTGTGTGGTTGGTGTGTGATGTGTGTGCGTGTGTGTGTGTGTGTGTTGTGTGTTTAGAGTGTGGTGGTGGTGTGGGGTGAGTGGTGGTGGTGTGTTGTGTGTGTGTGTGTAGGTGGTGTGTGTCGTGGGAGTGTTGTGGTGTGGTGTGTGTGCCTCTTGTGAGTGTGTGTCGAGTTGTCGAGTGTGTAGTGTGTGTGTGAGTGGTGTTGAGTGTGTGTAGTGGTGTCGTTAGTCTGCTCGACTCGCCTCTTGTCCTTCGTTGTGTGTGTGTTGTTTTCTTCTCTTCTCTCGTCTTCTCTCTTTCTCTTTGTCTTGTCTCGTCTCTTCTTCTCTTTGTCTCTTCGTGCTCTCTCTCTCTCTTTTATGTGTGTGTGTGTTGTGTGTGTGTGTGTGTGTGTGTGTGTGTGTGTGTGTGTGTGTGTGTGGTGTGTGTGTGTGTGTGTGTGTGTAGACTTCCATACCCGAGTTTATATCAAAACACTAAATACATCCCGGTCACAGACGCACCAGCCACAGGATCATTTCACTCCCTCAGCACTCAGAGTCAGCAACATTGTAATAGGTTCTCTGTTTTAGGAAGTGTTATTACCTGAGATATCTAGCTCCCCTCAAAACATTTTCAAACATTATTGATGAGTTTTTTACAAATTATGTACCAAAAATAAAAGAAATAATGTCATTGATTAATTCAAGCCACGTCACTTTTTTTCAATTATTAAAAAAAAAAAGATTAGATTTGCTTTGACCGGAGACAAAAAAATAAATGTTATATGTAGAGGCAAATTGATTAGTACAATTTTCTAAAAGTATACATTATCTTTGTTTCATTATCTTTTGTTTCATTATTTTACAGTTTTAGCTAGACGATGAATTCATGTACAGACAGTGTTAGAAAACAATACAATTTGATTCCACAGACATTTACCCTTGTCGTCAGGAGGAGCAAATGTGAATGGCCAGCCGGTGATCAGGTGTTAACGGGAGCGAACTACACGTAGGAAAAGGAAACAACCCAATTGAAACAGCCCAATTTTACTTTCGATCTCATCATTATTCTAAAGTAATCGTTCATATATAACTATTTTACGGCTAAACTCGCTGGTTTTCTTCATTTAGACATTACAGCTCTGGGAAATAATGATCGGTTTGCCAGTAAATAGTAACTTTATCACCAACTTCTAATTCAGCGTGTAACCTCCTGGAGTGTGTGACGGAGGGAGAAAAGTGCCGCGTTCCTGGAAACACACCAATACAAGTAGACACACAACGCACTTTATTGGAACCGAGATCTTATCCATTCAACTTATCATCAATTTTGTCTGAATTTTTTTGCGTACTCACGATCATTCTGTCATTAGGAATATTTTTTTTAGTTTTACACAGAAGGAATGTAGTAACCTTTGTCATGATGAAAAGTGATGCTACATATTAGGTTAGGTTAGGTTTAACCCCTTGAAGCCCACAACGTTATTTTCATTGTAATTTGGCAACCATTAGACGATTTATATTAATATAAGCAATGTTTGATAGATAATATGACCTGTTTAGTATCCTTGTCCAATAGCTAATTTGGTATATCAAGCTATTTTTGGTAAATTTATGGCTAACAACAGACGTTTTTATATAGCAAAGGAAAGGGCGTGAAGGGTTTAAGGACACGGCAATGGAGTTACGCTGTTTAAGAATTTAGGGCCTGCCTAATGGACGGTTAGGTCGATTGTGGTGGTGAAGGTGACAGTTCCTCCGTGACAGACACCCATTAACGACCCTTAACGTCAATGGTCTTGGTTGGAGGTATGAACACTACAATACATGACAAGAGAAACTCATACACGTACGAGACAGTAGACAGGACAAAGGAACTCAGTAATTTTAAAAGCTTTCAGTGAGTCTTCCGGTTAGTTTAGAAAATATGCAATAGGGTTTTTTCACGTGGGCTCCTGTGTATAAGGTGCTTTATTTTGAAACTCAAGTTATATTTTTCAATAATGTTATAATATCTGGTTTGATAAGGGCGATATAAATTGCCGAAGACTTATTATTACATGTCTCACTCTGATGTCAATAAGAAAATATGGATATCTCAAATCATTCACAGATAGTGTATAGTTATAATGCTTTGATACAGAAACTTGAATTGGGTGGTTACGACCGTCAAAGCGGGATGACGATTAGGCCTTCCATTACTACAAGGGTCCTGCACCAAAGATATAATGAAGGCACCATTACAAAAAAGTTCAAATGTACGTAATATTATTCTCTCTCTCTCTCTCTCTCTCTCTCTCTCTCTCTCTCTCTCTCTCTCTCTCTCTCTCTCTCTCTCTCTCTCTCTCTCTCTCTCTCTCTCTCTCTCTCTCTCTCTCTCTCTCTCTCTCTCTCTCTCTCTTCTCTCTCTCTCTCTCTCTCTCTCTCTCTCTTTTCTCTCTCTCTCTCTCTCTCTCTCTCTCTCTCTCTCTCTCTCTCTCTCTCTCTCTCTCTCTCTCTCTCTCTCTCTCTCTCTCTCTCTCTCAAGTTAACCCCTTGAGACCCAGAACGTAATTTTCTTTGTAATTTGTGTACCATTAGACGATTTTTAGTGAATATAAGCAATGTTTTATAGATAGGACCTGTTTAGTATCCTTTACCACTAGCTAAGTTGGTATATTCAGTTACTTTTCGCAATTTTATGGCAAACAACAGACAATTTTTTGATAGCAAAGGAAAGATCTGGGCGTGAAGGGGTTAATACATAACATTAACATAAGACCATAGCAGCACAAGTCATAAAGTTTACGGAAAACTATTGTTAGATACTTTACAATTTATCCAAAGTTGTACTAGGTATCATGAATCTGATATAGAATTACAGGCAAGTGGCTAAGCCTATGCATATTACATAAATACAGAACATAGTGTACTTGGAATACAGGGCACATAGGCAAGAATATATGTGCTATTTAAGTAGATAATCGTAAGCCTAGATAGAAGTTACCAGTCTAGATTTACATGTAATTAATTAGATGAAAGCACTTTGGCCTTTCTTAAGATTAAATTCAAATAGATTAGTTATAGTTGAGGTGCCTCCCTGTATATAGCACCGACACACCACTCGGCTTCCCACCACTCATTGCATCCCTCTCATCCCTCTCATCCCCCCTCATCCCCCTCATCCCCCTCATTCCTCCTACAGCATTCCTTCACCTGACTCCCCCTTTTCCCCCCTCTCCCTCATCTTCTTCATTACCTTTGTTTCCCTCCCTTCGCTCTCTCTCTCTCTCTCTCTCTTCTCTCTCTCTCTCTCTCGCTCCTCTCTCATCTCTCTCTCATTCTCTCTCTCTCTCCTCTCCTCTCTCTCTCTCTCCTCTCCTCTCTCTCTCTCTCTCTCTCTCTCTCTCTCTCCTCTCTCCTCCCCTCTCTCCTCTCTCTCTCTCTCTCTCTCTTCTCTCTCTCTCTTCTCTCTCTCTCTCTCTCTCTCTCTCTCTCTCCTCTCTCTCTCTCTCTCTCCTCTCTCTCTCTCTCTCTCTCTCTCTCTCTCCTTCTCTCTCTCTCTCTATCTCTCTCTCTCTCTCTCTCTCTCCTCTTCTCTCTCTCTCTCTCCTCTCTCTCTCTCTCTCCTCTCTCTCTCTCTCTCTCTCTCTCTCTCTCTCTCTCTCGTCTCTCTCTCTCTCTCTCTCTCTCCCCCCCCCCCCCCCCCTCCTCTCAATAGGTGGATAATTAATTGCGTTTTAGTGAGTTTGTCTATGCAGAAGGTACTTTGGAGGGCTGGTAATGGTCCTGTGTTTGCCCTTAGTGTCGCGGACCTCGAATCTTCAGCCTTTTTTTTCCCCCTCCATTGAATAAAGCTGACAAAGAGAGAACCCTTGATAAGGTTTCTGCCAGCTTGATATTCTCCCTTGAGCTTTTTTTAATTTTCTTAGCTACTGATATTGTAAAAGTAGCGGTTTATATTTCTTTTCTCTTTCTCAAATGTATCCTCTTTGTTTGTAAGGTTTGTAATGACGAAAAAAAGGGAATTCTGGTCATGATTTTAGAGTCTAATAATGACTTGTTGCTGATTAATAATTGTACAGGTAGAATGAAAAGATCCCTAACAGGCTTACTGACTCACACGAGGCTGAACGCACATAGCAACGTATTTCTGACTATGAAAACATATATGAACTTACTGCATGTGTTACCTGAGAGAGAGAGAGAGAGAGAGAGAGAGAGAGAGAGAGAGAGAGAGAGAGAGAGAGAGAGAGAGAGAGAGAGAGAGAGAGAGAGAGAGAGAGACAGAGAGAAGGACAGAGAGAGAGAGAGAGAGAGAGAGAGAGAGAGAGAGAGAGAGAGAGAGAGAGAGAGAGAGAGAGAGAGAGAGAGAGAGAGAGAGAGAGAGAGAGAGAGAATATCCATGATTTTAATTACTGGCTTTCCTCCCTCGCGGTGCTGCGGATTGCCTAGAATAAGTTCAAACACTCTACTCAAACTAAGTTTCACTCGGCTCGGGCTGCGCCTATGCCGCTTATTATTATTGTAATCTCGACTATACCGAGGCACAGTGCTTCTAATGCATTCTTTCAAAACAGTATCACTGCATCAATAATCTATATGAACTTAAATTTGTTAGATCTAAATAGGAGTCGATTTATTTTCATCTACAAAAAGATATCATGATCTAAGCACCCTTTTTGTGTTATTTTTATTATTTTATTATTTTTATTTTTTTGCTGGTGGAGAGGCGTGGAGTTCTTGAGACGCCACAGAAGTAGAATGTTCAAGAACTTGCCTGGCATCTTACACGGAAAAGGAACCATTTACAGGAACTACCACGTGGGTCTCTCGTTCTCTTGTAGCTTCCTTATTTTCTTATGTTCTTATCTGCGGCTGGTGCGGTGCAGGGCTGAGGTTCCCGTCGCCTAGGTGCTGCGGGGCTACAAGGCGTCCCTCTTTTATCTATGTATAGGGCAATGCAGCGTTACTTATTCTATCCAGTGGAGCAATACACACTTACAGAGATTTTATGAACAGCTACTTTTATAATATCAGTAGCTAAGAAAATTGAAAAATGCTCAGGAGGAGAATATCAAGCTGGCAGAAACTTTATCAAGGCTTCTCTCTTTGCCAGCTTTATTCAATGGAGGGGGAAAAAGGCTGAGAGTTAGAGGTCCGCAACACTAAGGGCAAACACAGGACCATTACCAGCCCTCCAAAGTGACCTTCTGCATAATCTGACCTCGTATGGCCTACCAGCAATCAAGAATGAAAACAACACATGATGATATCTGTATTGGCATCTGTCTTTACCGGCAGTGGAAATCTGACATATGGTGGATGGCACACGGAGGAAATATCAAAATGCATAAATACAAACATTTTTTATTATATTAAGTTCATATAATGCTCTCTTAACAAAATCCAGCTCCTGCGACTGATAATCATGAAACAATGCAGGAGACTACCTACCTTTGTGAATATCAATACGTTTACTGCAATTCAGACACTCTTTGTGGGATGGTTACTGACATAATTAATCCCTTCGCGCCCATATCTTTCCTTTGCTAAAAAAAAATGGTATGTTGTCGAGCCATAAAATTACGAAAAGTAACTAAATAAACCAAATTAGTTAATGGACAAGGATACTAAACAGGTCATATCTATAAAAACACTGCTTCTATTCACTAAAATCATCTAATGGTGGTCAACTTACAATGAAAATTACATTCTGGGCCTCAAGGGGTTAATAAGTCTTGATGCACCAGAGGCCGCCCCGAGCATCGTATACGCAGCGGTCGATCCTGGAAGCGTCGGGGCGTGTCGGAGGGCCGCGCCGGGAGATTATGCTCCTCGCGGGTCGAAGACAAGAGCATATGACTTGGAAGATAACAACAACCTGGGTGTGGCAGGACAAGGGGTTACTGACGACGGTGTGACGCTACCAGGGTGATTATGAAGTCCTGGTCACATAGGTATAGGGGTGAGATGCACTATGAATACTCTAGCAGGGATGGTCCTATAGGCTCATATATATAGAAACCAAGTCTTTTATTTGGTCTCATATTCATTATTGGCATCACCATATCCTCTTTGCATTTATATAAGTAAACGTGTCTTCCTCATTTAACGATATTACTTCTTATTTATTTATATTCTTCCATTATGTCTTCCTTATTTTATATTAATTTCTTCTTTATTTCTACTTTTTTATCATACGTGACGTGAATGAGGCAAACACACACCTGGCCGACCTCTTGCCTCTGGTTCTCCACGCGGCTCCCTGCCCTCGAGGGGTGGACACGTGAAGACATACATACATACACATCACCGTCACCATTACAGGAGCCTTGCTGTCTCTTGAGTACAAAAACACACACATACACACACACACACACAGACACGCATACACACACTGCAGAAGTGAAGCAAGAGTGAGTGACTTGCTATGAGACAAACAGATCGACAGAAAAAAAAATGGAAATGTGCAAAAGAAGACAAATTAGTTACACATCTGGAGGTGGTCAAAGGGAGGTGAGGGAGGCAGGCAAGTAGTGGAGAGAGGGAGGAGGAGGAGGAGGAGGAGGAGGAGGAGGAGGAGGAGGAGGAGTAGGAGGAGGAGGAGGAGGAGGAGGAGGAGGAGGAGGAGGAGGAGGGAGAGGGGAGGAGGAGGAGGAGGAGGAGGAGGAGGAGGAGGATGCTAATGCCGAACACTGAGATACGAAAAAAAATCAAGGAAGCTTCAGAACGGATTCCCTGGCAATGAACGTTAATGAATCTGCTGCAATATTTGGAACGGAAACGGGAACAAAAACGCCTTATTAGCTGGGGAGACATGTGCTGCAACGCGTGTCCAATCGGCAACGTAATTTGAAGTCTGATACTCCCACCCAAGGGAAGTAGTTCACGCACACCTGTAAAGTCGTGCACAGAGATAGATAAGTTAATTACACACGAGGAGGTGCACACGAGATAACTTAATGGATACTCTCAAACAAAGCCAAAAGAGAGAGCCTTCCTCCCTTAGCCTTGCTCGCAAAGGTATTTATCGTACTTACCTGTATAGTGGCGTTCAAGAAGTAAGGTTTACCCGTATAGTACTGGCTTACCACAAAACTCAAAACCTTTTACCTCTTACCACCAAACCTTTATATAAGTATATTAATCACGGTCAAGCTTGTAACTGTATGTCAAAGGCAGGTGAAGGAGGAGGGCCAGGCCGTGCTGCAGGACATCAAGATGCTTCCTGCGTTTCCTTGATTTCTTCCTCCACTTTGATCCCTCTGTTCAATACTACGTGGCACAGTGACCACCGTGCTGGGATGATCGTGTGCAGATCGAGCTGTGCTGCATCATGCATTATACTTGTGTCCGACACTTGAAGTTGAACCTTTTTATAACTATTTTTATTTACTATTCATCCAACATGTCTCTTATTTCTTCTTGAGCTGAAAACAACTCAACACTCAGGCCTCAGGGTGACGGAGACTAGTGATGAGGTAACGTTTGGGCACTGCAGCCTTGTTTCCAGTAGTATAAAATGTTAATGCATAGAAACATACACAAATGCATATGTATATATACACCCATACGTGCATGTATATATATATATATATATATATATATATATATATATATATATATTATATATATATATATGAATGTGTGTGTATGTGTTTATATTTGTGTATGTGCACGCGCTCCTTTTGTCCAGAGGCTCCGGGAGGGCATATAATCACACTACACTTTTATGTTACTACAACTTTTCCCTCTTGGCCGTGTTTGCCGCGGTCATGCCGGAACATGTCCTCCCTTCTGCATGTAACCACGAGCGTGTGTCCGCCAGTGGGAACCTTTTCCTCCATTCTGGGCAGTGCAAACACTCCTCCCTCAAGCCTCCCAACATGCCAAGCCAAGTGTTCCAGAACCTCGACATTTTTTGGTCTAGGAAGGGAGACTGACTCAAGGCAGGACAACAAAAACGCCACTCCGGTAAAGGAAAGAAAGACACGTTGAAAGACAGTTTTGGATAAGTAATTGAAAGCAATCCTTCCACAGTTTTCCAGCACACAGGCTGAAATAATAAAGGAACTGAGTAAACTTTGCATGAGAAAAAAGAAAGAGTGTGTATGACATGTTGTGTGGCACCGGGAGACCACACCAAAGAAAGGCTGGATACTTTTTTACTATAACTTTATTTGCCGATCCAACCAAAGCAATGTACAGTACGTATAAGTATCCAGTTACTTCGAATTACTGTACGGTGTAGATAGTTGCGTAAGAAAGAATATGTAATTATTGATTATATCTATTTGTGGGAATATAGTAAGATAGATAGAGGCGAGGCAGGTAGAGAGGGAGGGTCATGTGGATGGAGAGGGGGGGGGGGCTGCAAGTGAATAGTATGTTGTTCCTGTAACGTCACTGTATTATTATTGTTAGTACCATTATCAGCATTATTATTATTGCTAATATTGTTATTGTTACTATTATTATTACTGCAATAGACTCAAAACGGTCTGCACCACACCATGCAAGGAGGTAGGGGGAAGTAGTAAAAGTGGAAAGAAGATTCTAAATTTTGCACTTAAACCCTAAAATAAAGAAAATAACGCTGTATTTGCACTACCCTTAGAAATTCATCTTCAGTATTTGATAAGTTATAATTAGGGTATGTAAGAAAAAAACATATCAGCCATTAGAGAAAAGCATTATTTTTACTACTAATAGAGATACAGTAAACCCTCTCTAATTCTAACTAATTGGGGGAAGACCTGGGTCGAATTAGCAGAAAGTCCGAATTATCCGATGGTTACCTCTAGCCCCTCCACACAATAATAAGTCACTCAAACATGCCAAGACAGCACAGATTGTAAGACTTGTACTCACCAAAACCATTGTATTTATACTCTAATTATAAGTACACATACTTATAATACCACATGATAATGATAATAATAATAATACAAATTACAATAGAACATATACTACACATAAGAACTAATAAACCATCAATTTCTTAATACTTAAAGATTAGATTATACACCCATACACATTTTTCACCGTGTAATGCTTCTATCATACTCCTAAGTTAGCATATACCTCCCTACACACACACACACACAAATTGAATTCTCTCTCTCTCTCTCCTCATCTCCTATCTCCTCTCGTCTCTCTCTCCTCTCTCTCTCTCGCTCTCTCTCTCTCTCTCTCTCTCTCTCTCTCTCTCTCTCTCTCCTCTCTCTCTCTCTCTCTCTCTCTCTCTCTCTCTCTCTCTCTCCTCTCTCTCTCTCTCTCTCTCTCTCTCTCTCTCTCTCTCTCTCCTCTCTCTCTCTTCTCTCTCTCTCTCCTCTCTCTCTCTCTCTCTCTCTCTCTCTCTCTCTCTCTCTCTCTCTCTCTCTCTCTCTCTCTCTCTCTCTCTCTCTCTCTCTCTCTCTCTCTCTCTCCTCTCTCTCTCTCTCTCTCTCTCTCTCTTTTTTTTTGTGCCCTCCTTAAACAAAATATCTCAATCTGTGTATTTGTTTTCCCTTTCTTCAAACATTATAGCATTTTCAAAACAGATATTTTCAAGATGGCAGCGTCAGGTTAACTCTAGACCCACACTGTCCATCCCTTTCTATTATTTTCCCAATATTTCTCTATCTTTTGTTTTCTTGTTGTGGCACATACGTATATTTCATAGTATTGTTCCTTTTTACAGCCTTCGTTCAATTTTTACTGATGGTAAGACTTGATAATTCTTGCAACATGATTTTTTTTTACGTTTAAGCAAATTTTCATAAAGACACAAGGATTCCGAAAAGATTTAAAAAAAAAAAAAAAAAAAAGACTGATTCCTTATCGTTCACATTGATCTGCAGTGTCCCAAAAACTCGTCAGTGTATTGTAGACCGTAGATCCTCCTGAACTAAATTGGCCCATCTCCCTTTCTATATTCCTATATTTTCTATATTTCTATATTCCCCTCTTACTGTCTTCTTTATAAGGCTGACAACTAAGCGGACTTTCTGTAACGTCTTTTTTTTGTCCTTGGCCAGTCCTTTGTAGTGTAAACAAAATTAAAAACCAGCAAAGACACAGTTTTATCTTCCTTCATCATCAAATAAGGTCAACATAAAATAAGATCTCGGGTCATGAAGGGTCAGTGGTCGTTGCGTCTCTTCATCATAAGACTCACTATCGTCATGGCTCACGTCCTTCGAGGTTGAGCTTCTTCTTTTTACCAACTGTTAACATTTTCTCTGTCGTACCCTCCCTCGTGTCTATCTCTCTCCAATCAACTCAGACCCCCCCTACACCACACACCAAAAAACAGACCCTCCCCCACACACACACCAAAAAACAGACCCCCCCACACTCACACCAAAAAACAGACCCCCCCCACACACACCAAAAAACAGACCCCCCACACACGCACCAAAAAACAGACCCCCCCACACACACACCAACAAACAGACCCCCCACACACGCACCAAAAAACAGACCCCCCACACACGCACCAAAAAACAGACCCCCCACACACGCACCAAAAAACAGACCCCCCCCCACACACACACCAAAAAACAGACCCCCCACACACATACACACCAAAAAACAGACCCCCATCCACACACACACCAAAAAACAGAGCCCCATCCACACACACACACCAAAAAACAGACCCCCCCACACACACCAAAAAACAGACACCCCCTCACACACACCAAAAAACAGACCCCCTCCACACACACACCAAAAACAGACCCCCGCACACACACACCAAAAAACAGACCCCCCTCAACACACACCAAAAAACAGACACCCCCTCACACACACACACCAAAAAACAGAACCCCACAAACACACACCAAAAAACAGACTCACACACACACACACACCAAAAAACAGACTCCCACACACACACACCAAAAAACAGACCCCCCACACACCACACACACCAAAAAACAGAACCCCACAACACACACCAAAAAAGACCCCACACACCACCAAAACAGACCCCACACACCAACAAAAAAAACAGACCCCCCACACACACACACACCAAAAACAGACACCCCCCCCCCCACACACACACACCAAAAAACAGACACCCCTTCCCACACACCACACACCCAAAAAACAGCCCCCTCCACACACACACACCAAAAAACAGACCCCCTCCCACACACACACACCAAATAACAGACCCCCTCCACACACCACACCACACCAAAAAACAGACCCCCTCCCACACACACACCAAAGAACAGACCCCCCTCCCACACATACACCAAAAAACAGACCCCCACCCCACACACACACACACCAAAAAACAGACCCCCCTCCCACACACACACACACACACACACCAAAAACAGACCCCTCCACACACACACCAAAAAACAGACCCCTCCCACACACACACACCAAAAAACAGACCCCTACCACACACACACACCAAAAAACAGACCCCCTCCCCACACACACACACAAAAACAGACCCCCCCCACACACACACACAAAAAACAGACCCCTACCACACACACACCAAAAAACAGACCCCCCTCCCACACACACACCCAAAAAACAGACCCCCTCCCACACACACACCAAAAAACAGACACCCCCCCCACACACACACCAAAAAACAGCACCCCCCCCTCACACACACACCAAAAAACAGCCCCCTCCCACACACACACACCAAAAAACAGACCCCCCTCCCACACACACACACCAAAAACAGACCCCCTCCCACACACACACACCAAAAAACAGACCCCACCCACACACACACACCAAAAAACAGACACCCCTCCCCCCATACACAACCAAAAACAGCCCCTCCCACACACACACACCAAAAAACAGACCCCCTCCCACACACACACACCAAAAACAGACCCCTCCCACACAACACCAAAAAACAGACCCCCCCACACACACACAACCAAAAAACAGACCCCTCCCACACACACACACCCAAAAAACAGACCCCTACCCACACACACACAAAAACAGACCCCTCCCCACACACACACACAAAAAACAGACCCCTACCACACACACACCAAAAAACAGACCCCCCCCACACACACACACCAAAAAACAGACCCCCCCCACACACACACCAAAAAAAACATTACCTGTGTGTCTATTTCCATCCTACTCCTCCTCTCCTCTCTTCCACTAGCATCTTTTCCTCCGTTTTGTCCAATATTTTTCTTTCCCTCCTTTCGATTTTTCTTTACTACTCCCAGATCTTTCCCCAATTTTCTCCTTTTCCATTTTTGCTCTATTCCTTTTCATTCTTGCGGACAGGCCAACTGTCTGTCCACTGTCCACGCGACAACCAAACTCATTGTATCATTATGAGTGTCCGTTTCTCTTGTCAGTTTTCTTTTTTCTCTCTTTTTCATTTCTTTCCGAGTTGGTTGTCTCTCCCTCGTCGTTGCTGGGGGAAGGAGGAGGAAAAAGATAAGGAAAAAGAAAAGAGGTGCAGGAGGAGGAGGAATAAGAGGGGGAGAAGAAAAAAGGGGGGGAGGAGGAGATGAGGACTGGCCAAGGTCAAAAAATAAGAGGTAACAAAAAGCCCGTTTAGTTGCCAGTCCCTATAAAGAAGACAGTAAGATAATAAAGAAAGGGAGGTGGGCCTATTTGGTTCAGGAGGATCTACGTCTACAACACACTGACGAGTTTTTGCGACACTACGGATCAATATAAACGATGAGGAATCATTGTCTTTTTTCAAATCTTCTCGGAATCTTTGTGTCTTTATGAAAATTTGCCTAAACGTTTAAAAAAATCATGTTGCAGAATTATTATGTCTTAACGGAAGTAAAAATGAGATGGTATGACTCCCCCACAGGCCGAAGAAGCGAAAAAAGACTGATGATTGCGTGTAACATTGTCTATGAGATCCTATAAATGCTCCACAAGCACATTTATATTTCTCTTCTTTTCGTATTTTCATGGCAGTGCATCGAGAGCAGGAGGTGGAAGAATTATTCAGTGTTTTCTGATGTGGCACTAAATGTTACTTACTTTTCAGAGTCAGTTTCGTATCATTGTCTTTTTTTTTCTTCAACGTTGTTAAATAATATTTTTCTCTTTACGAATTTTTTTTTTTTTTTGCTTAGGTTGGTGAGTAAGTAGCTATGCAAGGCCTGAAAGACGTGCCAAGCAGAAATTGAAGTCAAATTGCGATAAAACTCATTCAGTATTGAAATAGAAATTAATGAAAGAAAAAAAAAAGATAGAATA
>JACEEZ010025354.1:280000-282500 GCA_016584305.1 Chionoecetes opilio | reverse complement strand
AACAAGCCTCGACATAGAAAAAAAATGATATATTAAAAACCAGACAGTATTACAAATTCTCTATACCACTTATTTCTTGTGTTATAACAGATTTTTTAGTCTGTTTTTGCGATACCAGGAAGACTGGAAACCATCTGCACAAATATTCTTTTTCAGTTAACACGTGTTGCAGGAAATTTCTCCTCTCTTCCCATCTTATTCCATAATATTACATGTTCACACTCTGCTCACTGCTCACACTCGTCTTCACTGCTGGCCCTTCCTCCTCTACCAGCAGCAGCAGCATCGGCGATCGTATGAAGAGTATGAGTCATCAGCGGGTCATAGCAGTGTCATGTAGGCAGTGGTTTGTGTCTGGTTCCTGAGTGTTTTGTCTGGGAAGTTATGTTGACCTGAGTTGAGGTCTGAAGTAGGAGGTCAACATGACTACATTGCGGCACTGAGAAAGGTCGTCGCATCGCCAGTGTAGTCTTACAAAACTACAGATTAATGTCTTTCTTTTTGAGACTGAATTTGTTTTAAGAGACATAATTCAAACTCATTAGAAATATTACCAAAGATATTTCACCAAAGTCTACATTATGAATGAGTTTTACAATAGATATTGTTTCTTCTCTGCGGCTGTATGTACTGCTGAATATGACAATAACTTTCCAGTCGCCTTAACAGGAAGTTTTGAGTGACTCTTGTCACTAAAATATATATAATTTTTTTTTTTTTGGGGGGGAGGGGTTTAAAGTTTTTTTCAGCCGAAGCGCCTGTAGGCAGTGTGACCTCCAAATGAACCTTCACTTTAGGATTGGGATGGTAGGCCTTCGCCCGTGGTGCCACAGGCAGGATTTTATAGTGGCGCCTGTGATTAGATCATTAGAAGCTGATTCTGCCCTCCTGTGTCCTTCGATGCACTCGCCGTCGAAGGTAGAGTAAATGGGTAGAATGTGAATGATCATATGTCACTTGACGATTGCAGAAAGATTTTGGCACTCCTCGGAGATCGACCTCGGTACACCGAGCACGCCACTTGCAGGCGCTAACCACTTTGCCACCGCCTCCTCATATTAACTTAATTAACGTGATGCCGTTTCTTATTTTTTCTGAGATGATCCTCTCAGACTAGCCTCTAGCCCAGACTTTCAGCCTAAGACTCCTAGCACTTACATCATGAATGAAGCATCAATATGGAATTTTTATGTTTTCGATGGTAAAAAAAAATTGCATCAATATAATGCAGTCTCAGCAGGTTTAAGCTCAAGCTGATTACCTCCATGTGTCACGAAGATGAAGGAGCAGGCGGCAGGCCCAGGGCGAACTGCAGGCCATCAATAAGACGGTCACGTATGCTTTTTTTTTACTTTTTTCCCCACACTGATCCTTTGCCTGCTTGGCGCAACACACATCGCAGTGAACGCCGTGGTGTGTAATGGTTATTTTTAGACCGAGCTGTGCTGCATCATGCATTAAAAACTTGTCCGACACTTGAAGGTGAATCTTACTTAATATAACTCACTTATTTATAGTTTAACAGACCTACATCCGTTTTGCTTTTTATTGAGCTAAAGATTATGAGACAGTAGGCACAGCAGACCCCAGGGTGGCGGGGACAAGTGCTGAGGTGCTGTCTCGGCATTGCAGCGAAGGTGTCACTCATCGACGGTTGGATGTTATGGGTTTTTGGGAACGTCATTGTTCCGGTATTTGTTTCCTCTTGATATAGAAATGTAATACGGTGTCATCATTATGTGTCAGTGTGTCGTCATCACGGCGGGCGCCACGGAGGCCTCGCTGCGGACGTGCTCTTTCATCCTCACTGATTTTTTTTCTTCTCCTCGCTTTCTTAGTCCTTCTGGATTTTTTGTACGTTAAAATAGTCAATAGCACATATTAAGACCAGCACAAAAAGCCTCTCTATATGTAGACTTATTGAAACCGTGCGATTTTTCGGGAATTTCTTTCATGTTATCTTTGCAGAATATTTTCAGATTGATATACTTACTTATGTCATTCAGAGGCTCATTGCCTGCCGACAAGGCTTATCACACGTGTTTAAGGAGCCGCTAATGTCTCCATGTGTATGTTTTCCTCTGAGTTACTGGTACTTCTTGCTATTACGTTATTATCCTATGTATAGAGTAATTTCTTTTGTCGGCAATGAATGTTTTGCTCGTCTGTGTATTCAATCTTTCTCGAGACATTAGTTGTTGATTATAAAGCCTTGAAGCAAATGCCTAACATGCGTACATGCCTAACTCGATTTTAAATAATTATCTTTCTACTGAATTAATATTTGTAACATGATTATATTTTTTGTTTCTGAAAATTTATTTTGAAAATTTGTGATATAACTCGTCCATATATTTATTGGATTTTATTGATTTTCATCACGTAATGAGGCATGTTTCAGTGAGACATTTTCA
Source organism: Chionoecetes opilio (assembly GCA_016584305.1). Taxonomy (NCBI): domain Eukaryota; kingdom Metazoa; phylum Arthropoda; class Malacostraca; order Decapoda; family Majidae; genus Chionoecetes; species Chionoecetes opilio. The sequence continues at coordinate 280,086 of JACEEZ010025354.1, read as the reverse complement.
TGAGCGTGAAAATGGTTACATTGTGGAAAATCTCGCTCTGGTGCCTCGTGTGCTGCGACACAGAGGACGGCTGGCGGTGCCGCGGG
>JACEEZ010025354.1:260000-275000 GCA_016584305.1 Chionoecetes opilio | reverse complement strand
TACTGCTATTTTTACTACAACAATTACAACTACAGCTTTTATTACTACTACTGCTTCTACTACTACTACTACTACCACTACTACTGCTTCTACTGCTATCATTGCTCCTACTACTACTAGAAAAAATATCAATGATGATAATGATAATAATAAAAAAATAATAAAAATATCACTATTACCACAAGTCCTTTAGATGCTAACACTAATATTACTACTTCTGCTACCGCTACTACTACTACTACTACTACTACTACTACTACTACTACTACTACTACTACTACTACTACTACTACTACTACTACTACTACTACTACTACTACTACTACTACCACCATTACTACTAATACTAACTACTACTTCTACTACCACTACTACCACTGCTGATGTTTTTGCTACTGCTTCTGCTGCACATTCTACTACTTTTACCATACTACTGATATTCCTACTACTATAACTACTACTACTACTACTACTACTACTACTACTACTACTACTACTACTACTACTACTACTATTACCACTACATCTACTACCACTTTTACTACAACTACTATCACTACATCTATTATTGCAACTACATCTACTACCACTACTACCACTATTACTACCACTGCAACTACTACCACTACTACCACCATTAATACTACTACTACTACTTCTACTACTACTACTTTTTTTTTTTTTTTTTTTTTTTTTTTTTTACATCACAAGGAACTGGCCAAGGGCACAACAAAAATGGGTAACACAAAGCCCGCTTAGTTGCCAGTCCCTATAAAGAAGACAGTAAGAGAATAAAATAAAAACAGAGGGGTAGGCCAATTTAGTTCGGGACTACACTACTACTACTACTTACTACTACTACTACTACTACTACTACTACTACTACTACTACTACTTCTACTATTACCACTACTAATACTACTAATACTACTAATACAACAACAACAACTATACTACCCCAACACTTTACCTCTAAAAAGAAATGCCACATCTACACCTGAGGATGAGGTGTGATGCCTTATCTTCCTTCAATTCAAACTCAGTGATGATGCAGGATTCGGTATCAGTCAGCATTTCGAGAGTATATTCACACACACAAAACACACACACACACACACACACACACACACACACACACACACACACACACACACACACACACACACACACACACACACACACACACACACACACACACACACACACACACACACACACACACACACACACACACACACACACACACACACACACCACCACCAAAACACCTGTAATACATAATCACCAAGAAATCACCACGCAACGCCAGGTAACCAGCTAATATGCACACCTGTGTAGCCTGGTGAGTAAGACAAGCCTCACCATTTGTCCATGAGTTTACTGAACGCCGCTCAGATCACGACACTTAAACTTTGGTATTCAGAAATCAGTCATGTAGGACCAGGTATTGTAGGTTGTTCCCCACTATGGAATTCTTATCGTACTTTCTTTGTGTCCACTGCCTTTAAACCCCTTGAGACCCAGAACGTAACTTCCATTGTAATTTTGGTATACAATTAGACGATTTTTAGTGAATATAAGTAATATTTTATAGATGTGACCTGTTTAGTATCCTTGTTAACTAACTTATTTGGTATATTTCGTTACTTTTTCATCATTTTATGGCTAACAACACACGATTTCATATAGCATTGGAAAGATCTGGGTGTGTGAAAGGGTTAAGAGCATAACAGCATTGATAAAAGTACTTATTCTAGTTTCATCTTCAGTGAGAAGGAAATATTATAATCTTAACTTTTTTTCTTGATATTTTTTTCTGTATTGCTCATGATTAGTAGTTATGTAGGATGAAAGCTATATGTGAAAGATAATTAGTGATTTAAAACTCATTGATGCTCGGATTTTATACTCATTTTTCATCGCACTTGAAATAAATCAATTGATGTTCTAATTAAAAGTATTGTGGCTATCTTTAGTGGGTATACACTGTTTTTTTTAACGAGGCGAAAATTCCATTCTATCTTAAGGTCTCATGCTTAAAATTATGCCTATGTTTACCTGATAATATGGTTAACTATGATAATATACAACTGAAATTTTGAAGAACCGTAGTATTCCTTCTCCTGGCATCAAATATCAGTAAGTAAGCAGCAAGGGCTCAGGATTTCTCGCCTCATTAAAAAAAATAGAGTATAGCTTTCTCTTCCTCTTAAAACCGTATTTTTTACTAATGAGAAAAACTCGAGGATCAATGTCGTGGTCGCGTTGACAGACAGCCTTGAGAGACAAAGCGGCCGTGAGGTGGACGTGACTTGTAGGCCTCTTAGATTTTGTATTTGTGACAGCAGGATTTTTTTATTTGTGACAGCAGGATTTTTTATTTGTGACAGCAGGATTTTTTATTTGTGACAGCAGGATTTTTTTATTTGTGACAGCAGGATTTTTTTATTTGTGACAGCAGGATTTTTTATTTGTGACAGCAGGATTTTTTATTTGTGACAGCAGGATTTTTTATTTGTGACAGCAGGATTTTTTATTTGTGACAGCAGGATTTTTTTATTTGTGACAGCAGGATTTTTTATTTGTGACAGCAGGATTTTTTATTTGTGACAGCAGGATTTTTTCATTTGTTGACACGTTTATTTTGTGAACAGGCAGCTTTATTATTAGTGACGCAGAACTTTACAGCAGGTTTTTATTTTCAGCAGATTTAAATTCATTGTACGAATGTAGTGACAGCAGACTTTTTTTTGAGCTTATTTTTGTGGCAGGTTATTATTTGGACGCATTTTTATTGTCCAATTTATGTGAAGCAGGATTTGAAATTTTAGCTGCGCAGATTTTTTACTTTGACAAGATTAATTATCATCTAACTGTTGACACTTACTTCGATACATGAATTCATATGGCTTAACTTATCAGTATTCTACCTTTTCAAAAATATAAAATTCAAATAATACGACATGTGCACGTGATTCATAGACATTTTGGTTACTTATTTTCTGATGGTTAGGTTAGGTTAGGTTAGGTTCCATTGCTTTAGTTCAATCTAGGAAGCGGTTGAATAGCTCCACTTTTCCTTAACTTCGACAAAACTCTGAAATTATGAGTCGTAATTGTTGGATATAATTCGGTAAAACACAGATGATTCAATGAACTATATACTTTTTCAATATAACAAGCAAAAAAATGCTTGTGACTTTTCTTACTACATAATGATGCTTTACCTTAAACCCCTGCACGCTCAGAACTTTCCTTTGCTATATAAAATTGTCTGTTGTTAGCCATAGAATTACGAAAAGTGACTTACTACCAAATTACCTAGTGGACAAGGATACTAAACAGGTCATATCTATAAAATATTGCTTATATCTAATAAAATCGTCCAATCGTAGTCAAATTACAATGAAAATTACGTTCTGGACCTCAAGGGGTTAATGACCAGATCAGCAATGAGAAAGAGAGTACTATTGAAGAGTCCAAGCCTTGCCATTCATGTTTATTCATCCTGATCGTATTTTGAACGCCTGTAACAACGCTCTCCCATGTCCTGATTTTTTTTTTATTTAGAGAATCACTTGTTTTAACTACCCAGGTGTATATAAGCATGCAGTCGTAGGCATGATTTTTTCTTTTTTTTCGTTTGGGATGTATCACCACCAGATACTTCAGTGCAGTTTAAGTCTTGTTGCCACACACACACAGGCAAACACTTACAGGGATCACATCAGCATTCATATCTCACACTTACGAGGGAAACATCCTTTTGCTTCCTTGATATGGAATGCCTTGGGTAAGATGTCGCGAGTCCATCAAATCTTCTGACCAACGAGGTTAAATATATTCAACAATTATAAATGATATGTTCTGATTTAAGCCATCAGATACTTTTCCGTGAGGATTTTATGAACACGTAAACAAAATCACACAAATCTGCCGTGCCAGTCCTTAGCCTCGCCATGGGTGCCGATGCCCTTACCGCCTCACAAAACTTCCTAATCAAATCAAAATATTTGTCAGAATTTACATTTGAAGTCCAGCGTTGACTTTCTCATTCCAATATGATGAGCAAAGATTGCTCCTTTCCAGGTAAATAACATGGACAGAAAGTTTTAGTCCACGACGATGTCCTCTATAAGGAGATCAGTCTCAAGACCCTAGTTAGTGACATAACGGGATCACGGGTGGGCACTGGGCATGGGGCGCTCGTGTTGATGCACTTGAGGCTGTGCTGACACTACGAAAGTACTGACAAATTTTGGCTCACTAAGATAATAACCTTTCATAAACATTTCAGTAATGTATATTAAATGGAGGTATAATATATATATATATATATATATATATATATATATATATATATATATATATATATATATATATATATATATATATATATATATATATATAATATATATATAGTATATATTATATATATATATATATATAATATATATATATATATATTATATATATATATACACTCACACACACAGTGTGCGTGTATGTGTGTGTGTGTGTGTGTGCGTGTCTATGTGCACGTGTGTTTGTGCACGTGTATGTCTGTGTGTGTGTGTGTCATCATAAAGCTTCGCCAGTTGCGGCAAGACAAAATTATAGATTTGGTGACCTTTGAGGAGCGGCGTGGCGGCTTGTCAGGCGAGGCGAGCACATGCTCATCTCTTGTGCCAAAGAATTAGTCAGTCGGACGCCGCCGCTTCTTGTCCGTCCACCTCAACACGACAGCCTCAGAGGCGGCGACGTGGGTTGCGTGCAGGCCAGCACATGTGCCCCGGTGGCCACACCGTGCTGGCCACGTTGTATTTTATCAATATTATTGGGGGTTTTTTATCACTTATGATACACGACACGTGTTCATCAATTATGATAAATTATTCTTATATTTTGCTACGTCTTTGATTTCTAAGCATCGAGATCCCAGAAATCATCAAAGTCGAGGGACAACAAAATCATGGAAGAGTAAAGCTTTGTTATTCCTTTGCATAAGAACATAAGAAAATAAGGAAGCTACAAGAAGCCGTGAGACCTACACGTGGTAATTCCTGCAATGAGACAATGTTTACCTGACATGTGTGATTACAAATACCTGCTGATCATGGCATTACGTAGAGCGGTGAGACAACACTGGCTTAAGACGAAGGACTACCTACTCTCATCAAATAAGAAAATAAGAAAATAAGAAAATAAGAAAGCTACAAGAGGCCGTGAGACCTACACGAGCTAGTTCCTGTTACTTAACACTACCTACATCCACCTTTCATCCTCATCCATGAAATGATCTAGCCTCTTTTTAAAGCTCCCTAATGATGTCTGGGATCAGTTCATGAATCACAAATATGATAAAAGGGAAGAATGTCTTAATATGTAGAACTTTTCTGTGAACAAAGTAACGTAACGAAAAGAAATTTGCTTCATTGAGGGAAATATTTGTTTCAGGGGAATTGTTAGGCCTAATCTCTTGGATATTTTTATTTAATTTAAAGGCTGACTAGTTTTTGATGTAATACGCCTAAATAAGAAGTGAAAGGCAGAATGCGGGGAAAACACCAGATTGATGAAGATATCAATCAATTAATTATTCCTCTTTTTTTTCACTTTCCATTTCTATTTAGGCGCGTATTAAGTTTGACAATATACAACTTGTAATCTGTGTCAGTTCAAATAGTTAACATCTAACATAAGAAAGACGACGGGTGAGAGACAAATATCAAGCTGTCGTAACGTCCCTGTGATGTTGGTTCATCATTCGCGTCAAAAAGTTCACAACAACATCAACAATAATTGGTGTTTCGTAAAAGACAGAGGCAATTGGCGCCCAATTGAGTGCATCGCGGCGCCGTCACGACACTTTTCTAGAGCCATGCACTCACCGGGATGACAGGGAGGGAGTCTTTTTGTATTGCCTTGTGGGGCACATCCTGCATGATGTATTGCTACGCATCCTGAATGTGTGTGTGTATGTGTGCGCTAGAATTTTAGATCTTCATATAAATAGATATGTAAATACGTATGCAATATTATAAATATATATATATATATATATATATATATATTATATATACACGCATAGGTACGTATGTACATATATGGTAGTGCGTCATTAATCATAATCTGCCGCGTAGGTAGGTATTGGCAAGGGTAATTTAGGGTGTTCTCCCTGCCGTCTTGCGGACGCGTGGAGGAGACAGTGATGACACGCACACATTTGTCCTTCACGGGGAAGCTGATGCTGAAATTGAGGATCAGGAGGAACCCAAGGAAGAGGGAGAGCGAAGCCCAATCAGCAGCCACAATGTGTTTCCTTAACGAGAGTGTTAACTGTACACGATATGCTGGTGGTCCCTCACGTCTCCTACACTACATCAACTTTTACTTCAACCATTTATAGAGAATAGATCTTCATATATATCCACACACATATATGCACACAGACATGTATGTGTATTATATATATATATATATATATATATATATATATATATATATATATATATATATATATATATATATATATATATATATATATATATATTTATATATATATATATATATATATATATATATATATATATATATATATATATATATATATATGAGAAAGAGAGAGAGAGATAAAATTTAATATTCATCAGGGAGGTGGTAAAAATATGAGTGGCGACGGCGGCGATGGTGGTGATGGTGGTGGTGTTGTGGAGTAGGATGGAGTAGTGGTGGAGTGGAGTTGTGGTGGAGTGGGAGAGGCGTCACATGTGCAGAAAGAGGGGGAGAGGGAGAATGCAGGGAGGTGTTATACCGTAGAGACCACCTGAGCGATCCCGTCTGTAGAGGAGCAGCTTTAGGATTGATGGCGCGGCGATGAAGTATCACCTTTTCAAGAATGAATTAAAGTCCAAGTTTTGCGGATTCGATTCCAGCTGTTGTGGAGATTTTTAATGCAATTTATCTTTCTAAATACAAATTACTTTTGTTTTAGTTGTTCATTTATCATATTGTATTATTTATTTGTTTATCTATTTATCTATTTGGATATCATTAATTAATGTTCCATAGTGTATGTATGTAAAGTGGTGTGAAGCAAAAAATTGTAAATCATAGTTACGCAGTCAAAACAATAAAATTAAACAATAAGAGTTGTGTGCACGTGCAAGGAGAGCAGGTGGTAATTCGTGCTGACGCGGCCGCCGTGATGCGCTAATGTGCGGAGCCGCCGAGAAAAAGTTTTGTTGAAGCACCCCAAGTGTCGCCTCGATGACGGTGAAAGACGACTCCCTCATAACAACCAAAGCCTCGAAATATCAGTATTTCAGGCAGTTTGAAATATTGTAAAATGAATCTGTAATTGTTGGTATTGATCGATGCGCAACGAGTGTCGGAATGCGCAGCGGCGGGTGGGTGTGGAGGGCACGTGCGCCAGCCTGCCCTCAAGGCTGCGCACGGCGGAGCCCTGGCCTGGCAGGACACTTTATTTATGCAACTTTTTATTACGCATTTCAAAAAGTATTTGTAGACTTTTTGCCTAAACAATGGCCTCGACTGACAGGGCTTTCCTTTCCTTTCGCTGGGCTCAGTGTTGGGCGCCGCGGCGGAAAGTTTGTGTGGGCGCCCCCAAGGTCTCTTTTCCTTTATCTTGGGCGCCCCGAAGGACTCACATCCCCGCTGGGCGGCGGCGCCAGCGGCCACGGGCTGGGGCGTCGCGGCCTGAGAGCAGCGGCCCATCAGTGGCCAAGCACCTCCCATTCTCGCAGCCACGCTGTGAATGACCTATGATGATAATGATGATGATGATGATACCGTGGACATCAATGACTTGCTGATGATTTTTCAATATCTAAATCGCTAATCATCCCCTCATACCCCCCCGCCCTACCCCGCCACCGCACATACTCCAGCCCACCCGGAAAATTATGAAACCTCTTGCTCAATATATATATATATATATATACATATATATTTGTGCGTGTGTGTGTGTGTGTGTGTGTGTGTGTGTGTGTGTGTGTGTGTGCGTGTGTGTGCGTGTGTGTGTGTGTGTGTGTGTGTGTGTGTGTGTGTGTGTGTGTGTGTGTGTGTGTGTGTGTGTGTGTGTGTGTGTGTGTGTGTGTGTGTGTGTGTGTGTGTGTGTGTGTGTGTGTGTGTGTGTGTGTGTGTGTGTGTGTGTGTGTGTGTGTGTGTGTGTGTGTGTGTGTGTGTGTGTGTGTGTGTGTGCGTGTGTGTTTGTGTGTGTGTGTGAGGCATGTGGCACCAAGGTAACAAAGCCAAGCATTACAGGTGCCAAGCAGGCTCCTCCAGGTATAATTGTGCTCAACGGGCGTGTTACGTGTGCTGCGTGTCGTGTGGAGGAGGCACGCCGCTGTCCCGCATGATACACGAGCACGCTGCTGATAACACAATAAAAGGAGGTTTTAATACATGCGTATAAAAAAAAAAGCGTTTGCATGTTTTCCAAAAATTACACTTTGTGCGCGGCTTGGCTACGTTACAACTTAATGTTTCATACGATTCCTTTTTTTACCCTGAACTATTTCTTGATAATTGCGAGACATAATAGAGTCGTTGGTATGATAAATGGAGAAATGCATTATATTTACCGCATATGCACTTGATAAAGAGGTCATACGAAGCATTGCTGACAAACCTAATGGGTGTGTTTGGCATGATTATTGATGAACGGTAATTGACAGCCAGGGGGGAAAAAAATGACGTAAACTTAACGGTGAATCATGCATGGTGTTAGACTGTTGGTCATGATTCCAGGAAAACTATGAACCTCCATGAAGTAGCCTTTCTTGACGTGCTTTCTTATGCGACCTCCTTAGAGACGGTAACGCCATTATTATATTTTTTTACATCACAAAGAACTGGCCAAGGGCAAAAAAAAAGGAGTAACAAAAAGCCCGCAAAAGCAAAAACACCTACTGTATATAGCTAATGCCAAGGCAAAGAGAGGATCTTCTCAGCTAATACCAAGGCTCTCTCTCTCGGCTTTAGCTAATACCGTGCCTCTTTGATTGTGGAAGGAGGCAGATCTGATCCTAGGAAACAGTTAGTGTCATCATCGTTGAAGTTAGACTGTTTGACTATGTAATTTGTACCTTAATTAACTAGCCATTTAGAATCATATGTCCTTGAAAAGCAAAGGTATGAGTCAGTGTATATTCCCTGCGTTGATCATTTTGCCGATCTCTCGTGACTGTTGCTTTAGTGGTTTTGTGTTTTTCTTATATGCTTGCCATGGACTGTTTTCTCTGTTTTTCTCTTTTTTTCTACACACACACACACACACACACACACACACACACACACACACACACACACACACACACACACACACACACACACACACACACCACACACACACACACACACACACACCACACACACACACACACACACACACACACACACACACACACACACACACACACACACACACACACACACACACACATACACACACACACATATGATAAAGACGATGTGCTAATACATCTACTTATGGTAATAAAAACAAGGCAGTATTAATGATAATGATAATGATGATTAGGGCAACGATGATGATAATAATAGTTAGTGGGATAGTATTAGTATCAATCTTAACAACAACAACAACATTGGTAATAATGGTATAAGTAGTAGTAGTAATAGTAGTAGTAATAGTAGTAGTAGTAGTAATAAAATGTACATATTTCTACATGTTAAATATTCTACAAAAAAATAAAATGATGATAATGATAACTAAAATAATAATGATAATAATGATAATATGATGATAATAATATTAAGAAGAAAAAGAAGAACGATGATGACAATAAAAAATGATAATCATATAATCGATGATGATAATAATAATAATAACAATTATAACAATGACAATAATGGTAATGATAGTAAGAAAATAATGTATTCACCAAGTTTAAAGTAATGCAGTCGTTCAATACATGGTCGAGTAAGCGATCTCAGTTTTAGCGGCGATGATGTGTAAAGATCAAGTGTTCTTGTAAATAATGAGACGTTGCTCCCTCCCTCCCTATACGTTAAAGGTGATCGCGGCTTTAATTAGTCTCATCTTTAATTGTCATCCCGAGAAAAGAAGCGGTAAATATCAGGCTTCCCCCCTTCTTCCTTATTTACTTCCTCCTCCTCCTCCTCCTCCTCCTCCTCCTCCTCCTCCTCCTCCTCCTCCTCCTCCTCCTCCTCCTCCTCCTCCTCCTCCTCCTCCTCTTCCTCTCCCGGTCTCATGGTAGTGAAGCTGTTTCAGGATTTCATATTTGGTAACTTGGTTTTAATTTATCAGACTCTACGATTATTTTGACTTCTGTGTTCATGTGCATCTATGGTCCGGTGTTCTTCCTTCTTTTCCTCCTATTCCTCCTTCTCCTCCTCTTCGTCTTCTTCCCCCTCCTAAGTTAAGTTACCTGCCGCTTCCTTTTCCCTCTCTTCCTCTTTCCCTCCCTCCCTTCCTTCCTCCAAGTAGCAGTAGTTTACATTTTCCTCACTTCCACGCGGAAGCACCTACGTACACGGAACATTCGCGCTCCTTATCATGATTCTGCATGATGGTGATGGTGATGGTGATGGTGATGGTGATGGTAGTGGTTGAGGTGGTGGTGATGGTGGTTGTGGTGGTGGAGGGGGTGTCGTCCTGTGCTTAGGTGATGATGCCATACGACCCCATCATCCACCTCCACCATCCACCTCCACCATCCACCCCCCACCATCCACTCCCCACCATCCACATCCTCTCCGACCCCACCATCATCCCTCCACCTCCACCTCGACCAATCTCCACATACGCTTCCACCCTTGCTTACGACTAATGCCAAAGTATGTTTACTGTCTACACAACGGGGTTCTTTTTTCTCTCTCTCTTTTTTGGAAATTCGAACTACTTTTGATTGACATTTTTCATTATCAGTCAAATTTTCGTTGTGATTTCCAAATATTTCTCATGGATAATTTTGATGGGATTTTGTATCCACTGTTTTCTCTAACTTCTAAGTGTGGTATTCTTTTTTGTTTGTTCCTGTTCATATGTGGGAATGGGAAACAGTGTTCGTTAGAAACATAAAATTTTGAACTGTTCAGAGATAAGTTATGTATCATTAGGCCAGAATCACATAATTCATACGCCATTTCCCTTGATAAGATAGAAATAAGATTGCTTTGAACTAAGTGACTGTGCTGCAAAAAATAATTATGCTCTGAAGAACGTGAAGTTTACATTGTGCTGTATCATAAGTGAAAAACAGGAAGTCTTTACGTACTCATTACTTACACAAACGTTATGCATTAGCGCGGCAGGATTCAGGAAACCTCGATGGGTTTTTCCAAATATGAACTTTTTACCTTCACATGAGATCATTACCCGCTTCAGCCGGCCTGTTTATTATTCACGAGGCGAACCAACTGCTTCGGGCATTTATGCTTTGCACATAAAATCAAGCAAAAGAGGTTCATGTATTGTGACTTTTTTGTGACTTTTCTTACTAAATACAAAGTTTCGTCCCTAATAACCTCCAACATCCGGGGTATTTTTATTCATATCGACTATTATTCCTCAAGTTTTGATTCTAAGCTTCATTTATAAATCAAATAATAAAAATAGCAGCCGTAAAGCCTGTTCCAGTCACTTGATTAATTAATGTTATATATTGTATAATAGATTAATTAATTTGAATACCTACCGACCAACAACTTTCATTAGGGAAGTAAAATTGCTATATTAATCAGAGTTTATAAACCTCTAGGTCACTGACTTTTAGAAGAGTGTGTGTGTGTGTGTGTGTGTGTGTGTGTATGTGTGTGTGTGTGTGTGTGTGTGTGTGTGTGTGTGTGTGTGTGTGTGTGTGTGTGTGTGAGTAACAATCCCCTAATCATTTTATGGATTACTTTCCGTTGTGTGAAGCAGAGGCTCAGACACTTAAATGTGGTGAAAAACTCCTATATGATTAACTATCGCGAGAAATTAATTGCAACGGACACACACACCCACACACACACACACACACACACACACACACACACACACACACACAGACACACACACACACACACACACACACACACACACAGACACACACACACACAGACACACACACACACACACACACACACACACACACACACACACACACACACACACACACACACACACACTTGTTTCTTGTTGTTTCTTGTTTGTTTTGTTTAGAGGATAATGCCTCAGAGCCATAGTGATCTACCGCTGCTGCATATTAGTGTTGGCCGAAGCCACCACCCCGGGGGGGGGGTTACAAACCCTCGGCTGGCACCCGGTACCCATTCACTGCTGGGTGGACAGGGGCTAGGGATTTAAGAAAGACCACCCATCTATCTTTCGCTCCGCCCGGGGATCGAACCCGGGACTTCTCGGTTGTAAGCCGAGCGTGCTAACCACTACACTACAGAGTCCCCCGAACACACACACACACACACACACACACCCCAGACACACACACAGACACACACACACACACACACACACACACACACACACACACACACACACACACACACACACACACACACCACACACACACACACACACACACACACACACACACACACACACACACACACACACACACACACACACACACACACACACACACACACACACACACACACACACACACACACACACACACACACACACACACACACACACACACACACACACACACACACACACACACACACAGACACACACACACACACACACACACACACACACTGTTGTAGTGAAGGCGGGGGGGAGGGGGGGTACAGGTACACACACATATACGCATATAATTATAGTCTCTTTGTCAGCAGCCTAAACAAAGCACCAACAGTAACACCTTCACAACACGGCTGCCCTTCTCCTTTTCTCGCCCTGCCTCCTCCTCCCCTGTGGGCCTCCCTCAAGGGCCTCCCTCAAGGGCCTCCCTCAAGGGCCTCCCTCAAGGGCCCCCCCGCCTTTTCCTTACCTTCCTCCTGGGCCATTTTCCTCCCCTTCCTACCCTCCCCTACATGATGTCTCTCGCACCGCTTCGCCTCCTAGCCTCGTGTCGCTACCCTTGGGGAGGACCTCACGCCTGTGGGTCACCCCTTGTGTAGGCTCGGGTGTGGGGTGGAATTTTTTTTTTTTTTTGGGGGGGGGGAAGAAGTGGGCGGCTGCATCTGTCCTCTGTCTTCCTTCTCCTTATGATGTGGGTTTTTTTTCAAGATATTATTCATATACCTGTTGCCTTTTTCTTCAAATTTTCAGTTTTTGTGTGTGTGTTTTTGTCAGTCTATAATTATGTAATTGTGTATCTGTCTGTTTCTCTATTTGTCTTTGTCGGATTATATACCTATACGTAAATTATCATTCAAATGTACTTTTTTTGAGGGGGGGGTGTATTACAAGAGAGACCTCAAAGATATGATAGGGGTAGGAAGAGGGGAGATGGGGAGAAAAATAGAAGGGGAAGGAGATGAGAGGTAAGGCCAGTGATCCTTTCCCCACACAACCCCGTCACCGTCACCGTCATCATTTTCAATCCTGCCACCGCCTACACCTGTCCACTGCCTCCATCTATCGTTATTAACTGCCTTTATCATCAATCTGGCCCCGAGGCTCATTAGGAAGACCTCAACACTGCGCTACATGGGGCCGTCTGTGTCTTTGTCGTGGCACTCCCTGTGGGTCTGTTTTCCTCCTCCTCCTCCTCCTCCTCCTCCTCCTCCTCCTCCTCCTCCTCCTCCTCCTCCTCCTCCTCCTCCTCCTCCTCCTCCTCCTCCTCCTCCTCCTCCTCCTCCTCCTCCTCCTCCTGTGTTTGGCTTACTATGATGATGTAATTGTTCCTCCTCCTCCTGTAGTTGTTGTTCTTGTTGCTACTATTTATGTTTTTGTTATTGTTTTCGTTATTGATAGTTATTCTTATCGTTATTGGTTTTTTTTTATTTTGATTCTTCTTCTTCTTCTTCTTCTTTTTCTTGTTATTAGTGTTATTCTTATTCATGTTATTTTTATCTAATGATTCTAGGAACACTTAGTTTTTTTTATTATAATGAGGCCCCCGCCCTGTTTATGCATTATTTCCCTAATCGTATCCTTAAACAGATATATCGTTCTTCACTATTCTATTTCACAATATACTAATTTGGGTCTTTTTGTGTTGTATTCCTATATTTAATTTGGCTCGAGTCCTCGGTCAATATGTTTTTTTCTTGTTTTACATAGCTTGTATATTAGTTGTGTTTTTCTTTATTTTCTCTTTTAAGTAACTTTTTTTACAGTTACGTCCTTAAGTGCAAGTTAGTGCACTATTATATTTATTTTTACGCTTGGTTTCAATTATGATCCTAAATAAAAATAATTAATTCATGTGAAAATATCAATAATTTATATGCCTCAAGTAAAAAAAAATAACAATAGAATACAATACCAGAATTGATATATGTATGTGTTTATAGATATCAATATTTACCGTTTATATATTTCCATATTCATATTTATATTATCTACTCTATTCATCGTTTTGTTTAATTATTTGTTTGTCTCTTATTTTACTGCCAGCTCTAACGATTAGCTAATGATACCATACTATTTAGGACAAAAGTTGCTAGTGATACCATACTAGATAGAAAGAAAAAGAAGTTGCTAGTGATACCAAACTATATAGCAAAAAAGAAGTTGCTCGTGATACCAAACTATATAGCAAAAAAGAAGTTGCTCGTGATACCAAACTATATAGCAAAAAAGAAGTTGCTAGTGATACCAAACTATATAGAAAAAAAAGTTGCTAGTGATACCAAACTATATAGCAAAAAAGAAGTTGCTCGTGATACCAAACTATATAGCAAAAAAGAAGTTGCTGTGATACCAAACTATATGCAAAAGAAGTGTCGTGATACCAAACTATATAGCAAAAAAGAAGTTGCTCGTGATACCAAACTATATAGAAAAAAAGAAGTTGCTCGTGATACCAAACCATATAG
>JACEEZ010025354.1:252500-255000 GCA_016584305.1 Chionoecetes opilio | reverse complement strand
CATACCCCCCACCCCCATTCTCTCTCTCTCTCTCTCTCTCTCTCTCTCTCTCTCTCTCTCTCTCTCTCTCTCTCTCTCTCTCTCTCTCTCTCTCTCTCTCTCCTCTCTCTCTCTCTCTCTCTCTCTCTCTCTCTCTCTCTCTCTCTCCTCTCTCTCTCCTCCTCTCTCTCTCTCTCTCTCTCTCTTATCCCCCCTAACCTAAACTCACGTACCTCTCACTACGTATGTGGGAACTGTCTCACGCAGGCCAACGCTTTAATAATGAGAGAGAGAGAGAAATAGAAAGAGAGAGAGAGAGAAAGAGAGAGAGAAAAAATGATAATAATAATAAAAAAATAAGGCTTGATTTTATTTATCGCTTTCCTATTTTTCACGTAATTTTAATCAAAAAAACCTTTGTATTTTGGGGGGTTTTTCTCTTCCCTCCTACTTTCCATTATTTTTGCCCACATTTTTCATACCTGTTCTTGATAAAGTTCGTTAACATCATAACAAATACTCTTTTATCTTTTTACCCATCACTTAAGGGCTTTGTAATATGGAGTCTAATATAGGTTTGTTGTGGTTTCGAAAAAAAAAAGCAACAAGGAGAGATGATGAAAAAAAAAAAAATCTGATAGTTCTGTGTCTTACTTAATTAATTATAAAATATTAGGTTTCACGTTACATTAGTCTAGTACGAAGTAAGTGTATTGTGTCACTCCGAGCCAGGTTAAGATGTTGTAGGTGACACTCTACGTACATATTTACGTTATGCAGCTGTCGTTATTATCAAGAAATGGCTGAGTTTTTCTTTCTTTTTGGTGTGTGATTACGTTTTTGTTCTTGTTCTATTTTTTTTCTAGGAAGAACGTTTGCAGTTTGTTTGAAATCCTAATTGGAGTTCGTGATACATGGAAAGTTAGGAATTATTCTGCTTTTTTTCTGCTTATCGTCGGCTTTATCGTTGCTGGCAAAAAAGTTGTTATTGTTGTCCTCCTCCTCCTCCTCCTCCTCCTCCTCCTCCTCCTCCTCCTCCTCCTCCTCCTCCTCCTCCTCCTCCTCCTCCTCCTCCTCCTCCTCCTCCTTCTCTTCCTTATCATCATCTTCGTCATTCATCATAATCATCATCATCCATTCTCTTTTATTGTATACTTTCCTGTGCGTGTTATTTCCGCATATCACACCTTAGTCTACACCTGTATCACAAATTATGTACAATGCATCATCATAATCACCAGCACCTCAACTTTACATAGTATATTATCACCTCATTATCAGCTGCACAGTACTGGCTATCTACACCATAGCCATCAGTATCATCATAGTATCATAGCATCATAGTATCATCAACACCATCCCCCACGCACCACCACCCACCACCACGCACCACCGCGCACCACCACAGACCACCACCTACATCCCAGTCAGTGTGTTCCCTCGCCCTCTCTTACTTGCTTCTAATCTTTATTTTTTATCACACAAGAACTATAATTTTGTTCATGATATCCCCCATGCCTTTGTTCTGTCTTTACCACAACATAAGGTAAAGGCTAATCCTTTCTGTATTTATATAGACAAGTTTCTCTTTCCCTACAAGTAAACACACTTCTATCATACATATTATATTTTGTGTACTACATAAGGTACTTAACCACATTTTACCTACCTAGAGATCTGAAGTATACCGCATTTGCACACACACACACGCACACACGCACACACACACATACAACACACACACACACACACACACACACACACACACACACACACACCACACACACACACACACACACACACACACACACACACACACACACACACACACACACACACACACACACACACACACACACACACACACACACACACACACACACACACACACACACACACACACACACACACACACACACACACACACACACACACACACACACACACACACACACACACACACACACACACACACACACACACACCACACACACGACCAAAAAAATCCAAATTTCTCACTTACACCTCCATCGAGAACCTCAACCATTACATATACCTTAGTTATCCACCCACATAACAAACCACATTAAAATACCTCATCCATCACATCTCGTCACTAGTTAATACGTACGTCATGCCTCACTATAGCCATCACCACATCCTTTCTCTATATCTTGGTCACGATGCGCACCAAAGTTGTAACTGAGTGTGAACATGTAGATAGAAAAGCCACAAAGAGTAGGTGTCGCGAATAATCGAATTTCTCAGTCAGAATTTTGTGCTTTCGGAAAGTTTAGCGTTAATGAAATACTGACAATCACGAGTCGTAATCAAGTTGTGTTGACAGTAATTTATGGTTTATAAAAAAAATCTGTAATGATGTAGAGAGAGAGAGAGAGAGAGAGAGAGAGAGAGAGAGAGAGAGAGAGAGAGAGAGAGAGAGAGAGAGAGAGAGAGAGAGAGAGAGAGAGAGAGAGAGAGAGAGAGAGCTTGATTGGTTGTGGTGGCAAGTATTGAATAT
>JACEEZ010025354.1:242500-250000 GCA_016584305.1 Chionoecetes opilio | reverse complement strand
TGATGGTGGTTGTGATGATTGTGATGGTGGTTGTGGTGATTGTGATGGTGGTTGTGGTGATTGTGATGGTGGTTGTGGTGATTGTGATGGTGGTTGTGGTGATTGTGATGGTGGTTGTAGTGATAGTAGTGGTGGTTACAGTAGGATGTTTTTGGGGGGTTGCAAACACACACACACACACACACACACATACATTATGATGATGGTAACGATGCTAATGGGAAAGATATGCAAATAACACTCATCGTATTCAGAGAGAGAGAGAGAGAGAGAGAGAGAGAGAGAGAGAGAGAGAGAGAGAGAGAGAGAGAGAGAGAGAGAGAGAGAGAGAGAGTTTGGGGGGAGCGCATAATGAGGCTCGACCGGAGGAGGAGGGTCATGACAAACTGCATGACTACGTTGGTCCACCGCTCTCGGCTACATTACCATGACAACGGTTACTGAACGCGCGTACCTCTGCATGCATGATCCCCCCTGCTCCCCCCTGCCCTCCCCTGCCCCCCCTACCACCTCCTTCCAACCCTTCGCCCCCCCTCCCTCCCTTCCCACTTCCTTATACCTTCCCCTCCCATTCCTCAATCTCTCTCTCTCTCTCTCTCTCTCTCTCTCTCTCTCTCTCTCTCTCTCTCTCTCTCTCTCTCTCTCTCTCTCTCTCTCTCTCTCTCCCCTCTCCTCTTCTCTCTCTCTCTCTCGCTCTCTCTCTCTCTCTCTCTCTCTCTCTCTCTCTCTCCTCCCCCCCCCCTTTTAGCCTCGTTCTTTTGACCCACACACTTCTGTTATCTTGATCTGCTGTGTTAATAATCCCTGTTTTCACGCATGCATGATTTATTTTCTCTTCCTTGAATTGTCCCTCTCCCCTTCTCTCTCTCCTCCTCCACCTTCTCTCTCCTCCTCCTCCTCCTCCTCCTCCTCCTCCTTCCTTACCTCTTGTCACTCACCTCCCCCCTCCCCTCAACCAAAATGTACTGTGCGTTCCCTTTCAGTCCCTCCTTCGTCCCCCTCCTGCATTTTGTCTCCGTCCCTCCTCTGTCTCTCCGTTTACCTTCAATCTCCATCCACCTGTGAGCAAAGTTTCTTGATATCTATCTCCTCTGTGGCGCCCAACTTCCTCCTCCTCCTCCTTCTCCTCCTCCTCCTCCTCCTCCTCCTCCTCCTCCTCCTTCTCCTCCTTCTCCTCCTCCTCCTCCTCCTCTTCCTCCCTGTTTTCCTGTCTATTCTTGCCTCCCTCTAAAGCTCCTTCCCGATAGGTCTCAATGTTTGCTTATACGTACAGTACGTGGTGCAAAGACAGTCTGTTTGTCCTCTGTGCTTATCGTAACTTTGTTTGACCTATTTAATGTTAGTGTCTTTTTTTCTCATGTTGTGGCGTGGGTACTAGTTTGGTTTTGAGGTTTTTTATGGTTGGGGTTTTTTTTTTCCAATCGTGATGGTGGTGGTACTATTTTCATTTTTATTTATTATTATTATATAAGTGTTTGGGTATTAATGTGTCGCTGTGACCTCTTCATGATCCCCCTCGTCCATGTCTGAAAGGTTAAAATTCTATGTTTGCAATACATTTTTCTTCTCTTTTCCTTTTCTTTTTTTGTTTTCGTTTTGCTTCCACATTTCCACTCTCAATTTTTACCTTTTTCTCCCCCTACCTCTCACCTTCCCCTGTTACTCTCGCTCTCTTTTGCTCTCTCTTCTTCTGCATTTTACTCCCTTCTACCTCTTTCCCTTTCCTCCTTTAACAGCCTCTCACACACACACACACACACACACCTCTCTCTCTCTCTCTCTCTCTCTCTCTCTCTCTCTCTCTCTCTCTCTCTCTCTCTCTCTCTCTCTCTCTCTCTCTCTCTCTCTCTCTCTCTCTCTCGCTCTCGCTCTCCTCTCGCTCTCTCTCTCTCTCTCTCTCTCTCTCTCTCTCTCTCTCTCTCTCTCTCTCTCTCTCTCTCTCTCTCTCTCTCTCTCTCTCTCTCTCTCTCTCTCTCTCTCTCTCTCTCTCTCTCTCTCTCTCTCTCTCTCTCTCTCTCTCTCTCTCTCTCTCTCTCTCTCTCTCTCTCTCTCTCTCTCTCTCTCTTTTTTTTTTGTCAATCCATCTATCTATCAATCTATACTAATCTATCTATCTGTCTCTACCCTCTTTCTCTTCATCCACCACCAACACCATCACCACCTCCTCGTTCTCTTCCTCATGTATTCCTCCCTTGCAACCTCCCTCATCGTCAGCATTCCTTCGTCAGGCTTAGCTGATGGGTGGCACTGCTGCATGTGACACTATCTGACACGTGACACTCCTGCTTAGAGGTCCCGCGCGGCACTGACATTTGGATGCCACTCGAGCGTAAACTCCTGATTTAGGGATCCATAGAATGCGTGCGTAAGGTTCGTCCCATACCCCACCTTTTCACCACCTCACCCACCCCCACCTCAACATGCTTTGCTGATGATGTTGTGGTTCATATAGGGAGTGTTGTAGGTGTTGTAGGTGTTGTGGGTTTGCCTCAAGGTGTTGCTGTGTACTCGTGTGTAGTGTTTCTAATGTTTTGGTGATTACCTTTAACCCATATCCTGCTCCGCCCCTACCTTCTCTTTTTCCCCTACTCATTAAGCTCCTCCTTCTTCTCTTTATCTCCTCCCCTTGCTTCCCTTGCTTTACTCTCTTCATGATTACGCTCCTCCTACTACAGTTCCTCCTTCTCCTTTTACTCCTTCTCCTCCTTCTCCTCCTTCTCCTCGCACCGTATGACTCGCCCGTAGAACTGTTTATAAGGACTTTGCGCATTCCTCTCCCCTCTCTCTCTCCCTCACTCTCTCTCCACCTGTGACGTCATACAGGTGTACGAGAAGAGTAGGTCATTACTTCCGCTCAGGTGATGCCGGTAGTCCACGTGTTCCTGATTAGTCTTATACGATGATTGACAATGATTTGAAACGTGTATGTGTAAAAGAAAAAATTGACGTTGATATTAGGCAATTGAGAAAGAAAGAAAGATGGAATATATTGTAGTGTAAAACATATATTCATTCTATGTAATTACTTCTTTTTTTTTTTTAGTTCCAATCGTATATTTTTTTTCGATTGAGAACACGTGCTTATTAAAATTAGGAAAACATTGATATTTTCACCTATGCCGTTTTCTTATCCCGTCACACCAATATCACCATCAGTATACCACTTTCACTACTACATTACCACACCACAACCTCATTAACAGTCACCATCACATTACCACTACCACACCACTACCACACCACCATACACCAATATCACCATCATTATACCACTTCCACTACTACATTACCACACCACGACACTACCATTAACTTCCCCATACCATTATAACCTCATTAACAGTCACCATCACATTACCACTACCACACCACTACCACACCACCACAACCACTACCACCACTATAAATATATCCTCTATACTACCATGACCATCGTGCAAGACCATTATTCCCGCTCACCCTCCCCCCTATCAGTTCATGGCCGTATAGAAGCAATCTCATGACGCTATCAGTGGCAATACTGCATGGATTTTTCCCCCTCCTGCCTCTTTGCCACCAGTGCATGGCAGCAATGTATTGGGGCTCCCTTGCGTTCCCCACCCTTCCTTCTCATCCTCCTCCTTGCCGCCCTCTCGCTCGCGCATGGCAGATCGCAGTTGGGGATGTTGGGGACTTGGCTACTATGGGCGCGCCGGTAGAGGGGGTGAGGGATATACATTCAGCACATCGCAACGTCACTCCACCACGCGTTTTAATAAATGCTTTAGTGCAAGGCTGGCAATTTGGTGCACCCCGTAATTGGGAATCCGATCTCTGTACCTCCACCTTGAAGCCCCAGCACATCCTCCTCCTCCTCCTCCACCTCCACGTTCCAGCACCTCCACTCCACTCCCTTGCCTTCCCATCTCCACCGTTACAATCTTTAAATCTTGTTTCCACACCCCTGGGATCTCTCGCCTCCACTTCTAGTCCCAGCGGATCGACTCCACACGGCAGCACCACTTTTTTCTCTTCCACCTCGTACACGCACTACTGCCCCTTTTTTTAACCCCTACCATGAAGTCCCCAGCCACACCGCGTAGCTGAAATCTTTACTACCTGACAAGTACGACCCCTCTAAGCTCTCCCAGTAACACCCATGGCCCGAAAACTCACTAAACATCCTAAAATACACCTTAGATACGCGTACTATTCGAAACAGATACGTTGAAAAACCAAACAGATATTGCAACCATGCATTTCAGAGCTGTTGTTGAATGAATGAAAAAGTTATGGAGTTCTTCTGTCTATTTGCTGACTAGAAGAGACATACATAGATTGTTCTCCCGAAACTCCTCATCCGTGGCTCCCTCTTTGCCCCTCGAAAAGAAAGAAAGAAAGAAAACAAGGATAAAAAAGCTGGTAAACAAACCCAGGAAGAGTCATCCCGTCGCAAACCGAGACAGCATATCTATCTTTCTCTCTCTATTTATCATTCTTTCCTTTCCCTTACACACAACACTCATTCCCATCGTCTCTATTCCTCCATTAAAAACTTATTTTTACTTATGCATTCCCTTCGAGTGCCTCACGAGCTTTCCTACTCAAAATAAAGTAAATTCATCCTCGAGATCGTCAGAGCGAGCGAGACACCCTCCTCATCCTCTCCTCGCCGCTTCCTCCTCCTCCTCCCCTTGCGTCCGGTTGGTGTTTCGAGCGCCATCTGTTGGTGAGCCCGAGCTTCACTTCAACCGCTTAGGACCCCCTCTTGTCCCGCCCCGCCCCTGGTCGCCCCCACACCCGCTAGAGTCGTACCCGCTGACAGCTTTACGGGGAAGGTAAAAATGGTAAAGCGTGTATCAGCGGAATAGCAAAGACCCATCGAAGTGTTTTCATGGAGGCAATGGTAAATGTGATGGTGATTTTTTTGCGTTTTTTCTCTCTCTCTCTCTCTCTCTCTCTCTCTCTCTCTCTCTCTCTCTCTCTCTCTCTCTCTCTCTCTCTCTCTCTCTCTCTCTCTCTCTCTCTCTCTCTCTCTCTCTCTCTCTCTCTTTTAGCATGTTACAATGTTGAAATCTAATCATGTTATCGAAGAATAGAAGGATCGTTACTTGTGTGTGTGTGTGTGTGTGTGTTGTGTGTGTGTGTGTGTGTGCGTGCGTTCAGTTAAAGTATTCCAGATGATATATTGCGCTGCGAACCATTTGTCTTTTGTGCCTCGTTTCACACAGCAAAACTCATATAAGGTGTCGCGTTGCAGGAGTGGTCAGTTCGAGGTGGTGGGAGGGGTGAGAAAAGGGGGGAAGGGTATGGAGGGGTGATGGGGGCTCCAGGGTAAAAAAGGGGTTGATATTGGGGGGAGGGAAGGGCTGTTTAGGGCGGGGACTAATAGGGGGAGGGGCTTGTGATGGTCCATGGAAAGAAGGGGGGAGGGGGGGCAGGTTTAGACTAGGTAAAGAGGGTGGAGGGGTTGGGGGGGTTGGGGGGATGGGTCCGGTTTCATGAGGTATAATGGGAGGGTACCTTGGGCATGTATGATTCATGGGGGGGGGGGAAGGGGGGGTTAGTGTTGGGGGGTGATGGAGCGGGGGGCAGGCGGTGACTTGAGCAGTGCGGTGTGTGAGGGTTGAGCACTAACACGACGTCTTAATTAAATCGTAAGTAATATTATTGGTGTTTATTATTTGTGTGTAGGGGGTGGGGAGGAAGTTTAATTAATTATTTAGGTATAGGTATTTGTGACGTGGTGAGGCGTTACGTGTGACGGTGGTGGTGATGTTGTGACGGTGGTGGTGATGCTGTGACGGTGGTGGTGATGCTGGTGGTGATGAGGACGCTGTGATGGTGGTGGTGTGATGCTGAAGTCTGACTGTCTGTGTGTACATCATTTTCTAATTGAGTGTTGGGTGTTAGGTGAGGAATTCTAAGTTTGTGCAGGTCTTTGTTTCCATGTAGTGTGTGTGTGTGTTTGTGTGTGTGTGTGTGTGTGTGTCTGTGTGTGTGTGTGTGAGTGTGTGTGTGTGTGTGTGTGTGTGTGTGTGTGTTGTGTGTGTGTGTGTGTGTGTGTGTGTGTGTGTGTGTGTGTGTGTCTGTGTGTGTGTGTGTGAGTGTGTGTGTGTGTGTGTTTTGTTTTGTTGTGTGTGTGTGTGTGTGTGTGTGTGTGTGTGTGTGTGTGTTGTGTTGTGTGTGTGTGTGTGTGTGTGTGTGTGTGTGTGTGTGTGTGTGTGTGTCCAGTACCGTCCCTCCCGCTGTGCCGCCGTCCGCCGTACCGTCTCTTAGCGCTGGGGATCTGTCGGAGGTCCTCTTGTGCATGTTCGTATCGACTTTGATCAAGGAAATTATGCCAGCAATACCTTATGGTGTACTTATTTATTTTTCCGTATATTCTAGTGTACTTCATCCTTGTCCTGTAGGTATCACTGTTTCTCATACTTCTAGAAATCTTTCACTGCCCTGTTTATGAGGTAGCAATTGAGTGGGTATTTTTTTTATTATTGTTCTGTCCTTGGCTGTCCTCTCTATATAACATTAAAGAAATAAACTTGCTGAGTCCAGAAGCTGCCCAAAGATTCACTTTTAAATGGATTGTTTGACATATTATTTTTTTTTTATATAGGATTCATTTTTGAGACCAATGTCGCCACATGCTTATACGGACATCATCTCTGATTCTCTCTATCTCTCTCTTATATTGTTTATATTTCGCTATGCTTCCTTTTCTTCTTGTTTCTTCTCCCTCCTCCACATCCTCATCCTCACCACCATCATCATCTTTACTACCACCATCTTCACCACCACCATCACCACCGCCGCCACTGCCGTCGTAATCATTGACATCATTATCTGCAGCAGCAGCAGATTCATCGTCACCACCGTGCACAGCATCGCCTTGTCAGATGCTCGGCATGTTTTCGTGTACTAGTACAATCCATATAGATACTGTAGTCAATCCAGTGGACTGTTTACCCCAAGAAAATACCTCAGCAATGTTTCTTTTTTTCTCATATTCACACACACACACACATATATATATATATTTTATATATATATATATATATATATATATATTATATATATATATATATATATATATATATATATATTTTATATATATATATATATATATATATATATATAGAGAGAGAGAGAAGAGAGAGAGAGAGAGAGAGAGAGAGAGTAGAGAGAGAGAGACGAGAGAGAGAGAGAGAGAGAGAGAGAGAGAGAGAGAGATGTATATACTTACATATATATGTGTGTGTGTGTGTGTGTGTGTACGTACATACACACATTTTCCTGTTTTTGTGTGCCATATCAATTGCATATTATAAACGATCCTCTCGACTAATCAGTAATAGTTTTACGTCTTGCTATCTAGACGACATCAAGATGATCCTCGGAACAGCGACAGTGAGCCACCTCCGCGTCGCTGCGGCACTCGTGTTTGTACCATACACAAATCACGTCTAGTCATGCAGACTCCTATATTATAATTTATTTCATATATGAATATGCAAATATTTG
>JACEEZ010025354.1:152500-237500 GCA_016584305.1 Chionoecetes opilio | reverse complement strand
ATTTTTTTTTTCACTGACTAAACTATAATTTCTATATTTTCGAACTCATTTCCTAAAAAAAAACATCAATTATTATTACGGATTATATGAGACTGATGAGCCATACTTATTTACATACATATTACATACATATTAAGAAAAATAACCTTCCATCGATCAACAATAGTAATGTATCTAAAAAACCCACGTTCGATATGATCTCAATAGTATTTATCAGATCTCTGCACATCAACAAAAAACTGATATTACAACATACCCTAATACCAAATAACCAAATAATCAAAAATATAATTAAAAAAACATACCAAATAAACCCGACAATATTTCAACAATTGATAATCTTACCGATCGTGCATTGCCGTCCCTTCAACTTGGTTCCCGCGAGGCCCTGGACGGACTCAGGGCGGGAGAGGACGCGTGTTAGGCCGGTCGTCAGGAATAATTCTGGGCAGTGCCTTGGCGCGCGTCCCTGCCACAAGATGTACCTGTGGAGGGACATGGCGGGAAGGACCAGGCTCAGATAGGCGACACTAGGAAGCAATTATAAATAGGCGTATTGTACCCCAGGATTTTCCCATTAACCCTCTTCACACCCAGATCTTTCCTTTGCTATAAAAAAAATGTCTGTTGTTAGCCATAAAATTACGAAAACTAACTGAATAAACCAAATTAGTTAGTGACAAGGATACTAAACAGGTCATATCTATAAAATATTGCTTATATTCACTAAAAATCGTCTAATCGTATCCAAATTACAATGGAAATTACGTTCTGGGTCTCAAGGGGTTAAGAAAAACAGACAGAGATTTTAAGCTCATAGTGCTATATCTTGGGCACCAGTCTGATAGATAGTATAAGAATAATTATCATAAATTACCATTACCATTACCATTGAAATTACCATCATAAAAATTTGAGGGTTGGATGAAAAAGGAACGCTATTTAATTATTCTGTAAGAGTCCAAAGGAACTATCTATATTTATTTTTCTTTCGTGTAATCCTAACTATTTCACGTGATTTTTATTTAACCCCCGAAAAAAATATCATCACCCAGTGTGTTGAGTAACAATGTCAGATATTCAGGTGTCCATTCCCTGGTCCTCCATACGTGTACCCGCACCGGCAGCGTCTTGACCAGGGCGGTGCAAATACCTGAAGGAAATCTCGTGTGTGTGTGTATGGTGTGTGTGTGTTTGTGCGTGTGTGTGTGTGTGTGCGTGTGTGTGTGTGTGCGTGTGTGTGTGTGTGTGTGTGTGTGTGTGTGTGTGTGTGTGTGTGTGTGTGTGTGTGTGTGTGTGATAACCTCGTCTATGTTGGGCATGGAATAAGGAATCAACACGGGTTCCACATCGCCCACACGTTCCCTGGTGACAGTTCGTTGCTCTGTAAAGGTTAAAGTTAGCATTGTCGTCTATTCTGGGCCTATCGATCACTGTCTCAGCCTCGGGGCCGCCTCCTCGATACACCGACATAATTACCCCTGAATTTAATTCCTGAAATTTAGTTTCTGATCTAACGCTTGACTTTTCTGTGTAACATCAAGAGAAGGATTTGTTAGCATTTTCTCGTGGCAGCTCAGCATTATTGTATATGCTGTGTGGTGAGGGTGTGTTGTTGAAATATTTAATATCCAGTTTGTTGGTCACGAGGGGATCATATTGTTATACCGAATTACAAGGACGTTGACATATTACTATAGATTTAAAAGGATTTTCTAACTTTTTACTCACCCTTGCAATAAAGAAAAAATTATAAGTGATAAAATTCTTTCACTGGAATTATGCTTAATTAAGGAAATTATTGTTTCGTTAGTCTACGTTTATGTCCTAATTTGTATTACACTTTATTGCATTTCATCTTTCATTTTGAAAAAAAAACTTGCATTTAAACCATATTGCAGTGCAATTTTATTTTATAAGAGCTATATAGCGTATACATTTTAATCATCTTATATGATTTTTTGTTATGATTTTCAGCTTCATAGTAATATATTAGATTTTTCGACTTAATATCAGATTTTTGTGTATGGCTTACGTTGTCTAAATCATCACATAGGGTGGTTCAAGTCCTTCCTTTTGGATATATTCAAATTTCATTATTACATTCAAAGAAAAATCCCAGTTGGGGAAGCAGACTCGCTGCAGACCAGATCGCAACCTCAAACAGAATAAGCTTAATATAACAGTAATAAATCAACTCTCATGGGGCCACAAGTCAGTCCTCGAGGGGCCGCCACGGTGGGGTCCGTCTGCCTCCGCCGCGCCGACCGTCGCCGCCACAAGCCTACAGCGTCGCACCCGCACCAGCCTGAGTTTTGATGAAAGTCCAGTATCCTTAATCGGCGACACATTATGATGGCGTCACCTTCGATGGTCGGTGCTGCGTCTGGCTGGACTATGGACTGTAATTCAGCTTTGCCGTGCCCTCCCTGTTGCTCCCCCGCCCCCTCCCCTGCCCGGTAGCTGCGGCACGGCATACGGTTCACTTCTGGCGTATCCTGCTCCGTGTTTGCCAGCCACCTGAATATTTAGTTGTCTTGATTGCTGTGCCCTGCCTCGCCCGTGCGTCCCCTCCGTGTGCTGAGTGCTGTACACTATCACTACACCTGCCATTACGACAAAAAAATACTCGCAAAACACATATAGCCATGTAGAATATTATCATTTTGACAATAATTGAAAGTTTGTCGTTACATCATTTCTAGAAACGATCATTATTAGCACATTGTTTATTCTATTCAGAAAACATCATTTCGGAGAAAATTGAGAATCATGGAATACAAAGAATATTGTAAGTTTGTACGTGAATATCTGAAGTAAAGAAAAAAATAGATGCAACGAATTATCCACTACGACCAACTTGTCTTTCTCCAGTAGTCAGAAGGATGAATAATATACCTTGAATTGGGAAGTTTGACGTTTTCAAAGATACCGAGGAAGGAGCAGGAGTAGGAAGCTTCTAAATGTCAGCTCCGCCACATCATTCCTGTAGCTATACCCAAAACAGAGAGAGAGAGAGAGAGAGAGAGAGAGAGAGAGAGAGAGAGAGAGAGAGAGAGAGAGAGAGAGAGAGAGGAGAGAGAGAGAGAGAGAAGAGAGAGAGAGAGAGAGAGAGAGAGAGAGAGAGAGAGAGAGAGCTTTCTTGACTTTCTTAATGCAGTTTAAAATACACACAAAATACACGTGTATGTCACTCCTTACCTGATATTGCTAAGATATGTTAGAAAATATGGTAATATTTGAAGAAACCAGATCCGTTGTCGTGGAGGTGGATAAGAAATTAAAGCCCGATTAGCAGGAGCGAATGTAAAAAAATCTCATTTTATATGGGCAGACAATAGTAAAATATTTCGTTAGTTTTACATACACAAATAAATCTGAAAAAAATATAATGTCAGAAACCTTTATTTCTATTAATTACATTTATTATTTTGTGCCGGATATAGCAACTCTAAGAAATTTCCAAATTATGTAAGATATTCATAAGAAAACAATGGCCATCATTATGCTTACTTAAGTCATCTATATTGTTGTTGCTCTATCATTATCATCATTTTTTATATTTAGCAACAAACGGCTTTAACCATTGACTTAGCGTATGTCTGGTATTAGATTATGAAAGAAAAACGTATATAACTTTTTATTTCTCCTTATACGCAAATCATGAACCATTGCTGCTTTTTCTTCACGGTATTATTGAACATTTTAAGAACATACATATTTGTGTTCACGGCGATTATGCGTTAAGAGAAAAACTTTAGATACTTTCGTGATTCCCTCTACAACAAACGGTCGATAAAAATATGCTAGAAAGTTAGAAAATAGTTAAACATAATTAGTTAAAAAAAGTTAAATAATTAGATAGTTAGAATTCTGAACACACTAGAGAAGAGATAAGAAAATACATAAACTTACTCCAGATAAACATTCAAGGGGGAAAAAAATCTTATGAGAGACAGATAGAATAATCAGGCTACTAAGAAACTTGTAGAGAAGAGGATGTAGTAACGATGACATTGTAATCGACACTCCTGGTAAAAAAACATGCTCCATAAAAGGACCACAACAGTTGCCTTCGTCTTTTCTATCCGGGGCGGTGGCAATGGTGGTGGTGGTGGTGTGGTGGTGGTTATGATGGTGGTGATGGTAATGGCGGTGATGGTGGTGGTGGGGATGATGGTGGTGGTAGTGGTGGTGATGGTGGTGGTGGTGATGATGGTGGTGTTGGTGGTGGTGGTCGTCGTGGTGGTGGTGGTGATTCTTGACACCACGTGGGCAGTTCCGTGTCCCCAGAATCAGGGTGTTTACTGAGGAACGAATAAAAGTTACGCATTGGAAGATTAATTGTCGCGTCAGAGAAGGGTGGCCTCGAATGGCACTGCCTCGCCGTTGACTACCTTAGCCTCGTCAGGTTGTCCAGGTGTTCAGATGGGCCATAACGGTGTGCTGGTGTGAAGGACTTTGGGTCTTATCACTGTTCTGCCTCTCTAAGTTGCCACCAATTGCCTCATACTAATAAATGTATACATCGTGTTTGACTCTTGACAAAATTAAGATATATTAAGTCATTGATTACCTTGTTATCTTATTAGTCTTACCTCGTTAGCGACTATCATCATCACACATCACATCACCACTCAATGGCCGCAGCAGGGAGGTGGCTGGTAGTCTCATCACACCTGTATATTATAGTTAATTTTGTTTCATATCACCTACTACTATGCGTGACTCGTGTGCCCCCCCCCCCTCGTCCCCTTGTGTGATCCGTGATTGTGCACGTGTAATACCTGCTTCACGGGGCACCAAGGGAGGGGGTGTTGGTGACGATTGAAGGGAATGGCAGTGTGGATGGTGATGACTGTGACAATGATGGTGATTGCGGGCTTTTGTTACCTCTTTTTGTGTGTGTTGCTCTTGGCCTGTCCTTTGTGATGTAGAAAATGAAAAATAAATGTGTTAATGGTGGTGTTGATGGTGGATTTACTGTTCATCAAGACGTGTTGGTCTGATTATGTCTAACTGGATTTTTCTTTCTTTCTTCACAGGTATGTACTACGAAGTGTGTGGCAGTCACGGAGGGCGCGAGGTGAGTGTGACTATTTCCCTCGTTCTCCTGGCGGTGATGCAATGTCTCGTGATCGGTCGAGGCGTCACAGATCTGCACTCACTCGACAATTTCGTCTTGATCTGCGTGATGTTTTTATTACATTGTATTGCTAAAATTTTCTTGTTGAGAGAATGAACACAAGAATCAAGTGGTTTTCTGTCAACATTATTATATAGTGGGGGTTTTCTCAACTCCAGGCACCGGCCGAATACACTTGAAAATTCACTTGAAGTCAATTATTTTAATTTTGATTACTTTTGTTCTTAGCATGATAAAAGACGAGATGATCCTTGACAGGCACTCGGTCTGCAAACAAAAAGATATCGTAGTATGCAATTTCTTGAGCATGACTGAAATTGGTATCTATTTATCAGAAACATTTTAGGGATGCTTTGTAACTCGATGTTCTTTGGCCATTTTCGTTCCCATCGAAATATCGGGGATCTCAGGGCAATACTATATAGTCCTGGTGTGGCCCAGGGGTTGAGGGAAGCAACACCCAATACATGCTGGTGTACTTAAAGTTGTGCCTCAAGGTTTCAAAATCCTTCAGGGTCTCATACTCCATAACTATATTTTTTACATCCTACTTCGGTGTTACGGTGCTCTGTGTGTCAGGAATGCGTTAAAGATGGTACCATGAAAAGCACAAGACGCCCTAATTAATTTCTTACAGTGGTGTTGTATCGCTTCAGCTTATGAGTGACAGGCAGGCTCGTTAGCAGTGACACCTGTTCCTTAGGCGGCAGTCCATCGTGTTGTTAGTTACTACCTCTTATTGTACACCCGCTGTTATGTCTCTCATATTGATCGGTATAATGTGTTCGTCTTTCTAGCCTTTTAATAACAACGAGCATATGTGACAAGCCGGCAAAATAGAGCATGCGACAAAGTTAGTACTATTCAACAGATGTTTTTGGAGCCTTAGGTCATTTCCAAAAATCATGTGTTATGTTCATATTTATTCTTCCGAAGAGCAAGATGGTATAATGAAAGTATCTATGTATAGTCGTCTTAGAATATTGATATCTTAAAACATCCTATGGACCACAGACTTAGGAACATCAAAGGATAGAAGAAGAAATTATAGTCACGTATAACTTAGATTTACAAAAAAAAAAAAAAAAAGGGAAAAGCATGAACTATAGATCAAATTAAAGCAACAAATAACTCAATTTTTTTCACTTAGGAGCAATGGTTTTAGGAATACCAAATTGTGCGTCGTTAGGAGGCAGACCGATGGTTACCCAGGGACGGGAACAGCCAGGTTAGGTAGACAAAAATGAGAAGGAAGAAGCGAGATTTTAAATGAAACCGAAGCTCATGGGAAAAATGTGAATAGTCGATGGAGATGAGAGTGGGAAAAAATGATGAAAAGGTATTCTTATTCTGCAGTGAAGTAGAAATGGCCGTTATAGAAGTGTCGATGTGAGTATTGGCTCTTGATGATGATGATGATGATGATTAAGATAAGGATGAAGAGGAGAAGCAACAACATGTGATAATAAGGACAGTTACGATCGAGAACTAGAATGAAAACCTGACGCATACATTCCTTCGAGTCTACAGTAACACCACCTTGGAGCATGTCGTTATGTCGTTGTAGCCCGTAGATTTAGCTGTTACCTCTTTATCTCTATTTATTTTTTCTATCTATTTATTTTGTCTATCTTTCTATCTATCTATTTATTCTGTTTCTATGCATGCATGTAAACATAGTATAAGAAAACAGGAGAGGCATGGTGGAAATACATGTTTGTTGTTTATATGTGTAGGTGTGGGTGTAGATGTTCAGTGTGGATGTTCAGAGGGCAGTGAAGTTGGTGCTGGTCAAGTACGTATATACATCTACGTAACCACATCTCTATAGCGCTGTGCTGTGTGCTGGCAATGTGCTGTGTGGTAAATGAGAAACATGAGACTAAGGCACGGCTGTCAAGAGTCTCGTGCTGTGTGTTGCTGTGAGGAAATCAGTTCTGTGAGGCTTTATCGAAGAGTATTCATGGTGAACTATATGCAGAGAAAAGCTTATCTGTGATTATTCTATTTTTTCTTCCTTTAGTTGTGTCAGTAAACAGTTTGGTGTTGTGTGTTCCTAATAATTAGTTAAGATGTCCTGATATATTTATGTTTAGTTAGTTTAGTATTGTATATTGGAATAGCCAATACAGTGTTACGTAGTGGTAGTTTGAATACATTAGTACAAATAGTAGAAGTAACACAAATTCAGTGTTACATAGTTTTATTGTTCTTCATTCATTATTAGAAGTAGTTTTATCACATCAACGTAACATTTCATATCATTCATCTCAGTGTTCGGTGTTGTGTGTGGTCATCATAGTCGAGTGTTTCCTAGTGTTGCAGAAAATGTCACTCATCACCTCATAGCTTTGTGTTGCTTCACCTAAGTGTTTCGTGTCTCAGCAATAGCCAACAGTCTATTGCTAAACAAATTGATGTTATATGTTTCATTGTGACTTTGGTGTTGTGTTGTGGTTAATTCTATGTTACGTACAGTACCTAAAATCACATCATTATTACGGTGTGATGATGGTGCTTCTTAAATGTTAAATGTTATACTCTTAACTATTGGTTGCTTCTCCAGGCAATCCAAGACTAAATGTTGTGGTAAATTAGCGTTATTTGTTTTACTAGAAATCACGTTCAGTGTTTCTTGGTGTTGAGTAGTGTTAGCTCAGTGTTGTGTTGGTGTGGTGTGGTGTTTATTGTTGTGTTTTTGTGTTGTTGTGGTGGTGGTGTTGGTGTTATTGTGTGTGGTGATGCTTCAGTGTTGTGCTGTGTCGTGTCGGTGTTGTGTTGTGTTGTGTTGTGTTGTGTTGTGCGACCTCATGATGCTTTCGGTGTTGTGTTGTAATTCTTTTTTTCTTCAGTGTTGTGATGGTCATTTCAGTGTCGTGTTGATGTAATGATAGTTCATTTATTTTTTAATCCAAAGTAATATTTGTGTTGTTTCGTGTTGGTGTTCGTTGTTGTGTTGTCGTATTTGTCCGCTTTATCACCTAACGTACATTTTTTGTATTAAGTGTTTTAGTGTATTTTCGTAGACATTCCTTGACTCGACATGATAATTAGCTCATTATAATCACGGTTGTACGTTATATTTTCGGTACAATTCAAAAAATTTCGATAAATAACAAATATTGCGTCAAACTACTACATTTTCCCTTTATACTAAATTTTTATATTACTTCCCTTTATACTACTAAATATACTGTGCTCCGGGAAGGTGCTAGTACGTCGCTGGCTGCTGTTCATCTGCCAATGTATCTATCAGGGTTCGAATCCCGGTATAGGCACTCGGTACACTCGGTTATCCATCCAGCTTGGCAGTATTGGTGGGTCAGGGTAGGGTCATTGGTTGGTGAATACATGGTAGTTGGTAGATGAGTATGTGATAAGAAGGTGTCATTTGTGCATTGGTAAACAGGACGATGTTGTATTTGTATTACAGTACAGAACACCAGACTCCATGGTTATTGGTTATATAGCAGCGGTTATAGTATAGTACCAGGTTATAGTAGTGGAGATAAACATCGTCTTTCTTTAAACACAAACTAAGTCTGTATAGTCCACTCGATACAGTCAAAAGACCAATAGTAACAGCGGGAAAGGACTCTAGAATATTACCGGTGGTGCTGGTCTCCTGTCAAAAATACGGTAAAATTTCGGTATTATTATCATTAGTATTAGTATCATTGTCATTAGTATTATTATAAGTAGTTGTCATTATTATTGTCACTATAACTTTTTTTGGTTATCATTATTATGAACACCAGATGAAGTGCCGTCTGACATAACAGTGTGTCGTACATAACATATCAGTCGGCGAGACATGCAGGGTTTTAGGAGTGTGCTCGATACATTATTTAAGCATACTCAGCATCAGAAATTAACCAATGCATACCAAGTTGACGTGGTGTTCCGTGTGGTGCTGTCATCAATTGGTGTAGGACATAGATGCGTGTTCTGAGGCGGCGAGGTGATGTCAGGATTGCGTCATGGTGTCTATAGGGCATCGGCAGGGTTTGCTGTAACACGTGGTTCAGGTGGGGGGGGGGGTAACGGCGTCTGAGGAGCTAAATAAAAAAGCTTTAGGTATATGTATCTCGTACTCTATATTTGTTTGTTTCAAATCTTCCATCTCTTCATATTCACGCATGCTCCTCCTTTATTTATTGTCCTCAAGTGTGAGAGAGAGAGAGAGAGAGAGAGAGAGAGAGAGAGAGAGAGAGAGAGAGAGAGAGAGAGAGAGAGAGAGAGAGAGAGAGAGAGAGAGAGAGAGAGAGAGAGAGAGAGAGAGAGAGAGAGAGAGAGAGAGAGAGAGAGAGAGAAAAAAAAAAATCAGGCCAAGAAAGAAATCAAGGAGCTATAAAAAAATATAAAAAGAGCTTCACGTATATGTATTTCGCAGCAGCAGATAAGGA
This sequence comes from Chionoecetes opilio, assembly GCA_016584305.1. Classification (NCBI taxonomy): domain Eukaryota; kingdom Metazoa; phylum Arthropoda; class Malacostraca; order Decapoda; family Majidae; genus Chionoecetes; species Chionoecetes opilio. The sequence continues at coordinate 227,948 of JACEEZ010025354.1, read as the reverse complement.
CTCTGGCGACCTTGTGTTCTTGCTAAATTATCTATCTTGGTATTGTTAGTGGTTTAGGTCTCATGTATCTCATCGTTGTTAGTTTGAATTTTTGCTTTTAGTAGTGATGTTGAATTTTTAGATCGAGCTGATAAGAAAGGCCATTTATATTACATGGAAGTATAATTTTAATGTGAAAATAATACTAAGGCGCCACAACGTTTCCCATATATAAAGAAAAAAATATATAGACACTTGATACTTCTGTTAATTACTGATTAGAATAAATTTCTGGGCCATGAGTGATTTGGTATATTTTGCAATTTTTTGTATTGTTTTTTTATTTTTGAGGACAATAAAATCTATCTATCTATCTATCTAGCTATGCCTTCCTCCCCCCTGGCGTGTCCTTCACCAATCCTAATGAGGGAGGGAGTACACGGCTTCCTGCTCCTGCATCGGTGTGGAGTGGGGGCGTCTTAGGGCGTGTAGTGGAGGCAAGTGGATGTGGTTTTCTATGAGGGAGAGTTTAGCATCAATAGTTTACTGCCTTACGTTGTACTACTTGCTCCCTTGCTCAAAAAAAGATCAAGGAAAAATGCGTTGATGTCGCTCTCCATTAAGTTGAGGAAGTTCGCCTTGACTGATGTTTTGTGATGATTTTTGCATTATTTCTTTGTATCTTGGGTGCGTTGGAAGGTGAGCAGGTTTCATTGATGATTATTAGATTGCATGAAAATTATCCTCATTCTAGCCGCGTGGAAAGCTGTACATGAAGTTGTGGTAATGGAATAACCAAGTAATCAGAGTGGACTGGGTTTTCACTACAGAGTGTTAGCCAGCAAACGTTAGTGTCTCTGTCTCTCGAGGATTACGTGATGTGTTGGTGTCTTGTTCCAAAGGTAATCTCTTATCTGCAATGATGTCGAATATATTTATCACTACAAAATATATATCAGGTATGTATAGGGATAAAACACGTAGCCGTATATCCTGAATATTACAATAAAAAATAATAATGGCAAATGTGTTTTAAGCATTCTGTAATTTTGTGTATGTTCTTTTAAGTCATAAGTATTTCTGTTTTTACTTCAATGACTTAGTGTCTATAGATGGGTGATTAAGCTATATACCATGAGTGAAATACCTGAGCTATGTTATTTTCATGTTAACTCTCCTCCTTTTTATATGTTTTTTTTTCATCAGAGAAACGAAACGATATGTTCAATATAGCATAGCATAATCATAGCAAATGTTTCTTGAAGTACCGGCAACAAAATGGCGTACATACTGTTCACCTAAACGGTATTCCTTAGATGTGCATCATTTGAAAAAGGCGGCATATCAAATTTTGTGATACTTGTTGTGCTGGTGACATTTAAGCTGACATGTTAGCATCTCAAGCTTGGTGGCCGCTTTATGACGCAAGCTGTCTGGCCTTCGTATACTCGTCATGATGCTGCCCATTCATCGCCTGTCCCCCTTTTGTCCCCCCTGAGACCCTGACGCCTCACGTTCTCACTTCTTCAGAGCCGCGATAGTGTTCCGCCTCACACAATGGCACGGCAGTGATTTGCAGCCCTAACACCCGGGCCTTCCGATACCCGGGGACGAGCACGATACCCTGGACGTGCATGTTATATATACCATCCGGCTGCATAGAGGCTTCATGATACTACTACATTCTTCTTCGTCGTTTTTACCCCCGTGTCAACTTGCACGAGGTAACACAACGTCTCTTCGAATGTTATCTGTAATGTTATCTTCATGCACCGGGTATTGTAATATTTGAAAACAGCATTGTATATACAGTTTGGGTATATATTTCATGGAAAGTTTTTTTCTCTGTCAGTATACATGTATATACTATGTAAAAAAATATATACTGAGATGGCTGGGACGAGTAAGCAACGAAGCGTTAGACCAGCTCTTGCCTGTCTGTCTGTGTGTCTGTTCTGGAGGTGTCGCGTGTCTCTCAAAGCTCAAATACCAGGTTTTTTCTCCTAACATTGCCATGCATCCCACGCGTGTTCTCACTGAGGCAGACAAACGGACGCGGTAATGCCAGGGTGGGCCTCGGGGCGTCGCGGACTTTCTTATTCACGCCGCCAAGTTGCTGTGTTTTGGGAGGTGATTGTTTGGTGGCTCTCGCGTGTCCTCTCATTACAGTAGGCGATGAAAGGACTCCAGGCAGGAATATCTCACGTCCTTAACTGGCCGTGGTGGAATACGATAAGATCCCAAGTGAGTTAAAGGGCAATGTAAAATTTAATGTAAAAAGGATATTATATAGATTAGGACAGCCATCTTCGTTTTCTCTTCCCTTACTTTGTGTTTTTTTTGTTTGTCTGTTCTTATCTTCCACTCTCTCTTTCTTGTATTTACCCCTCCTCCTCCTCCTCCTCCTCCTCCTCCTCCTCCTCCTCCTCCTCCTCCTCCTCCTCCTCCTCCTCCTCCTCCTCCTCCTCCTCTTCCTCCTCCTCCGTGTGTTGCTTTAGCCTCTATTAAGTCCCTCGACCCTTCAAAGACGACCTGCCCCTCGCCCTCCTCACAGCCTCACGTACTGTATACCACTTTGACGCCTAATGAGTTTTTAATTGTCTATGTGCTTAATTATTTAGATACCTGAGCCCGGGGAGGGAGAGAGAGATGGAGGGCCAAATGAATGCAACCTGACGTTATTTTGTACAATTCAAGGGTACTGGTTTGTCGGCTTCTATAATAATGTATTTCCTGTTAAATGATTGATTATGATCGGACCTCGTGTGGTGTGAGTCTGATTTACTTCTTAATGTATATTTCTTCCCTATGAGGTTGGGTGTTAAAGGGGATTCAAACATTCAAGGGGATTCTTAGTAAGGGGTAAGTAGGGGATTCTTGGGGATTGGTAAGTAGGACTGGGTGGGTATGGTGGTGAGGTGTTGGTATTAGAATGGTCTAGAAGGGGAGAGGGGGTCTGGTGGGAGGGGGTTAAGGGTAGGGGGTCTGGTAGCATGGGAGGTGCGGTGTCCTGGTGGCGTGTCGCAGGTGTTGGTGATGTGGTGGTGGTGCAGGTTGGTTGGGCGCCACACCGTCACCCAACACCACACGAGACACCAGCGCTGCCCCGATCCTCGTCTTGTCGTGATGGTGGTGATGTTGGTGGTGCGCGTTCTCCTCCTCCAAGGCATGTCGCAGGTAATAGCCAAAAGTAATTTTTATGTTTATTTGAAAATGAAGAAGCGGTTTTTTTTTTTTTAAGTGTTGAGGTGGCAGGAACGATGTTGATACGTTCACATAATTATTAGTAGTTCCGTCAATTCACGTTCATTTGCTCATCATGTGGTTTTATCATTGCTTTGGGCTACTGCAATGTAAGTGGTGGGGTTTTTTCGGTTTTCATATTGTTAGGTTTTCTGCGCCTGAAGACCTGAAGACTCCTCGCATGCATCACCAGTAACATAACATCATGCACGCTCATTATTTATCATTATCATTATATGTGAAAGAAGTCAAAAATTTATAAGCAATTTTATGTACCCGCGAAAGCCTTAGTCTGGCGATTCAGAAATATCCGTAAGGTCAAACACAACATAGGATCAGCCGTTTGTTTTTTATTCACTGATGTGTAGGAAGTGGGAGAATTCACCTCCTGGGGTAATTATGCAGCAGTAAAATGGGCAAGAAATTATTAAAACAACGATTCAGCCACCACCTTGCACCACCTCGGCCGCACGGACGGGCATGGACAGAGGCACCCCAGGGTATCTCCTCATCGTCTGTAATCATGCACTATACTCTGTTTTTTTAACGAGGCAAAAATCCTGAGCCCTTGCTGCTTACTGACTGATATTTGATGCCAAGAGAAGGGAATACTACGGTTCTTCTAAATTTCAGCTGTATTTTATCATAGTTAACCATATTATCAGGTAAACATAGGCATCATTTCAAGCATGAGACCTTAAGATAGAATGGAATTTTGGCCTCGTTAAGAAAAATAGACTATAGGTTTACGCTGCCTGCCGCTTCCATAGGCTCCTCGGGTTGAGTCACGCCCATGCATCCAACCCTGAAAGAATAACCTGGACAAGACCGGAGACTCAAAGCAGGCCGGCAGGTCACCGAGACACTGGTTCCGGAAAGCGGTTGAGAGGGCATCAATATTTGTCCGCTGAGGGTTACGGACACTGAAAATATCCGGCAAAATCTTGTTCCTCGGATGACACAGCGGGTGTTCCTGAGGGGCGCGTTTTGGCGTGAATATGCTAGGTCGCCGCCGCAGCCCTGACCCCTGGGTGGCGGCGGGGAACAAGCGCCTCTTGAAGAAGCCCATCAAGCAGAGCGTCCATCAGGGAATCACGTGGCATCACCTCCACTGAGCATAAGAACATAAGAAAATAAGGAAGCTACAAGAGGCCGTGAGACCTACACGAGGTAGTTCCTGTTACTTAACTTATACCTACGTCCACCTCTCTTCCCTATCCATGAATTTATCCAGACTCCTTTTAAAGACCACTATAGACTCCGCATTGACCACTGATAGACACACGAGTGATAACAAAGCAACATGTTCATCGCACTTCATTATTTCCCAATCCATATTTTTGTTTATAAAGCTAAATTCTAATTATACAGATATATTGCAATACTTTTTTAATGAGGTGGAAATTCGAGCAAGGTATTTTTGGTTTTTCAAAAGGCAAATTCCTTTTTCTGACTTAAGTATAAGCCTTGCATGACTGCATTTCACATGTGTGGTTTCATCCTCCTGCCTCCTGCTCACGCTTAGCTTTCGTTTTTTTATTATCATTATTATTATGTAGATTTTTTTTTTTATTCCCTGCGTCCTTTCTCACAAAGCTTCATGTAAGGAGTCCCCCCCCCCACCCCAACCTCCACACACCCAGCGCTACATCCTCCTCCTCCTCCTCCTCCTCCTCCTCCTCCTCCTCCTCCTCCTCCTCCTCCTCCTCCTCCTCTCTCCTCCTCTTCCTCCTCTCCTCTTCTTCCTCCTCCTCCTCTCCTCCTCCTCCTCCTCCTCCTCCTCCTCCTCCTCCTCCTCCTCCTCCTCCTGCTGGTGCAACACTCTTTAAACGGCATCTCTAATGCGAATGTCGTATCAGCTCCAGTGAAACCCCGCGACATAGCCACTTCCCCCTCCAAACATCGTCGATTGGCGGGGATAATAAGATCACGGCGTAAGGAACACGTCACCCTCATGAATCGCCTACGTCACGCCTGCGTCATCTTTCGTGGAAGCTTCGGAATGCCTCTGCTGGGAGACTATTTATAGCCTCCGTGTGTAATATTCTGGGCGACGGTGACGTGTGTGTGGTGGCAGTGACCGAGACCTTGCTGGCTTCCCGTTTGCGCTAAGCCGCTAACCACGTGCACGTACACACACACACACACACCCTGACTGACACGAGACATGCTCACAAACGAGTTAAGTCAAGACGCTGTTGCTAATGGAATGGAAATGCCCTTAGTCTCTGATTGCCTCCAAATAGGCCTGCACGGAGGTGATGCATGTGATAGGTACACTAGGCATACGAATGGGTGTGGATGGCATTGAGAGATTTATAATATTTCAATGTCATCCATATGGTATCAAAAATGGATATTGTAAGATATCCTCAAGTAAGATAAATACATTGGATAACCTTACAGAAAAAAAACCTTCACTGCTATCAATAACGGATTATTGTCTGCTTATTTTTTCATCACATACTGTAGTCACAGTGAAATCAAGGTATGAAATAGTAAAGGTAGACCCAAGATATAAAGTATCAAGGAAGATTTTTTTGAGAGGCATGACCTATCCTATACTTCACCTACGTATACGTCTATATACCCTGCTGTCTGGGAAAGCAAACCCCGTATTTCTACCATAAACAAGAACATAACCATCACGTGGTTATGTGAAGGCTGGAAGAGTTGTAGATGTGGTGTGGGGGGGGCATGAAAATGCGATGTTATATGCTGCGATTGTTGCTCAAGGCTACAAATTGCTACTAAATATTTGTTTAGTGTTTCTATATATCCACACAGAGAACTTTGCGGAATTCTTGTTGTTCATGATGACACGTACGACTGTACGTATATACTACTCTGGAGTCATTCTTCTGAATAAATCAAAATCGTGTTGATATAGACATTTACATAAGCGTTTTGATGGATTTTTAATTTTCTATTTCAAGAAACGTAACTTGCTTTGGAGGTAGTTGTAGCACATTTCTTAGCGTCACAGATTTGTTTTCCCCATCCTATATTATTTCCTCACCACCACGTTCTCGAGATTTTTTTCACATCCATTATATATTATTTCCTGACCGTTCTCAAGAGTTTTTCCCCCCTCCAATATATATTTTTCCCTCACCACCACGTTCTCGAGATTTTTTTTCCCCCATCCAATATATATTTTTACCTCACCACCACGTTCTCGAGATTCTCATGTCATCATCATCAGCAGCAGCACCGAGAACCACAAAACATTCCCGTATCTCTGCTGTGACGTCATAGGCGGCGGTCATCATAGTACTGCTGAATATTTTGCTTGCAGCCGACATGACCCGTGTAGGATGAGAGGCTGGCATGGCATGGCATATCAGTCATGCCACCGACAGTCACGCGATATAACTGTCACATTTAATTTATGTGCTTAATTATTAGTCCTCATTATTTTCACAAATCTTTATTTTTCGTAAAGTTGTGTTTTTACTCGATATTTTTCTTTTCATCGATGGCATGAAGCAACATAATCGAGAAATGGTGGTGGTGGTAGTGGAGGTAGTGGTGGTGGTGGTAGTATAGTAGTGGTGGTGGTGGTGGTTTTGGTGGAGGTGGTATGGTGGTGGTGGAAGTGGTGGTGGTGGTGGTGGAGGAGGTATAGTGGAGGTGGTGGAGGTGGTGGTGGTGGATGAGGCGAAGGACGTGTGGACCATCCTATTACGGCAAAGTACCGAGGAGTGACGGCTTGATGGCGTGTTTCCTGTGCGTCAAGGCGTTCAAGCAACAGCTGTACCCGGCATAACCCTTTGTTGCGTCTGTACCAAACCTCAAGCCTGCAAATACCACACTGCTAAGCCGCCGCCAACACACACACACACGCTTGACCCTGATCCATCTCAAGCTTAAGACAGGCTTGATCTGCCCATGTTCGCGCTATCTGTTCTAGCATAGAGATAAGAACGCTTAACATGTATGCCGAAATTTTTCCTCCTCACATCAAGTTGGGTAATTGATTCATTTTAAGTTTATATTATGTAGCAAGCCTTTTCCTGTGTTATTACGTGGGGTGCAGTTGGGACTACACAGGGATATATTTTATGTGTGTGTGTGTGTGTGTGTGTGTGTGTGTGTGTGTGTGTGTGTGTGTGTGGTGTATATGTGTGTGTGTGTGTGTGTGTGTGTGTGTGTGTGTGTGTGTGTGTGTGTGTGTGTGTATGTGTGTGTGTGTGTGTGTGTGTGTGTGTGTGTGTGTGTGTGTGTGTGTATGTGTGTTTGACTCATATATATATTCTTTTGCCATTTACAAAAAAACATCCATCCACTTACCATATCGCAGTTCACATGTTCCTCCAGCCTCCTTGTGTCTTCCTCCTCCTCCTCCTCCTCCTCCTTCTCCTCCTCCTCCTCCTCCTCATATTCTCCTCTCCTCATCATTTATATATATCAACGATCTGGACTGCGGACTTGTATCTAAAATATCAAAATTTGCAGATGACACCAAATTAGGCGGTAAAGCATATACTAGAGAAAACTGCGAACTCATACAAAGTGATCTCGACAAACTATCAGATTGGAGTGATAAATGGCTATTAAAATTCAATTCCGATAAATGTAAAGTAATGCATATAGGCAACGATAACCTCAAATATAACTATCAAATGCAAAATAAATCGTTAACTGAAGTACAGCAGGAAAAGGATCTAGGTGTCATCATCAGTAATGATCTGAAAACCAGTTCGCATTGCCTAGCTGCCAGTAAAAAGGCAAATATGATGTTGGGCTTTATTAAACGTAACTTTGAACATAAAACTCCGAAAGTAATGACACAATTATACACGTCCTTGGTTAGGCCGCACTTGGAATATGCCGTTCAATTCTGGTCGCCCTGTTTCGTAAAAGATCAAGCCAAATTGGAATCAGTGCAAAGAAGAGCAACCAAACAAATTCCATCTCTGCGAAATTCATCTTATGAAGAGAGACTGCGGAAACTTAATATGTTTTCCTTAAAGGATCGTAGAATCCGTGGGGACTTGATAGAAACCTTTAAGATCCTAAAAGGTTTGATGTCATTAATCAAGAGGACCTATTCGAGCTTTCAACTCAAGTGACAACAAGAAATAATGGTTTAAAACTAAACGGTCAACGTTGCATCACCGATCTCCGTAAAAATTATTTCAATGTTAGAGTCGTTGATCGATGGAACAAGTTACCAGCAAATGTTGTCGGAGCCAACACAATAACTACATTCAAAAACAGACTTGACGCGCACTGTAAAGTAAATGGGTATTGATAGTTCGAATTCGTATCTAGTCCCCCGTATCGATTAGTTGTAGTGGTAGTGGTAGTTGTAGTTAGTATTTTTCATATCCTATCATTCTGCACTATGAAACTTCCATGTTCCTATCCTCTTTAGGGACATGGTATCATTTTCCAACTGTTTTCTTACAAGTAGTTGATAGTTAGTAGTATGTAGTTCAGCAGATACCCTCGCTATGGACCAATAGGTCTCCTGGTGTCTGTTACTCCTATGTAATCCTATGTAATCCTCCTCCTCCTCCTGCTCCTCCTCCTCCTCCTCCTCCTCCTCCTCCTCCTCTTCCTCCTCTTCCTCCTCTTCCTCCTCTTCCTCCTCCTCCTCTTTTCCATCTTCGTCATCAAAATATATTGTTATCATCATTGCCACCATTACTGTCATCTTCCTTCACCTCCTTCTTCTTCCCTTCTCTTTCCTGTCGAAATCATAATTAGTATAACCACACTCCTCACTAGCACTGTTACCCTGCATGTAACTCCTCCTCCTCCTCCTCCTTTTACTCTTCCTCCTCCTCCTCCTCCACCTCTTTCTCCTCCTCCTCGACCTCCTCCTCCTTCTCCAATTCGTCACCTTCATCAATAGATATTGTTATCATCATTCCATTATTACTGTCACCTTCCTTCACCCTTCTTGTACCTCCTCCTCCTCCTCCTCCTTCTTCCCTTCTCTTTCTTTTCAGCAACATAATTAGTATAACCACCATAACTACTAGCACTGCCATCCTTAACTCCTCCTCCTCCTCCTCCTCCTCCTCCTCCTCCTCCTCCTTCTCTCCTCCTCCTCCTCCTCCTCCTCCTCCTCTCCCTCCTCCCTCTCTCCTCCTCCTCCTCCTCCTCCTCCTCCTCCTCCTCCTCCTCCTCCTCCTCCTCCACCTCCTCCTCCTCCTCCTCCTCCTCCTCCTCTTCCTCCTCCTCCTCCTCCTCCTCCTCGTCCTCCTCCTCCTCCTCCTCCTCCTCTCATTATCTTCCTCCTCCTCCCATTATCCTCCTCCTCCTGCGTCTCAATACCTCTTCGCTGCCACTCGTCTCATGACCTTGACCGTTGCCCAACACTCATTATGGTGACGCTGCACGCAACGCCACCGATCTTGTATACACCGCGGGAGGTGACGAAGGTGAAGGCTGCTGCGTCGCCCTTCAGCCCCAGCTAAGTGGTGCCCCTCGCCCCTCCCGAAGGTGGTTTTTGGGGCACGACAGGCCACCGCAGCACCTCGCCTGTGTGGGCTGTGGGTTCTGTGGTTCTACTTCAATTTAGCTGATATATATTCTTAAGGGTTTTTTGAGGTCTTTTTTACTTTAGATTTCCTTTTGCATTGATTTTTGGGGGATTCGAGATCTTTTTGCATGAATTTCTTCGTGTCGGGTTATTGAAGGAAAGCCACATAAGAAGGTTTGCACAGTTTTTATGACACTTAAGATATCTATGTTAGTAGGACAAAAAAGTTGCTGTCATTTTTCAGCGTGTAGGCTACTCTTAGTACTCTCACGCTGCGTAGGAATAAGAAATTGTCCTCAAGGAAATTTACTTTCTTCAACAACCCAATTTGCTGCTCAATCTGCCTCTTATATAGTCATCCACCTAAACTACCATCCTATACTACCTGTGCTACTGCCTTTACCTGAGAATTGTTGAGAATTAATGCCTGCCTTTTACCTGAGAATTACCTGAGAATTATTGAGAATTAATGCCATGCCCGCTCTGAAGGCAAATCTGTTAACATTCCATGCACATGTCTGTCCATCTGCCCCTCCCTCCATCTCCTCTAGCATTTACCTTTTACATGATCACAAACCCAACACAATCCACAACACACACAACCAGTACGCATATAGGAAGCGAGGAAAATGGTCGTATCAGGGCCATCCGTAACCACACTGCAATCTTAAGTCATCCCGTCGACACCGCCAGGCGTATAAAATTTACGTACTGCTCCCATGTTTTAACTCATGTTTTTGTGGTGTGGCCCCGGGACCTCGCCCTGGGCCACGCCGCAGCCTCAATTACCTTGTCTCTGTTGTTAGCGCCCTGCTGATTAGGGACAACTTATCGTAGAGTGACGGAGATATTTAACAAGGGAATTGATACGTCCTCGCCGCTTGGGCCTCCGGTGTGCATACTAATGGGAAAGTTTACCTAGGAAAGCGATTAATTATAGGTTCAGGTGGCAGAGAAGTTGAGTTGTTGACGCAGTGTGTTGTTGTGGGTGTTGTGGCGGTGGCTGATCTCGTCTCCAAGGGTACTCATTTTCTGTGTTTTTTAGGGGCTGTAATTAGCTGCCCTAAGTCCTCTCCTTCCCTTCTCCCATGTCTGAGTCTCCAGTGGACAGAACCTCCCGGGTCAGAGCCTTGATCCTGGGGGCGTCAGGATCAGCCACGGGGCAGGGGTTGACGCCTTAACAGAAGTGATTGTTTGCCAAGCTCTTGCCTTCCCGTCTCTGGGTTGCTTAGAGGCTCCAGTTTAAGGAAAGGCACTGATATATAATCAATTGTCTTGCAACTGAAACACCACGCCACGAGGTACGCAGAAAACATCTCATGCCCAGCCACGCGCATGCAACGTGCAAGACACGTGATAATTTTTCTTTTCTTTTTTTCATTTCCGTCATGCTATATCTTCATTGGCTTCTTCCTCATACACCTTCTTGCCAGTTCTTCTTCCGTCCCCAAAGTCCCTGAGCAGCGCCCCGCCCCCTCATTTGCCCCGCCCCGCTGTGCCTCTGCCTGTGGTCCCGCCGGTCCCCGATGCGCCCGTGATCGTGCGTGTCAGAGGTTAATTATTGCTCGCGGGACACACCGCCGCCGCCGCCCAACACGTGGGTTTCCTGTGCGTCAGAATGCGTGGCGGAGCCTCCTTGGGAACCTTAGCTTGCCTGTGGTATCGCCGGCTCTCATGGCCTCCCAACGACGCCACAAGCTGGTGCTAATGCTCGGTTTATTGGTTATTTATCCTTTATTTAGCTTCATTATCTCCTGTGTTTTCAAAGGTGTGCTCTTTACTTAGTTTTCTATAATGGGGTATTTTGCTCCATTACATGCTTCATTTACATATTTCTTACATTAATCTTTTTTTTCTTTTCGTATAATCTATATTTTTTGGTAGAATTTCCTACTTTGTGAACTATTTGTCTATCATCGCTGAAATTACATGTTTTTACTTTCACGACTCGCTTATGCTCTTACAATTTCAGTGTTTTATTTTCCCCCGTAATTGTAAATGAGGCAGATTTGCAAACTTGCGATGTAAGGATAATAATAATAATAATTATGATAATAATAATGATAATGATTATATTTCGCTCGAAGGCATAGACATAATAGACATAAAAAACTAAACATAATATACATGCTTATATCTTTGTAGTATAATATTCGAAGTTCAATATTCGTAGCTATGTTGTCTTTTATGAATTGATGAACAGAAGCTGTCCATTTGCTTCTGATCACTGAGCTACCTCAACTGTTTCCTGCTTACCGACCACAAGAGCTTCCGCCGAACTTAACACACACACACACACAGTCACACACACACACACACACACACACACACACACACACACATTCACATACACACACACACATACACACACATACACACACACACACACACACACACACATTCACACACACACACACACACACACACACTTAGACACACACACACACACCACGCACACATACACACACACACACACAAACACATCAGTAAGCACTCATTTTTGTCAATTACTTACACACTACGTTGTCTTTACGTATCTGCTTAGACACGCCATATCCTGGGACCACCGTGCTGGCTGTTTAGGCAAAGGCTGGAGGTGGGCGGGAGATGTTTAGGCGCTTCCACGTATGTGCAGAATATTCTTTGATGTGTGAGCTACCAAGATTAATAGACATACTATCTTAATACTATACTATACTTTAATACATACTATACTTTAAAAGGCTATAGATCTTGTGAGCTACATACCTGAAAGACATGGATTTATGATTATATATGATAGGGTGCTGATGCTTGCGTCTTCGTTTTTGTATTAATTTATTTGTATTCATCTATAGTTGTATTTTACAGGGCCTGAGATACACTCGTATGGCCCCGTCTCCATATCTACATTTTATCATTCATCCCTAGACCGTGTAGACTGTAGACCTATGTGGATTCCGGTAGATGTTTGTGAGATGTGAGATGTTAGCAAGTGTTGGTTTGTTGTGTTTGCTTTGTAGAAACTCGTGGTGCCCTGATTACCGGGAAGTGCTAAGATATCTCGTCCTGTGTACCTCTGGAGCAGCTACGTTTTAGAATTATTGACGAAGATACATGCGACGTCAGCAGCAGCATGTGATCAGGCGTACCTAAGACGGGCTAGTTTTTACCACGAAGAGGACTTGACTGCAATTTTTTTCATATTTATTGTATTACTTTCCTGTGTTGTCAGCAGGAAGCGTTGTACCTTTTCTCCGTTATATAGCATACCATACCACAGTGTTACCCTCTAGTCACGTCATGTTGTTCCCGTGATTCCACCCTTGATTACACCGAGTGGCGATATATGTCTGAAATTCGATTGGGACGTGTGTTTGGCGTTATTAGTGTTTTCCTCCTAGGTAGCTCTCACGTCACGCCTGTACAAGTGTCGCGTCCGTGCAAGTGTGGTTCAGGATGGTGTCACGCGGCGCACACTGGTAATTTACTCGCCGGAAATATTGGATAAGCAAGACTCTAGGACACTTTTTCGCTCCGCTACACTGCTCCTCGCCGCTGTCGTTCCCGCCAGCCCCGTAATAAAGGCGAATTGGTGTCACGAAGTAGCGATACGACGCCTAACGACACTCATTGTAGGACTCTACGGTCGTTGCTACGGAGAGAGAGAGAGAGAGAGAGAGAGAGAGAGAGAGAGAGAGAGAGAGAGAGAGAGAGAGAGAGAGAGAGAGAGAGAGAGAGAGAGAGAGAGAGAGAGAGAGATAGTCGTAATCACACTCTGCTTCACCGCCGAGGACATGTAGGAACAACGGAAAGCAGGGAAAGAAAGGATCGTCCATGCTATAGTAGGTAATACATGTTGAAGTGAAATGTTGTACAGGGAAACATCGCAGTTTTACCCATATGTACTTATTCTCAAAAAATTATCCTTGCATTTTACATTACGAATAAAATTTTGACTCAACATCGTTACACGTAAAAATGCTGAAATTTAGAATGTGCTCGGGCATGAGTGATCACTTTTATGTGGTGGTATAAGGATCTTCATTATTGGTTATCATGTGTATTTTTGAAGTATTCCGTGTAGCGCAAGAAGACGAAGCTCCGTGGGGCGGACGAACCGACAGCTGAAAGTACTATATTTGGTGCTGGATTTCCGCTTCCTCGCCGCGGCATGTTATACGATGGCGAAATTACATTGACTCGCACGCAATTTCTCACCGGGTTCATATATACCTACCTAATGCGTATTCTTTTACTGAGGATATATATACATAACGTCTGGATTGCTTTTTTTGTTGTTCTCTTAGTGTGCGTGTGTGTGTGTGTACTTGTGTTCTAAATTATCAATGTCCTGTGAAATTAGTGATCTTAAATTGGAATAACCTTGAATCACTCATTTCTTATCGTGTTTGTGCGCAGGAAACGCCTTGAAAACTGTCTTGTATTAATACACAATATGAATTTATGATATAAAGTGTATGTGCGTGTGTGTGTGTGATCATTTTTTTTCTTTATGTAAGTGTGAAAGACTGTACCACCACAATCACCACCACCATTACCACCACCATTACCACCATCATCACCATCATCACCATTACCATTACTATTGAGGCAGTAGCAGCAGCAGGAGACGGTGAAGGATGGCAGGAGGCAAGGGTGTGGGTGCTCCAGGCTTGCGTAGTGGCGTAGGGCAGCGAGAGGGTGGCGATGCGTAATGCAACGGAAGACATCATCATCATAATCCTTACACACACACACACACTCACACACACACACACACACACACACACACACACACACACACACACACACACACACACACACACACACACACACACACACACACACACACACACACACATCATCGCAGATTCATATACTTTTCCCGAATGTGTGTTATCACCAACCCGCATATTGAGAAGCGTCGATGTCTGCCTCTGCAAGTATCTAATTTTTGTCTTTTTCATCTTATTTTCATTCCGTGTGGCAATATGGGTAAAGGTTCCTGAGTATAAAGAAATGTGTATAATATCCACCGCCATACATGCTGCCTCTTTATAGTTATACGTATTACTGTGTTGATGAATGGTTGATAAGCATTGAGTAGAGGAGCGTCAAATATAGGTACGAGACTGACAGGAACACACACACACACACACACACACACACACACACACACACACACACACACACACACAAACACACACACACACACACACACACACACACACACACACACACACACACACACACACACACACACACACACACACACACACACACACACACACACACACACACACACACACACACACACACACACACAGGTAATAATAATCAAAGCAGGAAATAGCTAGGGTTTTTTGCCCACATAAAGCAGGTGCCGGACACTCATTACAGTCAGCGTGACCACAGGAAGCAGGGCCATTAGAGTGGCCACGAGAGTGAGAGAGAATGAGAGGCGACGTCGAACACTGCTGCGTCATCAATACTAGAAACACTACCAACATTATCACCTCCGACGCCATGAAGGTTTTCCTGTCGATGGTGGAAGTACGGGAGGTTTTAGGAACTACCACGTGTGGGTCTCGCGGCCTCTTGTAGCTTCCTTGTGTTCTTGTGTTTCCGAGGCGCTGTTGTCCTTGCATCAAAGCTGATTTAGTACAGTTCATTGTGTAGAGAAATTAGGAAGTTTTGAAGAAATTGCTGCGTTTCCTCTGTCTCCTACTTAGAAACACATGATTTCGTTATCTGTGTGTAAGTAATGAATAAGATATCGTCCAAGATTTTTTTTTTTTCAATTAGTTTTGGCCGGTTAGAATGCGTTGGTCTTTTTGTACCTGTGATCTCGGCCGCGTTTTTGTTCGACTGCCATGTTATTGATACGTCATGGGCATGTCTTAATGAATTTCTTTTTATATTGAAACTCAGGACCAATCCTCGAATTAGCAAGGATTTCCATTATAAGACAGCTACTAACATTATTATTGCAAAAGGTAATGCATTATGAATATGTTTCACAAGGTCACGCTTCTAATAGCAGCATGCTTCAAAATCATAAGTATCTCATTTCGCTGTATCATTTTGAATAGCAATGTGATTTTAGTCATTTCAATGTCGCACACAAAATCAAACTCAGTTACAATTTTGCTTCGATAAAAGTTGAACTCATGTGAAACGAAACTACTTTTTGCCGGTGCTAATATTTGATTAGTGTCCCCTATAATTTTAATCAGCAGTTCATTTTCTGTCTACGATGTCGCGAGCAGGCCAGTGCCTTCGGAGATGAATGAGTTTGTGTATTCTTGTGTTCAGTTTTGAAACTGTAATAATTATATTTTTTATCTCGCCGTTAATGGATCAATTCATGGTTTTTTTCTTCTAAATTACGCAGCAAATTACCAGTGTAAGCAATAACCGTATATCATTCAACGACATGAGTAAATATATGTATTCTTTCTACGTACTTAAGATGATGTTTGAACGGCGTAGAGGCTTTTACCTCTCAGAAAGCCTTCAGGGTCGCCGCAGCATGATCCTCGAGCACTGCACACAAGCATGTGTCAGTAGGAGGAGGTCGAGGTGGCGGCGAGGCAAACCACACACTCTCTTGTGTCTGACATTGATATAAGCAAAGTAACTCGTGAAGAAATAATAATGAGTTCGTGCCCATCTATGTTTGCCAAGGTGAAAGAAAGGCAAACCAGTATGCGGACGACACCTTCCTATAAGCGGTTTCCACCTTATAGTGGCCTTGGTATTGCCTGAGAGAAAGACACGACAACTATAGCGGGACCCAAAGCCGAGAGAGTCCTTTAGTCCTTTAGTTTTGGCGGGACCGTCGTGACTTTGTGGCAGGTCTTGTCACGACTATATAGTGTAGTGTTTCAAGACTGATCCGGCCAAAACTTTATGCTCAAAGAAAACAAAGGTAAGCGGAATCATTATCCCCGTGCATTTTCGAAGGTGCAGAGTTGTGCTTGTGCAGAGGACTTGTGCAGAGTGTGATATTTTGTTCAGATGAATGGTGTTACGATATCATCACAAGGCTTTGAACCGTTTAAGCAGAAATGAAGGGAGTGGAAAAGGTCTTTACGAAGTAAAGCAGCTTTTCACTCCGGTTTTCGCTTTATTTAACAGACGTGTATTTTGTGGAGTCCTTACGTATGAGACGCGTATTTGTTGGCAAGTCGGATGATGCGTATATATATAGCGCTGAGATGTGTAACTACAGAAGTAAGTGTATCCTTGATTTCCAGGGGCAATATTTTGTTGTTGTTGTTGAGAGAAAACAGCAAACTAGGAACATTTCTTTGGTAATCACATCATGGTGGTCAGTCGTGTCTTTCTGAGGCTATACTGTCGAGACGTGTTATTAAGCGTGTGCGTCACTATTGGCCTTTTGCACCAGGGACGAAGTGAACGTACACCACTTGTGATCACTTAAACGTATAAGTGTTTGTTGTTGTGCATCGCTTTTCTTTTCTTTTTTCCCTGGCAGTCACGCTCATGACTCGTGTTGAGCCAAGATTCCAGTAAATGAAAGTTCCCATTTCCTCGTCCTTCCTTGAGTATAGTTTTATTTGCCTAAACGCTGATCGTATGACGTATACCAAAATAGTGTGATATAAGCCCATCATTCTTTGTGTGGTCAGGCTGCCATGGCTGGAGGCTCAGGCAGCGGCGGCCATTTTGTGTGGCCGCTATGCAAAAGGGGTCTCATCCTGCTCCCTCGTTAGGCCTCGCGGGCGGCCCTTGTCCATCCGGCACAACCAGGAGCGGCTACTTGGCTACCAAGAAACTCATTTGAATAATGTTTCGTGCACTTAATGCTGTTGACTGTAATTTTGGAGAAACATATGCTGACACTTGCAGGGGTCACAACACTTGTGGAAACACCTGGCGAGGAAGTTGATCCCTGTTGTAGTGTTGGGTACACGTATAAGTAGCCCTAAGGACGCAATTATTAAGTACTTTGACTATATTCTGAGGTGTATATTATATCCTGATGTGCTGAATTTCCTCATCTACGAATGGTACTCGTACGTGTGTGTTATTTATAATGTGGAAGGAGATAGAAGAGGAGAAGGCTTTGTGTTGTTTGGTGTTGGCGTCATCATCTAAGCGTTGTCTTTAGTTTCCTCTGTGCATATACTCGTACACGTGTATACAAAAAGACCAGTTTCACTTCCTCCTAGTGAGTGTTTCCTCCTCAGCGTCAGTCTCTTGATCATTCTAAGCCTCTCGCATCTCAATCCACTTCTTTCCTTCTCGTCAGGAGAGCCTAGAAGGTTATTAATGTCAGAAGGAGCCACATTTTTACTAAATTAACTGCCATGAGATCAGGAAAGCGCATCCTAGAATATTTGTGAAAACTCGTCTACCTGAAAATCGTTATAGATCCGACACAACCCCCGGAACAGAATGGCAATGCATCATTTTTACAAGGCTAAAAATATAGCTTTCTCAGGACGGAAGTAAGCCAAACCTGGCGTATTTTTATTTTCTTCGTTAGTGTCGTGAGTCGTCCCGTCGCTGCCGCCTTTATCAACCTTCATAAACCTGCCTGTTTTTCTCATTCTTCCACTGTCTACTTAGAGTGACAGGCTTTCCTATAAGATAAAGCTCAATCAATGTACTACATATTTAATATAACAGGAAATATAAACATCAAGCAGGTTTTAACAACATCCTGGGAGTAGTGAGGAAAAAATAAAAATGCAAGTGGATGAGAACATGTCTGCTGTTATCTTAAGATAGTACACTATCAGTATCCGCTAGTTCAAGTACTTCCAGGAAATGACAGATTATTATAGTAAAAGATGTGATAATGTTATTGCGGCATAAATACTAATGAGATCTACATCCAGACTGGCAGGTAGTACTTCGCGTATACACCCACACGTGCTTCACAGGAAACTTAGGGAAATAAGCTTAGGGCCACGCGGCCTAGGGTATGCCAAAGACTACTGTATATATGGTAAAGTAGTCTTTACATATAAAACATCAGAAAATAAGGAAACTACAGTAGTCTTTGGGTATGTCTGTACAAAGCCACAACAGTTTCACGCATATATATAGGCTGTCGGTGCCCGTCGTGATACATCTTGATGATAATCAGAACGTTTCCACTGAAGTGCGACGGCCAGGACGACGTAGACTTCGACGTATAGGCTAATACGCCGACAGGAACTTCCGCGTGTAACAGGAACTACCACATGTACCGCCTCCACCACCAACGGCCTCTTGTAGCTTCCTTATTTTATTACGTTATTATGTTCATATAATCTGGGCGCTGCCAAGTCACATGATTACTGCGTCACGCCACCTTCAGGAGCGCAAGTATCCACCTCATAACACCCAAAAAAAAGGAGAAAGAATCATCTCCCTAGTCTTTACAACATTTATTAAAAACTCGAGCATCTCTTAGCTCAGTATAAATACTACAATAAGCCTTGACCTTTGCATAATGCTGTCATCGCGAACTACAGAGGCGCTGGCAGCATTTTGTCCAGAAAGCCACAACAAAGCCTTGAAGGAACCTTTCCCCCCTCACTCCTTAGCGTGACTTACACCTATAAACGTGACATCTACGCGCTGTGGTATGTTACTACGCACACACACACACACACACACACACACACACACACACACACACACACGCATACACACACACACACACACACACACACACACACACACACACACACACACACACACACACACACACACACACACACACACACACACACACACACACACACACACACACACACACACACACACTACCGATGGCGACACCTGATACCATATACACACACAGGACACGTACAATCCAAACATACAAGACACCTGCCCCACCAACATGTGCACGCACATTTGACACCATCGACACACACGCACAAACACACACACACACACACACACACACACGCACGCACACACACACACACACACACACACACACACACACACACACACACACACACACACACACACGCACACGCACATGCACACACACGCACACATGCACACACACGTGACACCTCCACCCCTCAAATACAAACAGCACTTAAATTAACACATGCACGAAACTTACACTATTCGCGACACGCAAGGGACACACACACACACACACACACACACACACACACACTGCTTAGCGCGTAAAAACACTCGATTTCAAACACTAATGTATTCACGCAACACCACTTTCACCACCGCCTCCACCATCACCACCACTCCTTCACGCTCACTAATACACTTTTTTTGTAAGGACATCTATTATTTTTTTTCTCCTTTTTCTCAACAACTTAGTTACCAGCTTGTACTTATCAACCTTGTATTTGTGTGTGTCGTGTTCTTTGCGTGGCGTCTGGTTGCATGTCACTCCTTACTAATATTCTTCGCAGTCAGTTTAGCATTCAACATAATACAAAATTGTTTCACCATTTCCTTAAGTAAAGACTGCCTGACGCACGAAAGTATTGGCAATGATGAAAATGTTTTTTGTTATTTCAATTATTAAAAAAGAAAGAAAGTGCATGCCTAGAAAACAGTCCATAATCATATAGATGGACTGAAGCACAAGTATAGTAAGAGTTCATTTTTATCACCATAACAATATTTCATGATTCCTCGTACCAGTCCTGTGTAGCTGACGCAATGTTCGTGCACAAACACACTGTACCACCTCGTACACTCTCTTCCTGGCGGTGCACGTGCCTTGCTTGGTGCTGCCCCGGGAACGGAACACGACATCTAGAAACTCTGAAGTAACGTCTACAGCGTTGGTTTGTGCTACAGTCTACTGGTACAGCGTTGGTTTGTGCATACTTGTGCGGGTAATGTCATGGGTTTAGTACGTAATCTGTGTACTAATACTGGTCCCTTGTGGTTGTCCATCTGGAGGAAAGCCCACGAAGAGAGCCCTACAGCCGCCGCCTAAAACCTTATTAACTTCCACCGATTCTCAAGCGAAAACATTGTCCAGTTTCCGCTCGTGCGGTGATAGCTGCAGCTAACTAGTAGTTTCACAGGAAGTTAAGAATGCTGATTGCAATGCACGCTTATACATTTTTTTTTATCTATAATTTTACCGCTTGTGGCGCCAGAACAACTTGTGTTACTTCCTGAAGCAGACTTTGTTCTATACCAGAAATAATTTCTTGCTTGCGGTATGAAAAGTGATGTGAGGATAGCGTCACGTATATATTTTGACTGAGACAGACGTTTAGATTATCAAGATGTAAGTGTACTTAAATACAATAACTTTAAAAAAGTGATTGTGTGCAAATATAATGTCGTCAAAACACGCCCTCGTCATTTTATTTGTAGAAAAAAAAAATCTTTTGCCACTGAAGTCACTATAGCTGATAATGTTAAATGGCTAAAGTGGCTGGGTGTGTGAGTGTCGGGGTGCGTCTGACGCCCAGCCATCAGCAGCGTCCTGCAGGCTGGTGTTGTGAGGATAATGTCACTTCTACGCCCCGGACACCGCTGTTGTAATATTGACTTCCGCTTGGCCCACGTAAGATTCAAATTTAGATTCCACAATACCGACAAAGTTTTCCTCCTTCCACTTACGCCACCGCCTGAACGTGTCCTCAACCACCACCACATCCACTACTAAATCCACCATTATCCACCATCACCAGAACCACCGTGACGAGGGAAGCTCTCTGGTTTCAAGGGCCTGAGGCTGTTGTGCTACGACTCATAAGTTGCACATGTTTCTTCCGACCTTCAGTTTTACTTACTTTTTTTCTAAAAGACAAAGACTATTTACTTTCAGGACACCGAGTCTTGAAAGTAAATAGTGCCGGAAATACGAAATGCATAATTGTGTGGTTCCCACTAGTAAATAAGAATAAAATGTATATTCTTCAGCTGACGATGTGAATCCGTCGTAGTTTATATCAGAAAAAAAAAATACAAAAAACAAGCCACGTTCGGCTAAACGTTGTTTTTTTTTTTTACTTTTTCGTTTCTCTCTCTGATCATGACTGATAATGAAGTCATTACTGGACGCATTTTTTTGTCACCCCATTGTCTTTTAAGTTGTTCATGGTCAGGCTCCCTCCCTGCAGTGTAGCAGTGTGGGTGCTGTGGTGGTGTCAGCGTGCAGCGTGCGCTCCCTTCCGGCAACCTTGGTCAGGTCGTGGCCGCACTCACCTCCGTCCCTCCCGTCACGGTTCCTGACAACAAATTTCTTTTAATGTTGGCGTCCTCCCGTGAAAATGATGTTGAATATAAGCCTGTGTAGCCTCTTAGCCTCAACGCTTTTTGCTTCCGGTACTTCAAGTATTATTGTGAATCTTTCATATGTTTTCTAGCCAAGAGCAAGGCGGTAGAACACCGTAATTTCCGTGATTGGTGCACCATGGTATTCACTTCTTTGTGCTTTGCTCTGTCTTGCTGTGCTGATATGACTGTCTTAGAAGCACCTATTTATTTAAGTTATATTTCTTATCAGCTGCTACCATGAAATTTCTTGCTCTAGAAGACCTGGATCAGGGAACTGCCTGTCATCCTTCATAATAAATTTTATTTTAAAGTAATATACATTTTCTATTGTTTGTTAATTTTCATCTTTGCTTTAGGATTCTACTATTTTTTTTCATGCAATACATGTGGGCGTCCCTTGATATTGTAAAGCAATGTTTTGCACTAAGTGTGGAGTAAGTGCAAATTAAAAGGTTCAAAATATATCATTGAAATTCCAGGGTAAAACTCTCATTACTATGAACGTGTCCATTACGAAATGTCCAGGTAGCCTCTCAGGTATCCTCAAGGACAACACCGCTGTGCTCAAAGGCTTCACTTGGGTTGTGAAGAAGGCTGACGTTCATGTGTGTGCTGAAAGTTATCACATTTGACACTCACATGAACGTCTCCTCCAGCGTAGTACGTTCTCATTACTTGGTTCTCATTAGGAACTTAATAATCGTCTTCATTTCTCTGATTCTATATTTTTACGGTTTCACTACATGACTTTTTTTTTCTTATCACTGTAACTTCAGCGGATCGCCTCGTGACAAACACTTCGTCCGTTGCGGACTTGACGCTCGTCGGCCGCCTCTGCCGCGCCGCCCGCCGGACATCACACACAGTCCGTAACAGCGCCTCGAATATACTCGTAATGCTTCGACCAAACGATAAATATGTTATATAATATACTGCGTGATTTGAGTTTCCTATGTTCTTTCTACATTCTCGTACATTGAACTTTGTTACAGTAAGAGTTGCAGTGTGTAAAACAAGCAATATGCATTGACGCCCAATACCACACTCACTGCCGTCCACAAACCATCTATCGCCACTGTTGATCCATCTTTGCCCAAATGATAAGCGATAGCGAAGCTTTGATACAAGAATCCGTGTTGAGGCGCCGCCCCCGCGGTGCTGCGGTGTTCACAGCTTCCTTCGTCAACTTTCACCTCATTGTCATCGCTCAACATCCAAAACCATCGTTGTCGTGTCGCTTTTGCCTTCTCGGAATCGTGGTGTCGCCTGCTGAGGATGTAGCTTGTAAATGTAATGACTTCGTTCCCAATACTGCTATGTTAATCGGTGATTTCCGTAGAGTTATTTATGGTCTGGCATATAATTACCTATGTAGAGGTCCTTGCACTTTCATAACTCAAATTCTGATTATATTTTCGGAGAACATCAGGAAAATACGAATACTTCTTAGATATTTTATTACTTCTAAATATCATTGCGATTGTTTTGAAAAAAATATTTAGTTAGCACGTGTTCATCATGATGCTTAATACTCCTTCTGATATCATAATACACCGCCATCACAGGCTCTGCCATGAGTCTTACAGAAAGCCTGATTATGCTTATCACCTTTTTGAATGTTTATGGTGAGCTGTGGCGGATAGCCTCGCTGTGTGGTCGCTGGCTGGCTTAGTCGACGCTGCAAACAGGTCGCAGACTCAGACGTTCGTGAATTGCAAGGTTTAGTATAAGGGATAATTTTTTCTTGAAAATTACATAAATGCACAAGAAACGTAACTTGCTTGTATCAAAGAATATTTTCATGTAGCATTATGGAAGAGTGCAGTATATTCTTATATCTATGTTAGCATTAAGTGAAAACTAGAAAATTTGTACTAAAAATTACATTAGCCGCAGTCTGTCCGATGCGACCGAGCGATAAGAGGAAGACTTGACAGCCACGTGTGTGACAAGGCGTGCCCAGCAGACCACCGCTGCGTCACAATGAACACTGTAATCTGCATATACAGTGAATGTCAGACTATTATGTCAAATTAGAGATCAGATATAAACCACACCCACGCACATACACACGCACATACACACGCTCATACACACGCACAGACACACACATACACAGACATGCCACACTCCACATCACTGACACCTTTTTCCTATCATTCATTTCTGACATCACTGGACGGGTCACTGGCCTCCTCGGTGCCAGGCCACACTATGGACACGAACACCACACTCAGCCTACAACATACTCATAGGCGGATCATAAACAAACACTAAAGCGAATTATGTGCTATGATAAATGTTGATAATGATACACATGCTTTCAACAGTCCGTCCTAACCATTGTCCATATATCACGCGCAGACTGATGAGTGGGAGGAGGAGGAGGAAGTGTAGGTGGTGGTGGAGGAGGAGGCGGAGGAGGAGGAGGAGGAGGAGGAGGAGGAGGAGGAGGAGGAGGAGGTGGGGATCAGATGTATAGATGGTGAAAAGGTAAAATTAGCGCCTGTGTTGATGTTTTGTCGGACACAGGAAGCTCTGGCATGAATAGTCAATTTACGGCCTCGTTGGGGGTGATCACCTCGTTGATGCCTTGTTGAGAGGCGTCACGTTACCTGCGGCTGATTTACGTGCAGGTGGAGCAGGAAGGGCAGGGGGGGGAAAGGAGGTGGAGGTGGAGGTGTGGAGGCGAGGGAGGGGGAGGGGAGAAGTGGTGCTGTGTCACGCCACGAAGAAGTAAGTGGGGTATTATGTCACGTTAAGGTGTTTTAAGGAAGCCACGAGGTCGTCATCTTGTGGTTTGAGTGTGTTATATTGTGGCAGGAAGGATTATGTTAAGGAAGACGACTTTAGCGGTCTGCCTTCTCATACGTGTGTGGAGTGTGTAATATATTCTCAGCCACATGGTTTTGCTTATTACGCAGTTGTCTGCCAAGTCGTTTTTTCTGAAGTGCGTTGGCAAACATGCACGTCGTGTGGTTAACGTTGAGAAGTAAAGTCTTGAATCTGTGTTGAATATCTCTCTCTCTCTCTCTCTCTCTCTCTCTCTCTCTCCTCTCTCTCTCTCTCTCTCTCTCTCTCTCTCCTCCTCTCGCTCTCCTCTCGCTCTCGCTCTCTCTCTCTCTCTCTCTCTCTCTCTCTCTCTCTCTCTCTCTCTCTCTCTCTCTCTCTCTCTCTCTCTCTCTCTCTCTCTCTCTCACACACACACACACACACACACACACACACACGCACACACACATTCTTGGTGGCATGCGTGACCTTGGCTTCTAAGAATGTTAGCAGAGGTTCGCAATGATTAATGTATGTATCAGGCTCATCACCACTTCTTATGGCTGAATTTTTTAGGCCAACACGAACCCACGCACGTCACATAACACCACATACACCACACCATTTATCAGTCTCTAGCCTCTCTACCATTTATAAAACATCACACTCACACACACCACACAACACATCACCACAAAAAGGACAGAAGAAAATGACAAAAGCACTGCCTTTGAAGTACTAGAAATACGTGTGGATACAAGATATGCGTTATCTTAGTCACAGTCAACTGTAAATTGGGTAATGTTTGTGTAAAGTTTATGAGACTTCGATTACAAGTTTCACCTTTGATACTTTAACATCTACAAAATATTTATCATCCGAATACGGTGGATTTGTATTTATTTTCATATATTTGATAATCGATCATGCTATGTTATATCAATTGGTTACTCAAAGAAAGCAGAAGAGTGTGTTATCATTCGGCATGACCAAGAGACGCTATGAAAGACACGTGCACCGCCACGCCCCCCCCCCACCCCCGTGCCTGCTAAAGAGACTCGAAGAATTAATGAAAGTCGGATGTTTAAATGAGAATATATTCTGAGCCTAAGTTTGTGCTTTAGAGCTTCATACTCGGCCTGAAAAGTTTTTGCTCGATCAGGATATCGAAGGTCGCCGGGAGGATGCAAGTGGGACATGGGTTAGGCTGGCGGCATCGTCTCTGTGCCCGTTCAAGCTTCAGTGGTCGTTGTGCGGATACAGGCAGTGCAGCGGCTTGCGAGCACGGCTGTGAGGTAACGTGCTGTCTGATCTGATCCAGATCTGAGCCATAAACAGAGAGAGAGAGAGAGAGAGAGAGAGAAAGAAAAAAACCTATTAGATATTTTTTACATGATCAATGTGACTTTCTTGAGGGTGTTTGAAGGACAAGCACATTTCGTGGAGCCGTCCTGTGGAGAAGAAAACTGATTCAACCGCTTCCTCACCGAGAAAGATGCGACTCCAGTGTAGCTTAAGTGAACCAAGAAGGTTGCAGACTTTTTTCAATAATACTGTGACGGCGCATTAGAATACAGGTCAGGAAAGATTTTTAAGTTACAGGTACTTAAGTTGATGGATCATTGTTCTTCATACCCTTAGTTACTCCTGATCCACCTATGCACTGACATCCACCAAATGTCATCGTGTCGTGTTGGTCTATAGTGTCAGTCTAGTAATGTTGATGGGAGATGTCATGAATAACCATCAGTCACTATGATAAGCTTCAGCTCACTTTTAATAGGGAAGGATTATTATTAATAGTTATAAATTCATCTCTATATCTATTTCTTTACTCTGGTACTACATGTTTATCGTAAAAATCAGGTAAAGAAATCAAGTTTTAGTGTTTCAAAAAGAACTGTATTCGCGTATTGATTACTTGCATGTAGCGCAGCAGTCCCATCAAAACTGCATGCCAGAGACTCGTTCCTCATGTGTTCTTCAGGTAAAAAAGTTACATTTCAAAGGGACGCTGTTATTGATGTCGCTTCAGAATGTAGTGGTGTCACTCCCAATTTTCCGTGTGGCATCCAGAGCATGAACAAGAAAGTCTTCGCCCCACAAAACTCGGCAGCACCTCCCCGGGTGCCGGCAGGAGGCACCCATGGCCCTCCGAGGCAACGAGGGTCTGCCGCCTCACTCCTGACGATGCTGACACCGAAACTCGAAATGTAAACTTAGTAATGTGACGGAATTAAGGCCTAAAACTTAGTAATGTGACTGAATTAAGACCTAGAACTTAGTAATGTGACTGAATTAAGGCCTAGAACTTAGTAATGTGACTGAATAAAGACCTAGAACTTAGTAATGTGACGGAATTAATGCCTCGCTCTCTCTTTTTTCTTACACCGGGGAGACACAACCTTCTCATTAATGTATATACGCTGCCACGCCGTCCACAAACTGATTAGAAAGGAACATTTTATTGGTCATTTTTTGTAATTTGTGAGCAGCTTATTTATCTATATGTATTTTTCCTTTATTCTCGTATGTCACGGATTTTTTCACCCGTCTGTTAATATGATTTTAGGTAGATTTTTTTTCTCTCCCCTTTTACCCTCCCTGAAGAATGTTTCGTGTCAATTCGATAAAGTGCGACATTGACATGGCACCTAAGGATCAGATTGATAAAAACAAGACTATTTATCATCACTACATGAGAGCATAGGCCTAATCAGCATTACATGTAGTTCTGTTGCAATACAGTCTGTAACTTATACTATTAATACATACATGGCCGTCACTGGTTATGTAAGGCACACACAAGTTCCTTCGTGTTATTCTATATAAAGAAGGGCTTCACTTTCATCCCGTACAGAGAGGGATGTAGTGATATTCTATACCTCATGTGGCTTCGCTGTTACTGCATTACACATGTCAGGCCCACGGTGTTAGCCTATGCCTTCAAAACCCGCACTTTTGTCTTATGCCTACAAAGTCCTCAGTTTTGCTTCTTAGTTTAATAGTTTTGATGCTATTCTGCTTCTCATACATCATTGTCACTGTTACAGCATACATACACGTACATACATACATGCACACCTAGATGCATACACCCCTCTAGTGCCAGCTGTGATAAGTTGGGATTAATTATGCAGCATCATGAAAACGTGCGGGATCATGCATAGTAACCAAGTATAGGTGTATAATTTCATAACATGTATTGCGTGTGTGGCGACGTGCTCCCCGCAGCTCAGCAGCTGGTAGTACAGACCAACACACCTGAGTCTTATCACGTGGAACCAATTTCATGTGCCGGAGTTTGGGATCACTAATCATGCCTCATTATATGCATTCCGTGGTGAAGAGCTAACGATCACTTTCTGATTTACACATTAAGCTTCATTTTCTGCCTATACCAATTATATCAAGTATTGAGCAACGACTATGGTTGGTAGTTGGGAGTAGCGGTGGCCAAGTGTTAGCCGATATGTAACTTGGATATCGATCGTCGTCCACCGCAGGGCAGCCGAGCGGATGAGGTGCGGGACGCCAGGATGAGCTCGTGAGCGGAAAACTTGGGCTAGAACACGCTGGGAAAACTTGGGCTAGAACACGCTGGAATAACTTGGGCTAGAACACGCTGGAGTTTTTGGCGGGAAGGGAGGAAATGGGATACATGTCATTCGTGATGTTTCAAATTTTGTTACTCTCTCCTTTTTTCATTGTGACGTATCCTGCAAACTGATATACGTGTGTTACTTACTGTGCTACATGTGCTGAACTTTTCTTTCTGTGGCGTCAGTGAAATAAGCCATGCGAAAATGTAGTACCGAAAATAGGGTGTCAGAGTAATTATAACTGGCTGGTGTTACTATTTCAGAGGCCTTGAAATTGACGGCAAGAGTGAGATACATTGAATACGATGCGTTGATGAGACGAACAGACAAACTGAATGACTGAATGGCAGAATACAGATAGGCAGACAGGCAGTAAGATAGTTTGACAGACAGGATAACATACAAACAGAGATCTCGGCATCAAACAATATATAAAGGAAAGACCAGAAACAAAAGACTTAACAACATACACGTAGATGACAAACAATACGAAGTGAACTGAATAGTATAGATAGATAGATAGATGGACAGATAGAAAGTCAGATAGACAGATGACTACTCGCCCTCTGTATACACCTTAAAAACAACAACAACAACAACAACAGCTTTCACAAAAAAACAAAGACATGAAACGAGCATAGAATAAAACATACCAACTATTCAGTGACAAAAAAAAAATGATATCGAAGTAAAGGAAAGGTCGGACTGCATACATACGCTGCTGGAGTAAAAGTCGAAGTAGAAAAGAAGAACGGAGAACGCAGGGAAGAAGGAGAATGGGTATGCTTTGGGAGAACTGGAGAACACGTGAGGAGAGATGCGAAAGAGAGGAGAGAGCGAGCGAGATGAGGGGCGACGGGGAGGGAGTGTGTGTGTGCGTATGTGCGTGTGTGTGTGTGTAGTGTAGTGCATTGCCGAGTGTGTGGATGGATGGCCGAAAAACGATGGAATGGAAGTAGAGTGTTGTAAGACTGCCATGAGTAAGTCTTCGAAATGTGAAGCTTACGTTCTCTCTCTCTCTCCCTCTCTCTCTCTCTCTCTCTCTCTCTCTCTCTCTCTCTCTCTCTCTCTCTCTCTCTCTCTCTCTCTCTCTCTCTCTCTCTCTCTCAAACACATACACACATTCAGGTAGGCAGAAACACATCCCTTACTACAGGTACGCAACACACTCACACACACACACACACACACACACACACACACACACATACAACTAAAGCGGAGAATTTTTGCCGCTGAAGTTGAGCGCGGGTGGCGGGCGGGCTGACGGTAGGTAGCGCTAGTGGGAGGGAGGAAACTGGGGTTAGAGCCGTGCGGCGGGCGGCTACGAAAAGTGAGACAGGGACAGCGAGCGCGAGTCCTGCATGTTACCTAGATCGCCTGCATCCAGGTTTCAGTGAGCAAAAGTTTCGTCAGTCTTGTTAGCTTACGGCGAGAAAAAGAAAGATCGGTGTCAATTTTGCATCCGTGTTATGTGCACGCAGTAATGCGTTGGCCTAGCGGTGCGAAGCCGCGGGCGGTTGTAGTGGAGGCGGCTCACGCGAGGAAGTACGTAATTGTGGAAAATTAAGGCATGGTAAAAAAGCAAAGTTCCGCGCGAGACCGCGCGCCGGTCAAAATGCTCTCATTGGGCGGAGTGTAGTGGGCTGGCCGGAGGAGGCCGAGGGATACTGCTGACATGGCAGCCTGAGTCGAATGGTCAGGCCAGGTCAAGCGAGCCGCGATTGGAAGGCAGTCACTCACTGCGTATGCGCTGCCGCTGTACGATATCTTTTTATAATTTCTCAAATCTTGTGTGTTTACACTTATTATTACGGTATATGTGCATGCGCATCCTGAAATCTACAAAAGAAAAGTATGGAAACTAAATGTATCGATGAGAAACGCGAAAACGCAAAAAAGGCGCAGAATGCAGAAATGCACTAGTATGCACAGTACAACAGTTTGGGCCGAGGCGCAGGCAGCGAGGCCAGAGGGGGCGGGCAGTACGAACATAACACGCGTTCCGTGCGGAGTGGGACGAGCACGTCCCTCGCTCGCGCGCTTCTTGACTGACATCTGACCAGTTTTAGTTGTTGGTGTTCGTGTTGAAGACAGTTGGTGTAGCACACATATATATCACCTGTGGTTGTTTGTGAGCCTGCGACTCATTGGCAAGGTTGTGCACAGTGAATTTTATGTTGTTTAACTTGTTCCTGGACATACATGGAATACCACTGCACATGAAGAGAAGTCTCGTCCAGCACAAGGTAAGACTTGTACTTCTCGACTTGTGTTATAAGAGGTAACAGCCCCACGATTGCCTCTGTCACACACCGTCACCACTCGCCACGAAGTGTCTTAGAAAAGGAAAAGGAAATAGAAAAAGTAAAAGAGAAACTTTGAAGCTAGTCGTAACTTCGCGTGGGTTCAACTTTTACCTCATTTACATTTACACTCCGCCTTGGTGGTGCCGTAGTGAGGCCGCGTGAGGC
Source organism: Chionoecetes opilio (assembly GCA_016584305.1). Lineage (NCBI taxonomy): Eukaryota > Metazoa > Arthropoda > Malacostraca > Decapoda > Majidae > Chionoecetes > Chionoecetes opilio. Next base: position 197,154 of record JACEEZ010025354.1, on the reverse strand, counting down.
CTCCCGCGTGCTGTGGCGGCAAAGGACTCAAAGCGTGAGGCTCGGGAACATTGCCCACTCATAAAAAAATGATAGGAAGAAAATGTTGGACTTAGTCTCTGGGTGGTGTGAAGGCATGTGTGGTGGTGATGTCATCCACTCCCACTATCACTGCAACCACAATAACTGCTACTACTACAACAACTCATAACATTACAACCACTGCCACATTTCCAGCAACAAAAATACAATTTCTACAACTTTCACAACTTAACATTTTTTACGAGTGCTACTTCTTGCTATTTCTACTTCACCAAGGAAAAAATTACATATCAGCACAGTCACACACACACATACACACACACACACATTCAGCCAACCACTACTTTTTCACACAATCACTGTGGAATTGCCCATCACCATCAACACTCCAAACAACCACCATTACCAGCACATTCCTCATTACACTGCCACTCGCCTCTAATGACATACAACACTTTCACCACAACTGCCACCATCACCACAACCAGCCAGCCAGACCTTAACCCCGTCGAAACTTTAAAACTCGACCTTCATAGTGACTTGAAACTTTACTCCGATATATCAATCCCCGACAACAAAGTGGAGTAGTGAATGTGAAGAAAATGTGATGTATTATTTTATTCCGAGTTCCTTCAGTTAATTGTGACACATTTGCGCGTTGCTCCTACTGCTGCCTCTCGCCTCACGACTTTCACCGAATGTGCGTGCGTTTGTGTGTGTGAGTGAGTGAGTGTGTGTGGTAATATTGTGTTGGTCAGACAAACGTGACAAGTTCAACCAAGTAACGTGGAATCGAGTGAAACGAGGCAAAACTGACTTTAAATAAGCAGTGCGGAACATTTTCCTTTTAATCATGTGGTTATAAGCAAGTCTATAACGTGTGGTGCGAAGTACGTGAAGATGCTCGAAACATACTTTTTTTTCTAACTTGACCACAATTTAGAAGTGTTTGAGGTGATGTGACATATAGTTTGTAGGGAAGTATTTGCCCACCCTATAGTTACTGTGTGTCGACTCGATAAATTATAAAATGTGAGTTAACATCGTGTTGTGAGAAGATGCAATATACTAAGTCATGTAAAAACAGACACAGTGTTACGTGGCGTGTGATGTGGCGTGTGCATTCAGTATGTAACAATATTAAGTAAAACAATCGTACGAGGCATTTACTCCCTGTAATGATAATAGTTGGAAGAGATGATTGTCTCAAAGTGCAAATTTATGGCTTTATTCCAAACTACAAAACCTCAAAAATAGCGTCAAGAGGAACATGAGAGCTTGAAAGAGAGAGAAGGAGAGAAAAAGAGAGGAGAGAAGAAGAGACCGAAGGAAGAGAGGAGAGAAAAAGAGACAAGGAAGAGAGAAAAGGAGACAGGGAAGAGAGAAGGAGAGAAAAAGAGACAGAAAGAAAAATGTGAAACTTATTCCTATGTAGTACTTCAGTGACAATGTTAAAGTTACGTTCTAGCCAGCCTGTCTCACGTTGCTCAAAGACGACGAGGCATTCATAGTTCTGCGTGATTACTGGAAGGTAGAGTGAGTTAGGAAAGATCCAAGTCTGACTGACCCTCACGCTAATGGTGGTGGTCGTGGTTTGGAACTCACGCGAAGAAGCAGTAAAGCTAGCCAGTCTTATTACATTCGCTGATAAATATTCATCCCTAACACTGCCCCTTTCCCTACGAGCGTGTGGCTTTAAGATGTGTAGAAATCCAATAGCCTTAAAGTGATTCATGGGATGGTGTGTATGGAATTGAGAAAGTGATTATTAGAAAACAAGATATCGTCGTCAGAGTGAGAAAAAAAATGCAAAGTGGAAAAATGTTACACTTAATTCGCTCGATGTAGAGGAAATCGGTCAAATTAAAGAAGAAATAGTTGTATCGTGTGCAGTGTGCGTGTTATTTGAGTTGTGCAGCGAAAGTTTACTTCCCAAGAGGCATTTACGTATCCTTGGTCTTTTGATGTAAAAAGCTTCGTAAATGTCGAGAAAATATCAGGACATAAGTGCCAAGTGTTGGTTTTCTATAAAGTGCCACTCAGTATGTAGCATTGCCATTGATTGGAAAACAGTATGCTCATTGAGTAATAAAGTGCTCAGTTCATTAAAGTGTGGGTGGTGCACCTCTGCCTTACGTCTAAAGTAAAACTCGTCTTTCTAAACTCTTATAGCAGTGTGTGGTGCTTCAATGCAAAACTAAACAGTGCTCATAGATACACCAAGTTACTGAGTAATAACCTTAAGTGGTTATAGGACGGCCAAGAATATACCGACCAAACTTTTAATCGGATTATTTCAGACTTAGAATAACTTTCAAAATGTCATTATCAACCAACCATCGTAACTTCCCTATAACCTAAATTTCGAAGGTGGTTTGGCTGGATAGGCCGGCTGACCCAAGTTAAAATCATTCTCAATTTTGTTGGCTGGCTGGAAGAGGAGACGGAAGAGAAAGTTCTACACAAACTTGATGCGTTGAAACTTTTGTAGGAGAGATGAGCAGGAGCGGTGAGATAAAATAAAAGGAGGAACTTCAGGTCAAACTTTGCTCATCGTAACTTTTTTGTGTCGCAGTGTTCAAGGAAAACCTAAAAGAGAGAGAGAGAGAGAAAAAGAAAAAAAAAGTTAAGTAAATAAAAATTTTGATCATCATTACGCAAGGAGAAAAGGGAGGTCGAGTGAGCATCTTATTGACCTTGATAGTGACAACGTATATTCCCTCCCCGCGAAACTGTGATTCCCGCCCTCACATCACCCCCTGTGAAGAACTCTGGTGACAATAAAAGCATGTTTGGTGTGTCATAGGGAAGGAGACATGAGGGCCATCTGTCGTGAGCGTGGCTTGGCGTGGCGGGAGTGACCAGCACGCCGGCCAGCAGCACAGCACCCTTGGCCGCTGCCTGGGCGAGGTGTGGCGAACAACTGGAAACAAGCACCAACACCAACCACACTCCAGAGCGTAGCTTAAAGTTGATCATTCACTCGTAGTTAGTGGCTCAGGTAGGAGGCGTGGGTCTGCGGGTTTCTCCTCCCTCTTTCCTCCCCGTCGAGGAAAATGTTCGCCCCGTATCAGAAAGTACTCATTAGGGGCTCCAATGTATGGCCTGGGTGGTGCCAAAGGGAATTTCGTTCAGGGGGGGTAATATTCGTTGGATATTGGTGGCGTGGCTGCGGCGGCGGCGACGGGGGAGGGAGATGCGCGCGTCGGCCTCGCCTCGTGGGCGGGCTGAGGCGGGGTTTGTGGGCGGTGGGCGGAGCGCCTAGTGGCTGATGGCACAGGCAAGGGGGGAGCAGGTTGGTTTATTAGAGTAATTAATCGTTAAAGGTGATGGGAGGGGGGATTGGTTTTGCCCTAGAATCTCGTAATTAACAGTATGTGCGAGGTGGGAGGGACGCCTCGGCCGGAGATAACACCCGGTGGTCAGTCTCGTGGCGAGATAACGAAATACGAGACTTTATGTGCGGCTTTAGTTTTCCACGGCCCTTTCGTATATCCTGCTGGAAAAGCCACTGTAGCTCACCGCAAAGCCGAGCCGCGCACAGCCTGCCAGCCCGTCACCCATCACGGCCAATGCGAACGCGAGACTTCAGCGCTCTTTGGGGCATCACCCAAGACGCTGCAGAGCATGGCGCCTCCTGCTGCAGGCATCCCTTCATGGGACTTATGAACTTGTGGACTCTATAACACACACTCACTCTCTTCTCTTCTCTCTCTCTCTCTCTCTCTCTCTCTCTCTCTCTCTCTCTCTCTCTCTCTCTCTCTCTCTCTCTCTCTCTCTCTCTCTCTCTCTCTCTCACTTCCTCTCTTTCTCTCTCACACACACGTACACACATTCATAGAGAGAGGAAGAGAGAAAGGCCCTAGGAATACATGGCCGTGAGAGAGAAACCAGTTTGACAGGTCACTGAAGCACTCGGTTTAAGGAAGGAAGGAGGGGAGAATGGAGAGAAAATAAAGATCGCTATAGATATATACATAATACCTTGAGGGGGGCTGAGGGTCACCTTACACCACTTTGTGTCCTTGCCACTCCCTGCTCGAATATTTTGCAGATAAGGCAATTTTGCAGAAAACATGAGGAAGTATAAAGATGTATCTATTCATACTCTAAAGATATCTCAAATTTGTCTGCTCACATGTTGCAATTTTTTATTCTCTTGATATCCGCAACAATTTATGCATTCAGTCATTTACATGTTTGTGATTTTCAGAACCTATTTGTGTAAAAATTTATGTATATTCTTATTTGTATACACGTGTTTCCATCGACATTTCAGTGGTAGTCGCGAAGGAGGACGCGGCAGAATTTAGTCAAGCTGGATTATCTTCCTTACCACGCTCATCCTCGTTACCTTCAACGGTAAAGTTTCTCCCATTTTTCTGTCTTCGTCTGAGTGTTTCCTCGGCCACGTTTTCCATTTTTACTCCGCGACATGTGGCATACATTTTCCCACTCTTCTCTTCCCCTGTTACTCTCCGTTTTCTCTCTCTTCCCACTTCCCCGCCGCAACCACTCTCTTTTTCTCCATTTTCTGTTCACTTTTCGTGTTTTCGTTCTGCATCCCTTTTTTTCAGGTCATACTCTACTCTTTTCCTCTTTCCCTCGTTCCCTCCCTTCCTCTCACCCACCCTCCCTACCGCCCTCCTTCCTTCCCTCCGAGCATCCCTGTCGCCCGTTCCCCTTCATTCCATAGCCTTCGTCCCTTCCTCCTCTCCTCTCTTTCTCTCACTCGCCTGTTCCCTCCTCTTTATGTTACAACTTTACCAGCGCTATGCATCTTCCTCCTTTTACGCTGTCTTCAATATTCTTCAGTATAGTTGTTCCCTTTTTATCCCTCCCCAGTTTGCCCTTTGCTACATGATGTCTTCCTCGCCTGCTTTTGCAACACTTGTGGGTAAAAGTGACGCTCTATATCTCTTGCCTTGGCGATCATTTGAAGTCTTTAGTTGTTTTTTTTCCCTCGCAATTCACGTCTCTTTACCTGTGATTTCAACACGTTTTAATGTCTTGCGCGTTGTGTTTTCTTGCCTTTTTTTCTTGCGTTATTTTTTCGTTTGTGGTAATTTTGTTTTTTGTTTTTTGCGTTCTTTATTTCAATTTTTTTTGCGTTCTTTATTTCAATTTTTTTTTTTGCGTTCTTTATTTCAACTTTTTTTTGGCGTTCTTTATTTCAACTTTTTTTGGGCGTTCTTTATTTCAACTTTTTTTCTTCTATTCATTCTAAATTATGTGCTTGTGTTCATCAGATTGATTGATGTGCTTTTCTGTAAGTAGAATAATGTACTGTACTTTTCACACACACACACACACACACACACACACCACACACACACACACACACACACACACACACACACACACACACACACACACACTTCCCCTCCCCTCCTCGACAAGCCGCAGTATTCCCTTAGTAGAGAGGGGAGGCGGAGTGTAGGGGACGGAGGTGTTATGAATGGAGGTGAGGCGAGGACCGAGGAGCAGCCTTCATGAATGGAAAGATGAGGTGTAAAGAAGAAGGATGAAGAAGAGGAGGGGGAGAGTAAAGGTGTATGGGTGGAATGACCTCACGTGCTCAGAGAGAGAGAGAGAGAGAGACTGTGTGTGTGTTAATGATCTTAGCAAGTTAGCCCAGGAAAGTTATTCTCTTAAGATTCACGCGTTCCTGGGGGAAATTACAAGTGGAATGGCAGGATGTAAGGAACGTTTGTAGCAGCAAGGAGTCCCTCTTGATGGTTGCATTAGCCCATGTCGGTCATATATCACTGACAACCCACCAAAATTGCTTAATGCATATTGTGACGGCGGGAAACTCTGGATATGCACCGCTATTTACCTGTTTGCCTCTGCCTGTGCTTCCCGCCCCGACGGACTGACTGCATGCATAATGACGGCAACGTACACGCATGCGTCGCCGGACATTAGCATACATTTTTTACACGTCACTGTAATTACGATCGTGACAGCTGCTTATGAAGGGTTGCCAACACGGGACAGGAACGGTCGTGGCGGCGAGGACCCCAATCTCTCGTTTTCCGCCCTTGATGACTCTGCACCAACACCTACAACGCTCAACAGGCCGTGGAGATGTCATTTTCGGTGCTTATTTTTAGAAGGTAATATTAAGAAGTCTCTCTCTCTCTCTCTCTCTCTCTCTCTCTCTCTCTCTCTCTCTCTCTCTCTCTCTCTCTCTCTCTCTCTCTCTCTCTCTCTCTCTCTCTCTCTCTCTCTCTCTCTCTCGCTCGCTCGTTCGTTCGTTCGTTCGCGTACAGTGGTTTGCGATATTGTAATTGGCATATTTTTCACTTCATGTCCGTCTGCACGAGTTCCGTTCGTCGTCCAGGTGAAGGAGAGGTGCCTGAGGGTTCCATTAGGTTGTAAATTAGCGCCAAAGAGCGAGGGAGAGACAGCCTTCCAGGGTGTCATTAAAGCTTCCATGTATGTTTCCTCTACACAACTCTGGTCCCTCGAGGCTCTCCCAGTGCTGGTGGTAGATTGGGTGGGTGCTGAGGTGATGGTGGAGGCAGGTGGTGGGTGGAATGAAAGTGGTGGCGTTACGGATAGTAGTTAGTGGAGGGGTGAGGGTTGTAGTGTGTATATAACAAGTAGGGTTGATGTGGTGGTTTCCCATCTTAAGGTACAGGAGTTCAGTGTTAAGTGGAGGACTGTCGGAGTAATGATGGTGGAGGGTCGCCAGAGTATAGGGTAATAAGAGTGGTGACAACGGTAGCTGGTGGCGGTGTGGTGGCAGTAGCAAATTACTCCTTTGTTACTGAGCCGAGGATGAGTCTTCTTCCTTCCGGCCGTGTCCATTCCCGCCATCCGTGTCCAAATGACTGTGTGTCGTCCGAAATGGTGCCTCACTCCGTGTTGTACGTCCCATATGACTATCAGCGCATGCCTGTCTCTCTCTCTCTCTCTCTCTCTCCCTTCCTCACGCAAAAACTCAATGCTACTCATTCATCTTCTTCCCCCTCTCTACTCCTAGCGATACGCAGCCCGCCTAATACACAACCTCACCGAAGTGCATGCACCACGAGTCTGAAGAAGTGAAATACTGAGGTCTGAGGCACCACCTTTCCCAACACCCTGCTGTGCCCGTGCTGCCCTGCGGTTCTAAATAAGACACGATCCCCGAACAGCTGCTGTGTGAGGTTAGCAGTACCGCGCTTCCCTTCGTGACGGACGAGGCACGAACGCAGCCCAACCCGCTGCGCTCACACCTCACGCCGCACACGATAGCGTGGCCACACTCAACACTCAAATGGAAAGTTTATTAAATGACCACAACTTGCTGAACTTGAAGTGTGGGGAAGTTTTTTTTCTCTCTCGCTCTTTCCTGTTTCTCCGGACGAATAAATGACAGAGGTTATAAACTTGTCAGATCGTTTTTTTCGTTACCTCCGTCATGCCTTCCCATTATTTCACGTCCCCCCCCACTCACTCTCTCTCTCTCTCTCTCTCTCTCTCTCTCTCTCTCTCTCTCTCTCTCTCTCTCTCTCTCTCTCTCTCTTCATTCCTGCTGCTAAGTGAGTTACAGTAATAAACAAGTGAACAAACAGCATGCAAAGGACAACTGATCTATATATAACATAGATGAAAGAGCAACAAAATCTTCACTCCATATTTGTAGTGAAGTTTCGCGTGGCTGACATTTTTTCCACTGACTTTACTGTGTCTAAATTGAAGCCGAGAGGAGACGGCTGGGCTTATGGGGCTTGGGAATGAAGGGACGTGCGGCTCTATAGAGGAGGAGGAAGAAGGAAGGAAGGGGCAGGTAGAGCACATTCCACGGGGGTTGAGGGACTCTAGTAGGTGGCGGGTCTGGCGAGCTTCCTAAAAGAGGCAGCAGGAAACAGGAAGTACAGGCTCGGATTACGAGAGCTGGACGACCAAGAGGCGCAGCGGCAGCCCTACACGGTCACACGCGCCTCCCCGCTGTCCCTCACCCCCCTGCTCCTCGTCGTCCTCGTCCCCGCATTTTTTCTCCTTGTCCTCGTCCTTGATCCTTCTCTCTCTCTCTCTCTCTCTCTCTCTCTCTCTCTCTCTCTCTCTCTCTCTCTCTCTCTCTCTCTCTCTCTCTCTCTCTCTCTCTCTCTCTCTCTCTCGTTTCTTGTCTTCGTCTATATACTGCAGTGTGTATTTAGTGTATGCGGAAGTATGATTTGCTTATTATTTACTATTGACACGAAATTATATAGAATTGACACGAAATTATATAGTATGGACACGAAATTATGTAGTATTGACACGAAATCCCGATAGTAAGGCTGCTTTTTTTTTCTGCGTGCAGGAAGTTAATTTGACCTTTTTCACCTTGAGTCGGTACTAGAGAGAGAGAGGGGAGGGGGGTGCGAGGAGCAGTAACCGTAGTGTAGTAAGTACTTATCGGCATCCCTGCGTCCCTAGAAGCTCGTCTTCGCAGCAGGGCACCAGCGGCTTCCCTCCGGGCGGTTATGGTGATGGTGGATGAACAGTGACAGTAACTCGAGGGCAGAAAACGAAGCGCTCCATGGATAATTACCCGTCGTGGCTGTGTCGGTTATCGAGAGAGAGAGAGAGAGAGAGAGAGAGAGAGTGAGTGAGGAACTACGTACACTGGTGCCATCATTCTGTCATTCGTCCCTGGCTGAGCGATGTGGTAGTAGGCGGAGTGGGACGAAACGAGGCTTGTGGTTGAATCGTCGGCGCCAGGCACAGGCAGGAAGGCTTGGGAGACGTGGCGATCGTGAGGTAGTCCAGAGGGTGTACTTTTGTGGTATCAGTGCCTTCTGCAGAGGGTGATACCTGGGTGTGTTTCTTATGTTAACATAAGAACATAAGGAAGCTACAAGAGGCCGCGAGACCTACACGTGGTAGTTCCTGTTACTTAACACTACCTACAGTACCTCTACCTTTCATCCCCATCCGTTTATCTAACCTATATGAAAGCCTCCTAAACGTGAAAGGAAAACGGCTTGTGTGTGTGGGCGTTCCTGTATGCATCTGGCGTGTAAGCAGGCGTGCAGAGGGGAGAGTAAGGGCGGCAGGGAAGAAGGATGGGCGTGGCGGAGGTGGGGAGGAGAGAGGGAGAGGCCTGGTGGTGGAAGTGGTGGTTCTCAACACTTCCGTCCTCGCGATGTGGCCACCTGCAGCCATACGACACTATGTTGACCCTCGCACCCGCCCACCCACGTCACGCGCCCGCACGCCCTTACGTTGTTTATATGTCACCACTCCGGCAGCAAAATGTAAGAGTTAAGGAAAGGCCGCCATATGCCTCACCCCTTTTCCCTTCGCTCTCCTTATTATTTTTTTTTTTTTGCCCCTATGTAAAGTTTATTTTTCTTTGCATTTACTCCTTGTTAGGCTCAAAGTAAAGATCAAAAGTCTACGTCTCGTCATTAGGCACCTTCCCTCCCATTTACCTTCCGTATCGGGTTGGGTAAAAGTACTCGCAAAAAGAAGGTTGGATAAATACATTAGCTTAACGCGTAGCACACATTATGAGCGGAAAAAAAATTGTCAAGTTAATTGTGGAAGAAAATAAATAATAAATGAGAGAGAAAGAGAGAGAGAGAGAGAGAGAGAGAGAGAGAGAGAGAGAGAGAGAGAGAGAATGAGAATTCTAGTAGCAGCAGTTTCACTCACCAACTCTACCAGTCCCTTCCTCTTCTCCCCCCTGCCCCCTCCAGACCCCTTCAGTGTCAGAGGGAGGGAGGGAGGGGGATGGGGGGGGTGCGTAAAGCGTTGTGAAACTGCACTGTCTGGCGTATGATGGGAGTAGGGAGTAGGAGGGAGTAGAGGAAGACTGTCTTGCTGTTCCAGTGGAGTAATTTAAGAGAAAGTTGGGTCGTTAGTTACAATATGCGTAGTTGTGTCGTTAGCGGGGCGAGGCGTGCGCTCTGCTGAGTTTGAGGAGGGTGAGGCGGTAGGGAGGGGAAATGGGGGGTAGGGTGAGGGGAAGGGGGAGTTGGGGAGGAGGGGAGGCCGGAAATGATAGGTGACGGTCTGTTTATGCCGCCTGCTGAGGTCTCGCACGGTTTGTATGGTAGGGAAAAGAGGGGGGGAGGGAGGGTTATAGGGGGGTTTATAGAGCGCTGATGTGGCGTTGTCGTGGTGGTGGTGATAATTTTTTAGTTGTGGTAGTATAAAGTTTAGTTGCTATGGTGGTGGTGGTGGTGTAGATTCCTGTGGTAGCCTAATTGTCGTAGTAGTCAGGGAAGTAGTGTTGATGTAACGCATGTACTGTAGCAAGGTCTGTGTGGTAGTCATAATTGTGTTTACTTCATGTGGCTATAGTAGTAGTTGTTGTTGTTGCTGTTTTCGTGCATTGTTTGTACTGTGCTTTGAATGTGTGATAGTGTGAGGAAGTGCGGTAGTAAGAATGGACGTGTTAGCAGTAACCTTGTGTGTCATTTGGCTATTGTTCTTTGCGGAAGCGGCATCATAATTCCTGTTTGCCAGCGTATTACTACTACAACTACTACGTGTAATTCCGTTGCGTGTGGCCGGATGATAATTATTTAGTAATGACCACTGTTGCCACTCCTTTGTTTGCGAGACATGTGATAAAAACCACGACTTTATTACGTCTCAAATCATTACTTATCGCCCGGAGTTCCTGCTGTAAAGTTTGAGCCGCTAAGCCTAAACCTGACCGGGGTGGCGAGAAAGTCCTGGTGGCTCGCTCAGGGTGGACGCACAGGAGGAAATAAACACCCGCGTTACGGACCACAGCAAGGCCTCTGGCGGGAGATTCTGCCACTCACACCTTCTGCTGTAGTCGCGTCCCTCCTTCATGAGTGTCTGCATCTCTTTGATTCATTAAAGTTAAGCCACGATCACTGCCAAGGAAAAGATGGCGATTGTGGCGTTGAAATCTCCTCCCCCGCTCTGCTATAACTCGGTGCCTCCCCTTCCCCTATCCCTCTAGCAGGGGTGAAGGGGCGGCTTAGTCCTCCAGCGCGGTGTGACGGGGTGATGATTGCCTGTGTTTTGGCCCGTAGACTGACGAGGACGTGATTGGCAGGGGAGGAGAGGGTCGCTGTGGGGAGGTGAATGGGTGTCATTAGCCCTCCCAGGCACTGCTCGGAACGCGTAAGCAAAAACTTCACAGCCGCTACAGATCCAGAGTCGGATGTGAAATGCGGATAGGAAAGTCCTTAGGGTTTCCCCATAACCCCTTGCCTTACTATCCGCCCATCCGCCTCCTTCCACCATCCTTCTTTTCCTCTTACTATATTTATGCCTTAGTTATCTTGGTTACTTTGATCTTCCTCTTTACACATTCCCTACGACACATCATGGATTATTTAGCCAAGTTTTTAATAGCCTATCAGCCTAGTTTCTTCACGTCTCACAAACTCGACTTGATGAGGGAAACTTTCTTTACATTCTCGGGTGTATCTCAATCCGGCGACTGTTATTAAATCTGGGCGGCAGGGAGTAGGGAGGAGTGACTGGAGAGCGAGGAGGGCAGGGACGGCTTCCTGTGGTAGTCCTGGAGGGAGTTGAAGAGGCTCCCTTTGCGCTGCTGGGTGTGACGGGCGCCGCAGCGAGTAGCAAAGCAGCACCAGGGAGGGAGGGAGGGAGGGGTGCTCACGAGTCTGCCTCCACTCACTCACTTGGCTGGTTGGCCCTCACGACCCTTCCTCCTCACTCCTTCCCTGGACCTCCGCCAGCCAACACGCTCCTCACCCTCGACTCACTGTTGCTGCATCACTCTGTCGTGGCTCCGTCAACACCCTTCACCCTCCACGTCCTCCCTCCATGCCTGGCTCTCCCTCCCAACACCTCCACCAGACAACCCACCACCACCATAGCCACACACTCTGCTCCTCCTTATAGCACGTTCCTCCTCCTCCTTAGCTCGCACATATACGTAACATTAATAGAACATTCCTAACGTGTCACTTATACTCAAGACACACATCACTAAGTCAGAAACGAGGATTTAAATGGAAAAAGAAGCCGTCTGCGACCATGATTAACGTGGAAAACTAGGAGAGAGTAAAGAAAAAGTACTAGAAAAGAACTATGATTAGCACCACCATAACAATCATAACATTGCCGTCAACATCAGCAACATCATCAGCACAGTAGCAGCAACAACAACAACCTTAGGCAGCGTGCGTGGTGTAGTAGCGGAGGCAGGGGTTGGCAGGGTCGCTGTATATAAATATAGACTAAGTTTTGTGAATGGGCACCTTCCGCTCCTGTAGGGCCTGACGCTACTCTGCCTCCTCCTCCTCCTCCTCCTCCTCTTCCTTCTCAATGTCTTCCTTCCTCCTCTGCCTTCTGTTTAGTAGCCTCATCCACGTACTCAGCTGTATCGCGTTAAGGCTTCCGCCACTACTATATCATGCTCGTAGGAAGCCTGGTGACAACATACAGCTGCCTCTCCTTCCTCTCAGTGAGGCAGGACGTCCAGCCAGGCGAAGGAGACTTACACGAAAAGGGAAAGGTGTTTGTTATCATTGTTCCCTCTGTTATTTTTTTGTTCTGGCGGCTGTTATGTCGGGATTTCGAAAGAGTGGGACTGCGATGAGTGGAGACAAAGAGGAAAATGAAGCGTGTTTGAGACAATAGGGGGGGAAGTGAGGGATGGTCTCCGTTGTGCAATGGTAGACAGGCACGGCTCCAAATTCTCCATTGTGTCCGCACTTATTCTAATGTCGGTCTACTCTTTTTGTGGATCTACCGAGTACTTTCAGGCTGCTTTTTTGTTGTTCTTTACCCCCTTAGAGGGTGAGGTAGGGTGGGGAAGGGGAGGCAGAAAGTGCTTCCTCAGCAGTCAGCGACGAACAAAAGGTTGCTTCACACATCTTGTTCTTTAATGATAAGAAGAGTCAAAAAAGGTGTGTTTGGCACTGTATGATGGTCACGGTGACGCAATAAATAGCAGAACGGGTGCGTGCGTGCGTTCAAGAAACTTGCCATCGGGAAGGCAGCCAAGGAAAACGAACACGGGACCGACAGCTATGCACAGCAGCCGCCTATGCACAGCAGCCAGGCGGCAGCTGTGGCATCGACTACACACGCTATGGCGACATGGTAACTGGGAAGTGAGAGGTCAAACGTTTGTCCTCCCATGGGTCAGTGAGGTTACCGGATGCGACCCACCGCTTGATGAGGCTGTTTACAAGGAGACTCAGAAGGACTGTAATTACCAAGAGCTCAGATGTCTCTCCTACTGTCTGGAAAGGTCACCTTTGTATTCTATCAAAGCTATTGTCCATCATAACGCATTCCACCGATGTAGGAGCAATCCCCAGGAATACCGAAGAAGGTAGAAGAATGAAGGATATCAAATGAAGGGAAAAAAGTAACAATGAACTACCAGAATAACTCGAGAATACTGGCAAACAAATCACAAGGAGCAGTAACGCAACAGAGAAGACGGCTGCTGCTCTTCGCCCGCCACCAACCAAACCTCTCCTGTGCTGGCGACTCCCTCGGTGTGAATTCTTAGTCAACAGATGATGTCAACAAATCAATATGCGACGACGGAAAGCGATGTGGAGGCAGCGGCCTGCAATGCGTCTCACCGCTGCACAGGATTCGTGCGTCCGTCCGTCTGCCCGTGTGTCTCTGCATTCCTTCCTCCTTCCTCTTGTATTCCTCACGCTCCTCGCTGGGGTCATGGCTGTGGTCGAGGAGGAAGGAGGAAGACAGGGTTCGGGTATTGGAATGAGGAAGAGAAATATTAACAATGAAAAGTCAAGGAGGAGGAAGAATAGGGATAGCGAAATAGTAAAGCAGTGACAGAAAACCATTAGCTGGTGAGAAGCAGGAGGGGAAGGAGGGAGGTGAATCTTCCCTGCGGCTTCCTTATCCTCACCTTGGCGAGTTTTATTGCCTTGGGAATCCTTAATGTTACGTCCTTCCTCTCGATCACAACAAACCCTTCACCTGCCTCCTGTGTGTGTGTGTGTGTGTGTGTTGTTCCTTTCAATCTTCAAAAAATGGCTACATGTGATTTTCATTTTGCTAACTTTTGTTTCTCTCCCCACAAGTTTCCAGTCGTAGTTATTGATTCTCTCTCTCTCTCTCTCTCTCTCTCTCTCTCTCTCTCTCTCTCTCTCTCTCTCTCTCTCTCTCTCTCTCTCTCAGTAGCCTAGGTCCTATATTATAAGCGTGTCCTATATTATGAACTTTCCTCCTCCTTTCGTATTATTCTGTCATGTCGTGAGAGAGAGAGAAAGAGAGAGAGAGAGAGAGAGAGAGAGAGAGAGAGAGAGAGAGAGAGAAAGAGAGAGAGAGAGAGGGAGGCGTAAGGGTAGTGTCACCAGCTGAGCAGTATTTATATCGTCATTTGCCATTCCCAGAACCCTATCCATACGAAGCCGAGGCCCCCGAGCGTTTTCTTTCCTATTGGTATTATTACGGTAACTTGTCTATATCTTTTCCTTCCTGGCATTCCATAGACTCCCTTATACCCCTTTTCTTTATTCTTCTCAGGACTAATCGGAACATTGCATTATTTCCTTCTTCGATTTTATGGCTCTTTTCTACACACACAAAGACATATATCACGACTTAGGTATATTTGCACCTCGTCACAAATTGAGTACCGAATCCTTTATCTCGAACTGGAAACTATTGGACTGGCTGTCGCGTCTTAGAAAGTTTGTTGATTGGCCTCACTCCTTCGACCACTGTGTGAGGTGATGGTGGTGGTGGTGGTGGGGGTGGGTGTATTGGTGGCAGCATGGGAAGGGGGAAAGAGGGAGTATCGGGTGGTATAGGATCGAGCTAGAATTTGTTGGTGAGGTGATGGGAGGCTTAACAACTTAAAGGAAGGGGAATCAGGTAGCGTTCCTATATCTGACGAAGCTATGACAAGTTAATGAGAGGATGGAAAAGGGTTGATGGTCTTCTTAACCCTTTGAGGTCCAGAACGTAATTTTCATTGTAATTTGACTACCATTAGACGATTTTAATAGATATAGGCAATATTTTTATAGATATGACAGGTTTAGTATCTTTGTCCACTAGCTTATTTGGTATATTAAATCAATTTTCGTTACTTTATGGCTAATAGACGATTTTATAATAGCAAAGGAAAGATCTGGGCGTGAAGGGGTTAAGGTCCCAGCAGTAGTCTTGAAGACCACTTGCAAGTTAATGTTCAGAGCCACTCACGATTTTATGTTCACCTTCCGTCAATTTTCACATAATCTTAAAATGTTTTAGTGAGTCTGGGTTTGTTGAATGGAAAATAAGTGAGTTAAGGGTTGCGTTAGTTGAGATATTAACTACACAATGAGTACTAGGTGATGGAGGGAGTGAGGAGTCAAACACTAGCGTCCCCTCGTTCATGAGTCTGATCAGAATACAAACCGGATGGAAGTTTCTATCACCGGTGCATGTTGTTGTAAGGTATTGTCTATGTGCAACCGCCAAGTCTAACATTCTCTCTCTCTCTCTCTCTCTCTCTCTCTCTCTCTCTCTCTCTCTCTCTTCTCTCTCTCTCTCTCTCTCTCTCTCTCTCTCTCTCTCTCTCTCTCTCTCTCTCTCTCTCTCTCTCTCTCTCTCTCTCGCAGGTAACTCGCTCTCGTTGCCTCGTGAACAGACGCACGTGGAGGCTAAACTAATATATAACTCGTGTACGTTCGCATTTATGTATTGATTCTACATTAGGGAGTCACGCACGTCCTCCCCTGTATTTCGTGTTTCAGTAAGGGTCAAACACGGCATTGAGCGATGGCTGTGACCGAGGAGGCATAGATCATAACACCAGCAGGAGGAAGGTAGGCAGGGAGGTAGTGAAGGTGGGCCAAGACATGGAGGTTCGTCATCTCTGCTCCTGTTGACACGTATTTACAAGCTGATGTCACAGGCACTCCGAGGAAGCCTGTGAAGTCAGACGGTAGATGACGCCACCATCGGCACATTCAAGAAGAAAAAAAAAGTGTGACCTGGCAACCGACGCCACATGCACAACATTTTCCCACTTGGCTTGGCTTGTCTCTCTCTCTCTCCTCTCTCTCTCTCTCTCTCTCTCTCTCTCTCTCTCTCTCTCTCTCTCTCTCTCTCTCTCTCTCTCTCTCTCTCTCTCTCCGTTATTCATTTGTTTTTATCGCGACTCGGAAATACTCTGCTATGAATCGTTTCCTTTTCCGTGGAACACTCTCTCTCTCTCTCTCTCTCTCTCTCTCTCTCTCTCTCTCTCTCTCTCTCTCTCTCTCTCTCTCCTCTCTCTCTCTCTCTCTCTCTCTTCTCTCTCTCTTCCCCGTTGGTCTTTCCTCCTTCACGCATATCAGCAAAGGAAGGCGTGTCTCCGCTGCGTCCCGTCAAGGTGGGTCACTCCCTCTTCGGTGTGATTCGCAGGTGCCCAAGGCGTCCCCCGAAGGGCAAGAAGTGACAGCCAAAGAGGAGGGAGCCCCGTGTACGCACCTGACGTACTGTGGGAGGTGAAGGGCTGAATGTCCCCGAGTCATGGTGTGATGTGGTGGTGGTATTGCGCTGAGTTATTTCTGTGTGGGTTCAGATGTTCCTTGGTCGGTCAGCAGCTGTAGCATTGGTGGTTTGCAGCTGTAACAGGTGTTTCTATTGGTCTAGTTACTCATTTACATAGCACTACGTTGCAATACAGCTACGAATTATGTTCAGTATTGATAAGCAACACGATATGAGTTTGTATCATAGAAGTCGTCGTCCTCCTCCACCTACTTTTTGTTCTGCTTCATTTACATCGGTTCACAGTATACTCCACCATTCCTCCCTTCCCAACCGTCACAGTCGCAACCTTACCAGTGACGGCACACCCACGCCCCTCCCCCCCTCCGGCCCCCTCGCCCACACACACACACAAACACTTCGAGCCCCACTGCTAATCGAACGAGATCTCCGAGACGCGCCATAAAACTGGTTGGTAAAGATTTGCGAAGAACTCGGTAACGTAAGAGCAGGTTTCCGGGCGGGCGTTAGGACGGTTGTTTATAAGTGTGCAGGCGTTGCTAATTGGCGTTAGTTATGTGTTAATTAACAGGCTGGAGGAACTAGGTACTTCGGCGCCGCGTCTCCGCCTCCACCGTCACCATCAGAGGACCTACGGCGCTTCGGCAAAAACTGACCGGATGTCCTGGGCGGGGAGGGCTTGTCGATGTCTTGGTCTGCTGATGCTGATGGCCGACACCAGGGTACTTTTCTTTCACTGGACCCCGCCGATCCTAGTTATTATATTCATTATCAATTCTTTATTATCATCATTATTTCAATTATGGGTGGCAGTATAGTGAATGGATAGTGGTGGTGGTGGTAGGAGCAGTGGTAGTGTACGTGGTGTGGTCTCAGTTCGTGTTCGTGTTCCCATTCACGTGCGTTGCGTAAGGAGGCAGGTGCAGACATTCCCTGTGGTTCCGCTCCTCGACTCCACCGCAAAGATTGAGACGCTGGTTTGTTTTTAGGTGTAAATCGTGTCAGATTTATATCACCTTTTTCTCAGTCGGTCTTTTGACGGGACAGCAAACAGGAAACGGCGGGCGAAATTACTCTTTTTAGGTAATTTTCCAGTAGTCATCACATGAATTGTTTGCTGCATCGTGTGTGTGTGTGTGTGTGTGTGTGTGTTTTATTAGGGGAGAGTGGTTTAGTTCTTCCTATACACACTGCAGGTAAAAAAAAAATATCTTTACATAGAGAACCCGTACTAGTACCTCTTCCGTGCAGTGTATCGTCAAACCTTCAATGTTATTTATTGTTGTGCTGTAGAAACCATACTACTCCCGCGTCGCACAATGTCGAAACCTTATTATAAGCTCAACTGTACGCAGAAACCATACAACGCAGAAGAAAAAAAAGGGAAACGAAAGCAACAGCAAAGCGCACAGTGCACTGGGTCCTACGAGGAGGTGGTGGGTAGTAGGTTTTCAGCACCGCGTCAGGTTCGGGTAAAGAAAGTGGCGAGCAAAACAGGCCATCGCTCACGACAAAGACGGTGTTTTTGTGTTACAGCCGACCAAAACACGGCATCAAACACGCCCTCCATGCCGACACTCGTTCCGCCCTTGCCTCGCAGGACCCATGCACCCAAGCCACCTAGAGTCCTCCCAGTGACGTAAACCCATGGGAGGATCAACCTTAGCAACACCTGGTGCAACACTATGTTTCCTCGGCCTCTTTGGTGTTGTAAGAAGTATTTGGCTTGAAATTTGACATCTTGTTTTACTCTGCTCCACCTTTTTTCACCCTAAAGTTTTGTCTGTGAGTTCCACAATAATTTTTTTTCGCCTCTGCCAAAACAGCCACCATCGATCTCTTCTGTGCTCAGGTGTTTTCCCATTGTCGAGGTTCTGTGATGACTTTTTCTTTTCTTTTCTTTTCTTCTGACGAAATTATGAACATTAGTTGAATGTTTAACACTTTGGGCGTAAATATTTTTGCACTCTTGGCATTCTCGCCCCAATTACGTTGCTCCTCACCTTCTTCCCACCTGCTTGGGAAAAAAGGGGGAAAGAGGGGAAGGGGAGGGGGTCTGAGTGGCCCTTGTCATAGAAGAATTAATGACTCTTCAGGCTTCACTCTTTTTTTAACCTGATTGAAGAATAAACAATGGGCGCTCTACTAAAGCTTTTTTTTTCTTATCTGTGGTGAGAATCTCATTTAACTCTATGGACTGAAAAAAAATGAGGGTGTGAGTGAAAGACTGTGTAAAGAATAGCCTGTCAGTCAACCTCAGTTCTTATGTATTTAACGCTTGTACGGTGTGTGAAAGTCGCTTTTGTTGTCTTTGCGAGGCGTTGTGTGGAGGTGAATTAATGAAACGAGAGAATTTGGCCGCGAATATGTGGGTTAGTTAATCTTACTTGTACCCCCAACCGTTTTTTTTTTTTTTTGTGTGTGTGTGTGTGTGTGGTTTATTGTAACGCAGAAATCCTTGTGATGATGCAGAACGTGGTTCTTTACTGCACTCAACCAAACAACTTGATTTACTACCTTGATGAAACATTTGCTAATCACTAATCAGACCTGAGGCACCATAATCAATCTAATTTCACTGCGACTTTCACCAAACTTACCAACTCATCCACTCCCCCCCTCCCCAACCCCTCTTAACCCTATCCCATCACCCCTACACCCCTGACCTACCGCTACGGAGGGGGAAGGGAGGAGGCGTTAGGAGGGGTATACGGCCAGGTGTGAGGGGGGAGGGGGAGGGCAGGTACAGGTATAGAGGGGAGGGCAGGTACAGGTATATAGGTAGCGGTGGTGTCGGTGTTTGCCCAGCGGTAATTAACGGCCCATAGACAAATCACGTTAACGGAGTAATCACGCCATAAGAAGAGCGACTCGCCGTGTTTTTCCTTGCCGTTAACCGGGATAATTATTTAATCCCATGCCAGATTATAGGAAGCCGCTTTATAATTATTTGTCGAATAATTCAACCAGGTGATGAATTAATCCGCCCTAAGGACTGAGGCGGGAGGGTTATTAGTTTCAATCTCCCTAATTAGATAGACCTGTACAGCCCCCGGTGGGCCAGCAGGCAGCGGTACACCCCCCTCCTCCCCTGCGCCCCACCATTAGTGTGAGTAACAGGCGAGGGCAGTTGGCCAGGTCGTTTGATCGGACTAGTAGGGGTAATTTGCCTCATCCTTCCCCTTCCTTCTTCTTCTTCCCCCTCCTTCCTCACGCAGCCTCTCTTCTTGGAGGTGCGCGAGAGGGGCATCACCTCTCTTGGGTCCTCCTGAAGGTTGGTCCTCCCTATCACTCATCCCACACCCGTCAAGTCATACAGGAATGGGTATACCGGTGCCTCCTTCTCATGGTTTACTGCTCTCTCTCTCTCTCTCTCTCTCTCTCGCTCTCGCTCTCGCTCTCTCTCTCTCTCTCTCGCTCTCTCTCTCTCTCTCTCTCTCTCTCTCTCTCTCTCTCTCTCTCTCTCTCTCTCTCTCTCTCTCTCTCTCTCTCTCTCTCTCTCTCTTCTCTCTCTCTCTCTCTCTCTCTCTCTCTCTCTCTCTCTCTCTCTCTCTCTCTCTCTCTCTCTCTCTCTCTCTCTCTCTCTCTCTCTCTCTCTCTCTCTCTCTCTCTCTCTCTCTCTCTCTCTCTCTCTCTCTCTCTCTCTCTCTCGGCTGACCTCGAAGGGGTATCAAATGTACGTATGAGGAAGGACGTGTGTGTGTGATTATTTTTCGTGTGTGTGTGTGTCTACAGTGAGCATCCATTCCCCCCCTCCCCTCCCCTCCTTCCCCATGGTGGTGGTGGTGGAGGGCTAGCTAATGTTTAAGACCTTCAGAAATGCCTCTCTCATTACGCCAGGCCACAAGAACAGCGATGATTAGAGCGGATTATAATAACACACGTGACAAAAACTGAGCAACGACGGAGGCGGAGGCGGCGAGACTTGGAGGACAGACAGAGAGGGAAGCAAAAACTTGGGTTCCTTATGAGTGGTGCGACGATAACGCGGCAAGACATCTCGTCCTCCACTAAATGAGACACAAGATCTATAGACTTTTAATAGTATGATATGATATGATATTTTAATAGTATTATACCTGGGCCCTGCTAGATAGTATGTAGATATATAGTATGTCTATTAATCTTGACGAGACATACTGTAGACTCAAATCCTAATGGTGCATATTTTTGTTTTGTTTTTTGTATTACATAAATATGAAATAAAAAAAGTGGTATATTGGACGTTGAGCGGATGTAGGTCACGGGAAATTGGAAGAAATATATAGATTAGAAGTAAGCAAATTCGTCTATTTATCTATCGTCTATTAACACAAAAATGTAATCAAGTTAACGAACGGGTTGTAATGCAAGTAATGTTTATATTATTCTTATGAAGAGAGAGAGAGAAAGAGAGAGAGAGAGAGAGAGAGAGAGAGAGAGAGAGAGAGAGAGAGAGAGAGAGAGAGAGAGAGAGAGAGAGAGAGAGATAATAAGCTACCCTGACCACAGCTTTTTACCGGATGACCATAATGTAAGTGATAGTTCAGTAGATAACACCTCCCGCCCCCGCCTGCTCCCGCCCATCAAGGCCTTCCTCCCATCACTGCCTCGGCAAACAAAAGCGCAACGATACACAACTCTCCGTTAGATTTAGATGACGCTTCTGTACAACCCCAAAGAGTGCAGGAGGAGGTTAGAGAGGAGGAGGAGTTGCATGATAGAAAACGACTATGTTAACCAGGAACGCTAAGAGACCCTCAGCCCCCCAGCACCCGAGAGGCAGGCTTCCTGAGGGGGCTATAGAGTAAGGGGAAGCTGAGCGTTGTGTCAAACAGTGATGATGAGTCGTGGCGTTCAGGGTACATGTGTCTGTTATCGCGTTTCGTTCTTGTCAGTTTTGTTCTCATTATTTCAAGAGAGCGAGATAGAGAGAGGGTGGGGGGGGGGGGGGGGTCTTGCACATGACTGGCTGACTACAGCTACCAACAGGACAGAGTATGGCCTCGCGTCATCTCTATTTACCTCATGACTCACAGGCCACGATACTGATCTCGCGGGCGACGACCAGACTGTTGGCTGTTACTTGCGTGTTTCGTGAAAACCAACTGGAAAAATCATTGAGTCAGAGAAGCCATAATGGGTGACTCACCGTTCTTGCGCGAGACAATAGCTTTGAAGTGACTCAAGTTGTTAGAAATGAGGCTTCGAGTGAGCTGTCAGTAGGAGGAACAGGGTATATGTGTGTGTGATGTGGGGGTTGGGGGAGGGGGGAGGGGGGTTGTAGTGCATGCGTTGGGTAGGGATGATTGGGGTCACATCCTTGTTAGCGGGAAGGGACCTTCGCTTTGTACCTGTTGTCGTGGTCCACTTGGTGACATGGGTGAGTTGTGTGCTCTTTAATACCTCTGCCCGGGGACCTGTCTGGGCCTCAATGCTGCCTGGGATGTCTCTCTTAAGCCCTCCCTTACGCGGTCACAGGGACAGGGACACACACACACACACACACACACACACACACACACACACACACACACACACACACACACACACACACACACACACACACACACACACACACACACACACACACACACACACACACACATAGTAGGCGCCATGTCAACCACAAGAATGCATGTACTGCCTTCTCACCTTCCCTCCATTCGTCTTCCTCAAAAAAGTGACCAGGTTCCTGTGGGCGGTGGCGTCGCGACGAGGTGGCGGCGGCCGTGCGGGTAGGACGTTGGACACGGGGCGTTAGGTAGTCAATGACGTGTGTTTCTGTGGCGGCCTCGTGGTCACTTTGCCCCGAATAAGAAATCCTGAGTGAATATTGGTCTGCACGCCCCCTACCACTGGCGGGTTTGTTAGCAGTTTGATGGCGTGTAATTATTTGGCAGCGGGTTGGGTCGGTAACACAAGGTAGTGATTAAAGAACTTTTGCTCTGAGCCCCTCGCTTGCTTACATCAGTTGAATCGATAGATTGATTCAGTTGCAAGTTAAGAGCGCAATTGTTGCTCATGCCGCCCAGCCTCGTCCCAGGTAACAGGCGACGGTGTGTGACTATCAGAGTGCCGCTACAAGTACAAGTCCCGCGGCGCCCGGACACAGGAAGCAAGTACCACCCCGGGCTCTCGTAACTACACGTAGTACTCCTGCAATACTACACCCGCTCTGATTTCGTTCAGTGACCCCTACTTGCCTTCCTGTGCTAGCCATTTTCTGCAACCAGCGATGACTGTGTGTGTGAGTGTGAGAGAGAGTGAGTGAATGAGTGTCCGTGTGTGTGTGTGTGCCGTACGTTCACTGACCAGTCGGCGGAGCATAATGATGTGGTCCTGAAGGGGTAACACACCACTCTTTATGGAGACCAAAGTAATGGCGAGCTTCCGGGGGACTCCACCTCCACCTCCTCCTGTAGGGACGAACTGAACAGGTGTTTCCTTGCCTCCACCTGTGCTTAGACGCCTCGAGAAAGTACGCAGCCCCTCCCCCTCCCTCTGGCCCATCATCCTCTCCCCCTCCCGACCCTCGGCCACACATTATGCCTTCCACGTTATGTCATGACCCGAACTTTCACCTTCTCTTACGCCACACGAAAGACGCTTGTGTTGCTCTTTTTTATCTTTTTTATTCACGTCTTTGTTTTTATCTTCACTATAAAAAAACTTCCTCGGTGCTCAGTTTGTAAGACATAGTGGCATTAGTGTTGCTCTCTCTCTCTCTCTCTCTCTCTCTCTCTCTCTCTCTCTCTTCTCTCTCTCTCTCTCTCTCTCTCTCCTCTCTCTCTCTCTCTCTCTCTCTCTCTCTCTCTCTCATGCATGTGTCATATAACATTCCTTTTCCCTCCCCCTTATTTTTTCCCCACTCCACCCCCACCCACACCCTTCATCCCCTCCACCACCACTCCCTCCCCCCACCACACCCACCCCCCCTCTCCGGTGTACACACGACCACAACCTGCTATGATAATGCCCGATCCTGTTGCTGCTTCTGCTTTTGTTTCGTCTTGATTCTTTTTCTGTTTACTCGTCCCGTTGTTGCCTGAGGCGTGGGTAATCCTCCTCTTCCTCCTCTTTCCTTCCTTCGCTTTCCTTCTTTACTCCCATTTGCATTGCTTTTGCTTTGCTTCTTGCGTCTCTCAATATGTGTGTGTGTGGGGGGGGGGGGGGGAGAATACCTGCTCTCACCTGGCTACCTGTGTATGCGTGTGAATGCACTATCACCTCCTCTACTTACTTCCTTACCGCGTTTTGATCATATACGTAACTGCTACTTTTCGTGTTGGTTTGTTGATATTTCGCTGCTTCATGAGGAGCTTCCTTTCCATTTTCATTTTTTTTCTTCTTTTTTTGTGAGTGTGTTGTAGGCATTATTTACAGGGCGAAATACACACCTGACCTTCACGAGAGAGAGAGAGAGAGAGAGAGAGAGAGAGAGAGAGAGAGAGAGAGAGAGAGAGAGAGAGAGAGAGAGAGAGAGAGAGTGTATGTGTGTGTGTGTGTGTGTGTGTGTGTGCTTGTAGAATGGAGACTGACAAGTAACAGATTCATGATGCTCCTAACATCTTCAACCAATTTCATGAAATGTTGACACTCGGTGAAGTGGACGGCATTCCCAGAAATCTTATAAGAGGAGAAGCATGACTAGAGCTGCTGTCTGCTCCAGAGAGAGAGAGAGAGAGAGAGAGAGAGAGAGAGAGAGAGAGAGAGAGAGAGAGAGAGAGAGAGAGAGAGAGAGATGCAAGCAGACCTTCGATTATTATATAGTGTAGATGTCCTTGCCTTCGCCGGCAGATCGCGTTCGCAGTGAGTCGTGTAATTGAGACATTGTTGCCGAGAGCGAGTGACCAGCGTCTCTGTTTACCTTCGGCCCCACCGTTGAGCGCCCGCGAGCTGCTCAATGACGGCCATGCATACACTGCCAGTCAGGAGAACAATGCGGTCATATTTTCGGATAAGACTGCATATGTACACAGTCAGAGCGAGATTACACTAGTCCACCCCACCCACCCACCCACCCCCCCGTTTTCCCCCTTTCTCTCCCTCCCATTCCTCATCGACCCCCGGTTCTGTTCATTGCAGATGAGGAAAAAATAAATCAAACAAACAGTAGGAGAGAGCGAGTAATAATGTAGTTTTTTTTGCATTAATATTGTATTAATAGTATTGTTTGCCCATGGTATTAGTGGTGCCTCCAAGTAGTAGCATTGTTTTTAGGTTATGGGTCATTATGCCTTGTCCTGTGTGTGTGTGTGTGTGTGTGTGTTCACGTATTGAGGTGATGGTCTAACTCTAACCTCTTCATATCAGAGATGAAGCCAATTACGCCAATTCTCTTTTTTGTTCTCAAGGATCTTTAGTACAATTAATTAACCTTTAGTAACGCAGCGGAGCTTATTATTATCATCATCACTATTAGCATCATCAAAATCAACGTGTGCATGAATAAACTTGTTCTCTTCACTTTCCACCCCCGTCCAGAACATCACTCCAGCCACTCTCACTCCCACTTCACACTCCATATATTACGTCATTGTTCCACAGCGTCCTTTGCGTATCGACTTAACGAGCCGCCAACCTCCTCCACTGTTTACCTCCCATACGCCTCTGTTCCTCTCCACCCACCCACTCCACCTCCTCTACCCCTTCTCCTCTTGCCGTAGAAGGGTTGCAGGTACGAGTATATGCCCTTCCCCTCTCCCCCCTCTCCCCTCAGCCTTCCCCTCAATCCATCCGCCGCCGTACGCCCCTCAGGCCCACCTCTCAGCCCTTGTGTGTAATAGCGTCTTCGTATGCAACCTGAGTATGTCATTATGTGTCTCGCCCGAAGCCCACGGTATTGTTTGTGGATGGAAGGGGAGAAACGCGCGTGTGTTTGTTGTGTGTTGTGTGTGTTGTGCAGGTTGGCGAGTTTGTGTTGAGTACTATACTGTGTTGCTTAGTGTGTCGTGAAATTGTTGTGTTGATAGTAGTGCTATTGACGACTTGTGTTACTTATGCATGACTTTGTTTTGCTCTGTGTTTATGCCTTTACGCAGTACAATAATCATGGTTGTTGGTGCAGTAGTAGTAGTAGTAGTAGTAGTAGTAGTAGAAAGGTACTAATAAGCAGTGCCCGCCTTTCTTTTATCCTTATTTACGTACACGTGTTGATCGCCTCACCACGTAGAGAAGAGAAAAGAGAGAGGAGAGAGGGTGGTGGAAGAGAAGCGGAGGAGGGGAAGCGATGGTAGATAGAAGTGGAGGAGGGGAAGTAATGGTAGATAGAAGTGGAGGAGGGGAAGTGATAGTAGATAGAAGTGGAGGAGGGGAAGTGATGGTAGATAGAAGTGGAGGAGGGGAAGTGATGGTAGATAGGAGTGGAGGAGAGGAAGTGATGGTAGATAGAAGTGGAGGAGGGGTAGTGATGGTAGATAGAAGTGGAGGAGGGGATGTGATAGAGATAGAAGTGTAGAAATTAAGGCAACCATTACAGCAGTGTTTTGCCTCTTATCATCAACTTCCTCTACATCTTTCCACTCGTCTCCACTTCCCTACACCGTTGAAAATAATCGTGTGTTGCAGCCATACACTGGTGGGAGCGTGATTTGGATGGGGTCTTTGACTGGCAATTTGGTGGGTGCTGGAGGGTGTTTCTGGCGGTGGTGGTGGCCGTGGTAGTGTGGTGGTGGTGGCCGTGGCGGTTCTTGTAAAAGGGGTGGTGGCGGTAATGGTGGTTTTGATGTAGGAATAAGAAGGGATTGTTTTTATTGTCTCCCACGAAATCATAGCAATGGTACATGATGACGTGTATTTTGCCTGGTGTCATGGAAGAAGAGTGAAATGAATGTAGTGCTTCGTATTGTGGTGGTGGTGGTGGTGGTCGTCAGAGGCAGAAGCGATGGTATGATATATTAAAGAGATTCTTTCTTTAGGGTGACATTTTACTTGTGCTGTTCTTGTTGTTGTTGTTTTTCTTAACAGTGAAACAGTGAAGTAGACCAGCCGTGAGTGTGTGTATGTGTGTGTGTGTGTGTGTGTGTGTGTGTGTGTGTGTGTGGTGTATGTGTGTGTGTGTGGTGTGTGTGTGTGTGTGTGTTAAATACCTTCGCGTTTGAATGATAATCATTGTGAAATTAACGACAGTGAAAGCGGTGGCTATGACAGGGTGACAGTAGTAGTAATAGTCATAATAGTAGTCGTAGTAGTAGTAGTGTCGTGCCTATTAGTCCCCAAATCCCTCCTTTAACATTCCTTGCCGAAGTATTACCACCAGCAAGTTGCCGTTTGACGCTGGTCTTATCACGATCACTTTTTTTAATCTTTCGTTCTGAGCTGTGCATTATTAGGTGGCGTGTCTTTACTCGATAATATCCCTGGACATGGATAGTGGGTGGTGGTGGTGGGGGGAGGGGGCAATAGTTTGGGTGGTGGCGGTCCTGCGTGAAGGAGAAGGGGAGAAGGAGGAGGGGGGGTTATAGCAGGCTTGGTGGTGGGGAGGGGGATCCTGTTGATCTGTACAGCTTATAATACATCGCAAAATTTATAGACAACCTAAATACTTGAAATTTCATACGTTTATAGCAGCATGTAGTACGTAGGTTATGCCTTACTTGTGTTTTCTAAGATTAATAGACATACTATCATACTATCATACAATATTTCAAGTCTATAGATCTTGGTGTTTTCTGACAGTGTACGTAAATGTATTGAGTAAGAAGTCACATTAATACACGCGTGACTGATGTAGTGACTGATGTATGTAGGAATGTTGTTGTTTGTTGTGTGTTGTGGTGGTGGTGGTGGTGGTGGTGGTAGGGGGGAAATAGCAGCATTCATTACGGTATATTCGCATTGTTTCTCCACCATTTATAACCAACACTAACGTAATTCTTAGTTTGCTGACCCTCAACAGCCCCTCCCACCCCCCTCCCTTCCGTCCTTAGTCCCTTTTAGACTCCCACACCCCCCTACACCCCCACCTCCTGCATCCCGTTACCCTCCCCCTCTCTGCCCCCTACTCTGTCCCATACTATACTACCTCTTCTCTTCCTTTCTCGTCTACTTTCCATATTATCTTCATTTATCATCGTTGTGTCCTTACCTTCTTTACTTCCTTCGCCTTCCTGGATTTTTACACCCACTCCTCTATGTTGCACGCTGCCCCCTCCATCCCCCCTGTTCTTGTATAGCACGCTGTAGGACTCTGGGACTGATGATGTAAAAGGTAAGGTGGCAACCAGGCCGGTCACAGGAAGCAGAAGTAACATTATACTGAAGCGAAGCCTTAGGTGAGGGTGAGGGCAAGTTGTATTCCTCTGCCCCCTCCCTCCCTCACTCCTCCTCCTCCTCCTCCTCCTCCTCCTCCTCTGCCCCCTCCCTCACTCTTCCTACTGCTCCTCCTCCTCCTCCTCCCCTGTCTCTACCCTCTGGCGAACACCACGCACCCCTACACACACACACTCACACGCACACCACACACGCTGGCAAGGGTGACCTCCTCCTCCTCTTCTTCTTCGTCGTCGTTGTCGTCATCATTGTCGTCGTCGCCGTCGTCGCCGCTCTGCTTCCTCTTCCTCCTCCTCCTCCTCCTCCTCTCTCCTCCTCCTCCTCCTCCTCCCCTCTCCTCCTCCCCCTCCTCCTCCTCCTCCTCCTCCTCCTCCTCCTCCTCCTCCCCTCCCTCCCCCTCCTCCTCCTCCTCCCCTCCTCCTCCTCCTCCTCTATCATGGTTGTCTTCCCTTGTCAACTGGGCCATATTGGTTACGTTAGTCGTGCTAGAGAGAGAGAGAGAGAGAGAGAGAGAGACTGTGTGTGATCCAGGTTAAGGTGACACAGGTATCTGACACACACACAGACACACACACACACACACACACACACACACACACACACACACACACACACACACACACACACACACACACACACACACACACACACAAAGGCACGAGTTAATAAAAATGATGAGGTTAAGTAGAGGAGTTTACCAATACAGCTAATTTCTCATTTTTCTTCACCCGACGTCCGACCAATACTGCTTCCATCCCTCATACACCGATTTACCCCCAACCCCCCATCCCACTCTCCTTCCCATCCCTTTACACACACACTCCCTACCCCTCTCCTCCCACCACCACCA
The DNA here is from genome assembly GCA_016584305.1 of Chionoecetes opilio. Classification (NCBI taxonomy): domain Eukaryota; kingdom Metazoa; phylum Arthropoda; class Malacostraca; order Decapoda; family Majidae; genus Chionoecetes; species Chionoecetes opilio. The sequence goes on along the minus strand of JACEEZ010025354.1, from coordinate 168,623 downwards.
CCCACTTCGCTCACCCGGTAATCGATCCGCGAAGTTTTAGGTTCTCTGCAGTTAGACGGATTGAAAGAAGAACAGTGAGGTGGATTGATAGGCGTGGAGGTAGATGGATGGCATGGCTAATGAATTGATCAGGCAGCTGCAAGGGGGAAGCGGCGGTGGTGATTGGTGGTGGTTAGTGTAATTGCTTGTTAATGGTGATGGTGGTGATGCAGTGTTGTGACGTAGTAGGTGATGATGGTGTGTTGTGGTGATGATGTGGGTTTGGTTATTGAATGTTGTGTTAGATGGTGATGTAGTGTTGTTTTGAGAGAGAGAGAGAGAGAGAGAGAGAGAGAGAGAGAGAGAGAGAGAGAGAGAGAGAGAGAGAGAGAGAGAGAGAGAGAGAGAGAGAGAGTCATGCATAGTTGTTGGTCGATTACTCACTTATTCTGGGAAAAGTGCTTACAGAATTATTACACTCTTTATTGATGTTAGGAGGAGCGCAAACGATGTCTTCCCTCTTTACATCAGAAATGTGCTAGATACTTTCTTAAGCCAAAGTAAATGAAGTGAGTGAAAGTAATAACAAATAATGACATCAATATACAAAAGCATTGCATTTGACCTACATCAACCGCTACTAAATTACGTTAAACAGAAGAAAATGCGAAATAGCTTGAATTCAACGTACAAGTCAACGCTTGAGCGAAGATAAATGGGTAGTAGATGAGTGAAGCATTAAGAAATATGAGTGCGGTGTGATAGCAAGCGCCAGATGTGAATTAAATTAGTAAATACAAAATAATGAAGGTTGATTATTATATCCTGTGAGCCGTTGAAAACCCATGATTAAGAAGGTCCTGATAAGAGGTTGTAAATTGAACGCATAGATATATAGATAGGCAACTTGACTAATATACTTCCGCCAATACTAGAGAGAGAGAGAGAGAGAGAGAGAGAGAGAGAGAGAGAGAGAGAGAGAGAGAGAGAGAGAGAGAGAGAGAGAGAGAATGAAGATGGTAAAAACGAGAAAGAGAGAATGAAGATGAAGATGGTGAGAGAGAGAGAGAGAGAGAGAGAGAGAGAGAGAAGAGAGAGAGAGAGAGAGAGAGAGAGAGAGAGAGAGAGAGAGAGAGAGAGAGAGAGAGAGAGAGAGAGAGAAGATATGGAGCACAGACAGAATGAAAATAGAGATGGTAAAAAAAAAGATAACATGTAGCGAGACGCGTGTTTAGTCACGCTAGAATTAGAAACGCTGGAAGGGAAGTTATAAAAAAAATAAAGATATATTCGTTTCAATCAGGTTGCGGGACGGGGAAACCTGGCCAAGGGAAAGTTAGTGTGGTTGGTCACACTCCACCTCTCCCACTCCCCTGGTTACTCCACCCCACTCTACCCCTCCCTCCCTCCCGTCCACTCCACTCCCCCTGTAATAATAATGATAATGAGAGGAAGGAAAAAGTAGAAATTCCAAACGGTCACTTCTCTGAGTAGCATAATAATTATATGGTGTCTGTGTTGGCTGTTATCAATTCAGTCATTATGTGTTTTTTTCCTGTATATACTTTTTTGACTACTACTCTACTATTATATACAACTATCTACTACTACTACTACTACTACTACTATTACTACTACTACTACTATACTCCCATTCATCTTTGTTCAACCTTTTTTTTCTGTCTTCTAGCTATCTCGCACGTTGTTAGAATTTGAACACCGATCACGTTGGAGTTGTTATTTTTTTCTACCAAGACGCAGGTGAAAGCTTTGGGTTGGTGTATAATAATTTAATGTGTTTGTTTCCTGCGGTATATATAATGAAGTGTGTCTGCCCTGGATATTATTATGTGTAATTCTATTTGTCTCTTTTAGTTTCATCAGTATCATTATTTTACTGATAGTTATCACAGATCCGCTAACACACACACACACACACACACACAGAGGGAGAGAGAGAGAGAGAGAGAGAGAGAGAGAGAGAGAGAGAGAGAGAGAGAGAGAGAGAGAGAGAGGACAGATGGCAGTGAGGCAAAGATACTATAAAATAAAAGTATCGAAATGTACGTATATATACAACGCTGTGGAAACTAGTTCTCGGCTCACGCTCCAGTTGTCTCAGTGATGGTGGGAAAGAATGGAAAGTAGCAGTAACACACACACACACACACACACACACACACACACACACACACACACACACACACACACACACACACACACACACACACACACACACACACACACACGCACACACACATTGTTAATCTATTATTTTACTTAGGATAATTTTTGCCTTGCTTCTTTTATTCCTACATTCGTTCATTGTGCATTGTAATGAGGGTTTATTTACGTGCATCATAGTCATATATCGCCGTCTGGTGCTGTGACAAGTATTAATGAACATATTAATGAAGGATAATAAAAAAAACGTTCATGAGTCCATAATTTAGGAAAAAGAAATAAATAATGTGATGCGAGCTTCTTTTATGTTACTGGAGTGGCGCCAGGCGTAGTCAAGCCACTGAGTTTTGACAATTTGGACTCAGAAAAAATAGTCCATTTGCGACTGTACCGAAGCGGCATTAGCCTGCGGGTGTGAATGTTGTAAAGTAGCGTACTTTCGGCCTCAAAATACTGGAGGTTACGTGGGAATGAGTGTGAAATTATGGTTGTGGCGTGGAGCAGCCTTGGTCTGCCTCCCCCGCTCGTGACGCCGGGAAGGGAAACTACTATGATTAGTTTTTTATATTCTTCCTCTTCTATTTTTATTACTATTATTGCCTTATAATTTTCAGGTTGGTACTTTAGCATTAACTCATATTGTGTGTGTGTGTGTGTGTACTGAATGAGAGAGAGAGAGAGAGAGAGAGAGAGAGAGAGAGAGAGAGAGAGAGAGAGAGAGAGAGAGAGAGAGAGTAATGTAATGGATTGACCATAACAGCAGATGTTCGCCACCTGGCATTTTTTTGTGTTAGTGTAGCCAGGGATGCCGGTTCGCCAGTTATCTTCGGCCAGTTTCAGCTTTCAGCATAAATTAATGGGCTGATTTTATTCGCTCATGTTTTTGTACGTCAGCGTTGCGACAAACTTTGTCCAACTATACGATACAATTGTTGTCTGGAAATTTCCTATTCAACATGTCATTGGATATCACTTGTAATTATTTGCGTTGATGTGCAATGTAAGTTTCGCGTTTTGGGTGGTGTGGTTGTCCTTGGGCGGCCGGGCGGAGGGGAGGAAGGCCGAATGTGCAGAGTCTGGGAGCAGGCGAAGGTCAAGCTGCAGGAAACTTACCTGTTCTTCAATCCTGTGTCCTGAGGGTCCGTCCCCAGCCAGGTGAGGGACTGTCTGTCAGGACCCAGGGTGTGTGTGTCTTGGGGCTCCGCGTCCAGGGACAAATAGCCCGGGGTAATAACCCTCAGGGACAAATAGCCCCCTACGCGACTGTGAGGCACGTAGCAGAGGGGGCGAGGTGCGTGGCGGGCCGGGAGGGACCACAAAGGCCAGAGTCAAAGGGCTGGGGCCGCCGGGCGCGGCACGTGCCCCCGAAGGGAGGCCGGAATGATCCTAATTTCTCCCTTGTCGGGGATTATTCTTTCGTCCACTCTCGGTTCACATATCAAAGAATATCCGCTTTGCTTTGATATTTTTACTATGCCTGTGTGTGTATGTGTGTGTTTATATATATATATATATATATATATATAATATATATATATATATATATATATATATATATATATATATATATATATTGTATAATCAGGAGTTCCAGGAATTTCTCATTGGTCGGCTTCTTTCATTCATATTTTTCCCGCCATCAATTTGAAATCTCGGGGCACGCGCCGCCTGGGCGTTGCCTCCAACCTGTTCCTCACTTTCCCGTGGGTGGTGATTACCGTGTTCAGCCGCGTCGCCCTCGCACGCTCTGCTCATGGAAGATGTAACACTGCCGCTCTATTTTGACCGTCTTGTATTCGCTATAATAAACTTTGCAGTCACTCGAAAATATATACAAACTGGCCGCCGTTGGAAGAGTGCGCCAACTGGCCTGGCCGTTAAGATGGCGTCGCAGATTTGATGGTCCCAGGCAGGTAGTCGAGCCACCCAGTGTTGCCAAGGAACGAGGGGAAACCTCAGTCCCCCTCTCCCGCCGCTCCCCTCCTGCCTGAGGGAGTGTTCTGTTGATTCCTCGGGTGTATTACAAGAGTCCTTGCCTTTGTCATTTGTTCGAGCTGCTCATGATTCTGAGAAGCCAAAATTACAGGTAAAATATCCTTTGAATGAAGATAACGGGAGTATTGTCCCGTTTGGCAACGCTGGGGGAAGCAACGGTCGCAGAAGCAGCTGCCTTTAAACCTCCTAAAACCAGATGGCCGTTGGGCGCCCCGTTTCCTGGACATTTAATAGTGGATCAGTCGACAGGGCGGCAGGGCGAGAGATTTTAGCCTTTTTCATCAATTGTTTGCTAGGCATACATATAATATTTCCAAGGCGGCCTTGTCCCCTGGGAGCAGCGTGGTAGAAGAGTGACCAACCGGCCGATACAAGAAAGGGGAGTGTGTGCGCGGCTGCCAGCGTGCGGGTCTGTACGTCGGATAAAATTTAGATTTTTTTGTGACTGATTATGCGTACAGAGGAAGGCTGCAGGGACTGACCGCGTGGTGCAATGTTGCCGCGTTTACCAGTTGTCAGGGGGGGGTGAGGGTAGCCCGGGAAAGATCGAAAGAGCAGGGGAAGGGGTAGAAAGACTAAGCACAGGATTGTCTGTCAGAAAGTAGAGGTTGCATGCAAGTTATATGATGCGGCGCTCTCTTCGCAGCTCTCCCGCAAGGCTTCCAACTCGTGCTGATCGGAGTCTACAAATCCTGGCGCGGAAACTCCATCACCTGGTCTCAGCGTTCTTGGCTAATCCGAAAATCCACCAGCATTGTGGGCTCCTCCTGTGGTTAGCGGGGAGGGAGACAGGGACGGGGCTCCGGAAGGTCTTGGTTAACAGTACCGACGCCCTTGGAAGCGAGGGTGTGGGTATTCACGAAGCCCCTTACAACCCTGCACCCCACCTCGTCGCCAGTGAAGCCTAGATAACAAGGATTCGCCCTAAATGATCGTTACTTTCGGATTATGACACATGCAGCGACAGGATCGATGGAAGCAGGCCTACCGCACTACGCCTACCCGAGCCTACCTGCGGATTATACATCGGCTAGGTGGGCGAGGCGGGTTCTCAGGTGATATGTTTGTAAACACCAGAAGATTGTGCTTGGGGCGGCGAGGGGGACTGGATCAGTTGCCGTGAGTTAATCTTCAGGATCCGATTTATTATTTATGTTAAAATAGTTATGTCTCAACCGAAGACTTCTATTCCAGTTTTCATTCGGAAAGAGTCATTACCGGAAGTTTTAAAGAGAATTATTCGCCGGTAAAGTGCACTGTCATTCAACTCAAACTCCAGGAGAATAAGTAGTTTGAAATGATGTTCCTGATAAACTGTTTTCAGATTCAATAGTAATCAACATATTTTATGTGTCTGACGTTCTGGGTTACGATCGCACGTAAGATTGAGAGAGAGAGAGAGAGAGAGAGAGAGAGAGAGAGAGAGAGAGAGAGAGAGAGAGAGAGAGAGAGAGAGAGAGAGAGAGAGAGAGAGAGAGAGAGAGAGAAAGAGAGAGACAGACTTTTTGCCTACCTGTGTCCTAATAGTTAATTTCCAGTGCAGGAACATGAACAAAGAGAACAGGTGAACATCCTCCCAGGCGATCGCTATCGCGGGGCCGCTGTCTGGCCTCGGGTTGGGGCCAGATTGTGCATTGCTGATTTGTGCATAATTTTACATTTACGATATGCCAATAAAGAGCAGTGTCAATATTTGTACGAACCTTGGGCAATGGCCGCTTACTTGTTATTGCGTGTGTGCGTGTGCATGAAATCAGTATGCGCAAATAATATTATACGTGTGTGTGTGTGTGTGTGTGTGTGTGTGTGTGTGTGTGTTGTGCGTGCGTGCGTGCGTGTATGTGTTCCTGCAATGAGTAGGGGGTGGGAACAGCAGCACCCTCTGTCTTTGTCAGGTTCTCAGCAGCTGGTGTTCAGAGCGTCACGAAGTCTTTCTTATTTTTGACCACGGTATTGAACGCTTAATAGGGGATTTTTTCTTCCTTTCAAGGTCTGGGGTCAAAGGGGGAGGAGGGAGCAAGGGTGAGTGACGCATTCAGGGCCTGTTCACTGTTCTTCGGCGGTGTTCAGAAGTGTTCACGTCGCCACAGTGTACGAGGCATTTCAACCGTTTCGAATCGGTTTAAACCTTGAATTTCTACGTCGAGAATTTGGAAAACAAGGAAGGATTGGCTGAGTAAGGATTTAAAAGGGTAGAAGGAGGAGATGGTTGGTGATTATCAGGCGTTTCCTTGGGTGTTCTTGATGTTCAGAAGTGTTCAGCCTCGGGCGGGGTGAGGAGGGGAACCCGGACAGGATGAAGGAAGAATGATTTGCCAGAAATACCTATAATTGTGGGAATCAGCGTGTTCTTCAAGCTGGGGGAGTTTTAGTTCTGAACCTTGAACTTGTTCTTCGCGGTTCAAGGTGAACTTGTATTTTTTTTTGTTCATCAGTCCCAATCCGCTGATCAACCTGTCTTGCTGTGCAGGTCATGACGAACAGGGAGATATCCGCCCGCAGGCTGCCTTCTATGACTCAAGGTTTTCCCACTGGGTTGTGATTGTTCTTCAAGGTTTTCCGATTGAGTTATGATTGTTCTCCGACCGAAGTTGCTTAGGGAGAAAATATGCTTTTTTCAGTAGATAATGTCACGTGTGTGTGTGTGTGTGTGTGGTGTGTGTGTGTGTGTGTGTGTGTGTGTGTGTGTGTGTGTGTGTGTGTATGCGTGAATTCGTGCGCGTTTGTGCATGTGTCATTTTGGCGGATAAGCCCCTCTTGTGCTCATTTTGTGCTGTACATAAAATACATGAACGGAGATTAGAATACAATTTCCTGCAGTGTAGTAATGTTCCGGTACACTTGAGAGAGAGAGAGAGAGAGAGAGAGAGAGAGAGAGAGAGAGAGAGAGAGAGAGAGAGAGAGAGAGAGAGAGAGAGAGAGAGAGAGAGATTTAAAATTAGTAAAATATTAGCTGGAAAGAAGAGTAAAAATAAAACGTGTTCCATGTGTAAAAGGAAACCAAGAGTTGCTACGTAACACCAGTTGGTTTTTTTACTTATTTTTTACTCAAGCTCAGCGTTGCGTCAAGTTAAAGCTGAAATCACTGTATGCCGATTCGTGTGTGTTTGCCCTGAAGAAGGCGATGCAAGGTGACGAACAAGGTAACTTTATTGGTGTGTGTGTGTGTGTGTGTGTGTGTGTGTGTGTGTGTGTGTGTGTGTGTGTGTGAGCAGGTAAGGGGAAGGGAAGGGGAGATATATGAGAAGAAGGAAAGATTTTTAAGGGTGAAAGAGAAGGGAACTAGACGGAAGAGGTTTGTACTCTGACATACACGGCTGTAGTGCTATAGTAATGAGAGAGTAGGAAGAGAGAGAAGAGAGGAGAGAGAGAGAGAATGAAGAGAGAGAGAGAGAGTGAGAGAGAGAAGGAGAGATAGAGAGAGAGAGAGATTTCTACTCTAGAAAATAGTGACGCGGGTGCATCTAGTCAGTAAGTAGAGTAGAGTAGTAGTAGAGAGTAGTGAGTAGAGAGTAGTAGTAGTAGGAGTAGTAGTAGAGTAGTAGTAGTAGTAGTAGATAGTAGTAGAGTAGTAGTAGTAGTAGTGAGAGAGAATAGTAGAGGTAGTAGAATAGTAGTAGTAGTAGTAGTAGTATAGTAGTAGTAGTAGTAGTAGTAGTTAGTGGTAGGAGTAGTAGTAGATAGTAGTAGTAGTAGTAGGAGTAGTAGTAGTAGTAGTAGTGAGTAGTAGTAGTAGTAGGTAGTAGTAGTAGTAGTAAGTAGTAGTGTAGTAGTAGTAGTAGTAGTAGTAGTAGTAGTAGTAGTAGTGGTAGAGTAGTAGTAGTAGTAGTAGTAGTAGTGGTAGAGGTAGTAGTAGTAGTAGTATAGTAGTAGTAAGTAGTAGAGTAGTAGTAGGTAGTAGTATAGTAGTGGTAGAGGTAGTAGTAGTAGTAGTAGTAGTAGTAGTAGTAGTAGTAGTAGTAGTAGTAGTAGTAGTAGTAGTGGTAGAGGTAGTAGTAGTAGTAGTAGTAGTGGTAGTAGTAGTAGTAGTAGTAGTAGTAGTAGTAGTAGTAGTAGTAGTAGTAGTGGTAGAGGTAGTAGTAGTAGTAGTAGTATAGTAGTGGTAGTAGTAGTAGTAGTAGTAGTAATAATCGTAGTGGTTAAGGTAGTAGTAGTCATGTTTTTGCCATAAAGGAAGGGGCTGTGCAAGATTAGTAGTGTCAAGGAAACAAGGGGAAGCGTTATTGGTGGTGGAGGCGGTGGAAGGTGGAGGGCGAGGCTGTAAAAATGGGTAGAGGTGTTATTAGCAGGGCGGGAGGCGGAGGCACAGCGAGGTACATGACGAAGGGACAAGAACAAGCCTTTCTCTCCTTCATAATGCTCCTCCTCCTTTCCCCTTTTCTTCATTCCCTTCTTTCCCTCATTCCCTCGTTTCTATTTCTTGCCGGAATTTCGGATTTCTTGCCGGGTTTCTATCATTGTCTGTTGGTCGATTTTGATTATATTTTTTAAGGTATTGTTATTTTGTCTTTATTCTCGTCATGATATCAAATTTATGCACTTTTCGTTATAGTTCTTGTCATCCTCCTCCTCCTCCTCCTCCTCCTCCTCCTCCTCCTCCTCCTCCTCCTCCTCCTCCTCCTCCTCCTCCTCCTCTTCTTCTCTTTCCGCTGTTTCCAAGAATATTATCCTGCCTTCATCGGTTTTTGTTCTCGTTAAAACCTCGCGCGAGCAATTTTCACCCCAATATGTCACAATTTACCTGTCGACCTCGTAAGGTGAGTCCGGACTCAATGGACGCTTCGCCCCCACAAACTCGTCTTTATCCCCCTGAGAAGTTTGTTTTTGAAGAGTTCTGCATTGTTGAAAGTCATTTATTTTATTTTTTACTTATTATCTCTCTCTCTCTCTCTCTCTCTCTCTCTCTCTTTTTTTTTTTACATGTTCACCGTCGCTTATTTCTGCATTAACTTTTTTGTATACCTTCTTTCCTTGCTCAGGTTTGACGCTTACTTACATGTATTTATATATATTTTTTATTTTGCCAACGTGTGTGTGTTTATTTTATATTAGTCGTGTTTTACTGACGTTGTTTAGTGCTTGTTTGCCTTTCAATTTTTTCATCACTTTTTTTCACAATTCTTAATCTCTACGTGTACATGTTCTGAAATCTGTATTTGCGTTTTCCTTTGGGTTCAGGTTTTTTTTTCATTACATATGAATATAAATTGATGTTATTTTTCAGTACACACATTTACGTACCTTTCGCTCTCGACGTATTTACATGATATTTCAACAGAGTATTTTTTTTCCATTAATTTTCATCAGATTATTTTTTTTTCTATATTTGCATTGCTCTTAACGTATATTAATTAAATCATCAAAGTAACACCTGGAGAGAAAGAGAGAGCGAGAAAAGAGAGAGAGAGAGAGAGAGAGAGGAGAGAGAGAAGAGAGAGAGAGAGAGAGAGAGAGAGTTATCAATCATATCAGTTTAGTTACACACACACGAAATATATGCACACCATTTTTCTCTGTGGGGAGTGAAAGGGTTGGAGTAAGGATATGGGGGAGTATATGGTGCCTTATAGTGGAGTGGAAATACAGTTCTATAATACATGGGCTGCTGTATAGGGTAGCAATTCGTATACCTGTGTTATTACCTATAGTGTGAGGTGTGTATATCTACCTCTTTTGTTATGGTAATATTTTAGAAATGATACCTAAGTGAGGCCAGGTCAGGTGATGATTTACTGACCTGCATCCAGTACTAATTTTTTTTCACCTGTTAGTGGATGCTCATGTTTATGTTTAAGTAATTGGCTTTAAAGTTATGAGGATATTGTTGCATATTTTCATCCTGCGGCCTGAGAAGTTGTGTAGGTCAGGTTTTTCTTAGCACGTGTTAAGGGGCGGGAGGTGAGTGGCGGGCTTTGTGTTAGGTGCGAACTAACCACCCTCTTATCTCTTTTTCTTTCAGGTGAGTGTCCTGATTGCGTCTTGAGGGCAGGTGCGTGGGGTTCCGAGAGGGGTAAGTGTCGCCACCTTGCCATTAACCTTTTTTATTCCCTTCTGGTAACACGCATCCTGTTCCCTAAACGCTCACCCTTTGCCCACGGACGTGTGTGTTGTGGGTTACGTGGTTCTTTCTTCTCGGCTCGGGTTCTTTGTCGTCCTTGTATTTATGTTCATTTATCACTCTAAGGGTTCACCACGGCTGTGTTCCTCGCCTCAAGGGTTCAAGGTTGTGTTCAGATTGTCGGTGAACTCTTCCGGTCATCTCACCCCATTTAATTCCTGGCTTGTGTTCTTGTTCGGTTCAACTCGAGTTCATGATCATCTCTTTTTGCTGAGTTCAGGGACAGGATGTGCTGCCCTTTGGTGACTCAGTGACAGCTTTGTGGAGGTGTTTGTCCTCAACGCCTCAGCTACCTCGATCATTCCTGCTAAGTTCTTGTTCAAGAAGTCATAAAGGTCATCTCATTTTGCTGAGTTCAGACAGATGTGCAGGTTGGTGACTCAGGACAGCATGCGCAGGGTTTGTCCTCAAGTCTCCAGCGGAGATGATTCAAACCCATTTGAAGAGGATATGCATTTTCAGATGCATTTGACAAGGGCGAATGTGTAGGCGAGACATAGGCCTCAGTGTGGAGGGAAGTCAACAGAGAAGACAGACAGCACAGCGGAGAGAAGTGGCCCTTGGTTTAACGAACTCGGAAAAATTGGCAAACTACCAATCGCGCTCGTACGAAGTGCCACTTTTTATGTATGATCCTTACTGCCCCTTGTGTGGGGCGAGGGTTTGGCCTTCTGTTGTTAGCCGGAGTCCACGGAGAAACCATCACTGGCGAAAGTTGTGCCCATTTGATAAGGGATTATTAGCATTACTCATGCTTTACGCAATCTCTGCACTCAAAGGAGCAGCAAAGGACACGTCACGACACCAGCCCGGCGGCCAGGAGGGTGTTGGCAAGAGGATAGTACGCCACGGAGTCACAACCACCACCGCGTCGCAGCAGGCAAACCAGAGGGATTCATTGCTACTTAAATGGCACGACTTGTCAAGAAGAGAGGAGAGAAAGGAAAGAGAGAGGAGAGAGAGAGAGAGAGAGAGAGAGAGAGAGAGAGAGAGAGAGAGAGAGAGAGAGAGAGCACCTTAAAGTCCATAGTAATTAAACGCAACCACAGCCTAAATCAACGTTAAACTCACATATGACAACGATAAATCCACTCTTGTTTATCATTATTTCCTCTAGAGCAGCATGAAAAAATATTCAGAAAAGAGAAAGAGTAGAATAAGTAAAATAACGAAACTACGTGAACACTTAAAATTATAAACCAGACGAATGAAGGGGAAAAATAAACCATCACTTTGAATATGCAGAAAAGGGAAAGAAAAAACAAAAGAGGAAAGGAATAGCAACCAGTACGAAAGGAAAAAGAGAGAGAGTGTTATGGGGAACCAACACGAGTAGAAGGAGTGAAGGTAGGCAGACTGGGAGGAGAGAAGAGGGTGTGAGTGGCGGTGTCCAGATGTTAGCCAACCCACATCACTGGCGCCGGAATAAACAGTGCCACGAGACCAAGAGGGAGGAGGAGGGAGCGTGAAGGGAACGTGTGTGTTGTAGATAGGAAGGTAGATAGGTAGGTAGAGGTTCAGAAAGAGAGGAAGGAAGGGAGGGAAGGTTGTAATGTATAATGTAATGTAAATCTTGGGGGAAACAATCGTAAGGTTGGTTTAGATACAAAGGAATAGTAGTTAGGAGTAGAAGTAGTAGTCTTAATAGTATATGTTGTAGTAGTGGTAGTGTAGGAGGAGTAGGAATCAGTGAGAGAGAAAGAGAGAGAGAGAGAGAGAGAGAGAGAGAGAGAGAGAGAGAGAGAGAGAATCAGAACAAATTTAGAACATGACGGCCTCACTCCCTTCACGTTGCTGTGGTGTTGTCGTCGTTTTTGCCAGGCGGGGCATTCCTGAGGCACGTTCGTGGTTGCGGCGGCGAAGGTGGTGGCGGCGGCGACGATGGTAGTGGTGGTGGTGGTGGTGAACTTTTTGCTGAGACGGATCAAGTGCAGAAGTTGCTAAGGGGCAGCTGCATAGAGGAGAGAGAAAGAGATGTAGATGATGTAGGTTGAGCCCGAACAGTAAAAAAAAAAATTGTAGTTAGAGTGAAATTGATTAGAAAACGTACGTATTATGTATTTTTTTTTATAATAATAGGATGGATAGTGTTGGATTGACTTACAGGAAGAGGAAGAGGTGGACAAATATAAGTAAAAAAATTAGTATAGTAAGAGAAAGGTCATCTTACACAACATTCAGGTCTGTAGAACTTTGCTAATCTGACGAGGATTGAAGGGAAACCAGAATTGATAGTAGGTATGTGAACAAAGGAGGAGGAAGAGAACGAGGTGAAAGAGGAGGAGGAGGAGGAAGAGGAGGAGGAGGTAAACAAGAGGTACCCACCCTTCTTACCCACAACATGGCTTCCCCTGTTTGTCCGCAACCCACCGACCCATCGCCACAACAAACACCCTCCCCCCCCTCTTTCTCCCATACTCTCTCTCTCTCTCTCTCTCTCTCTCTCTCTCTCTCTCTCTCTCTCTCTCTCTCTCTCTCTCTCTCTCTCTCTCTCGGCAAACATACGGCCGAAAACAGAGGCCGCTGCAGACTTTGGTAGATGCAGACAACATAAATACTCCTATGTTTACGGCGAGCATGAATTATTTGCTGAAAAGTCAATGTATGTCCGCCGGAGGAAGGATGGAGAGACGGGGGAAAATACTGAATGCAAGGGAGGAAAAGTGAGAAAGGCTGGAGGAAATAAAGTGAGAAAGGCAGTAGGAAAGAAAGTTAGACTAGACAAACGTTGAAATAGATGAAGAGAATTGTAGAAGGAACGGGAGGAAAGAAAGGTGTAAAAATCAGAAAATAGAAGAATGACAAAAGAGGTAGGAAGGATAAGGTAACCGGAGGAAAGGTGAAGAAGCTAAGTGGAAAAGTGAGGTTGGAGGGAGGTGGAAACAGGAACTCTCTCTCATATTCGATTTTGTTAACTAGGAAGAACTGAAGCCTCTCATTAGCTACTGCGGCCACCGATTATTTCTCCATCCATCACTCAGGAGCTGTTGAAAAAAAGAGGCGTAATAGAGCTATTGCCGCCATGATTAGAAGTGGCGATTGTGGTGGTGGTGAGGATAGTTAGTATTGGTGGTGGTGTTTGATTTTTTTTTTTCTCTCTCTCTCTCTCTCTCTCTACCACATCTCACACACACACACACACACAAAACAACACACACACCACCACACGACACACACACACACACACACACCACACACACCCCACACGACCCCACACACACACACACACACACACACTTTAGGTCGTGCTCATATGCTACATACACAAATCTACTTCATTCTTACTTTTTTTTTTTTTTGGTATTGATGATTTGAAGGTTAAAATGTCTAGTGTTAAGTTGATGTATGTGATATCAAGGAGCTTTTGACTTGCCGTTTTGCCTTTCCATTTACCTTTTCCGTCCATTCCCCACTCCTTCTTTCCTACCCCCCTCTCCTCCTCCTCCTCCTCCTCCTCCTCCTCCTCGTCCTCGTCCTCCTCCTCCTCCTCCTTCATAGCTGCGGCCGCATATATTGTGAGGTGAATGAGCCGTCCATTACTTGGCGATACTGTGAGGCGGGAAGGGAAACGAGCTGCCTTGAGCCACAACCCACCTTACACCACTTTATTACAACGAGTATTGGCTTCCTGCTGCTTACGTAACTCTCTCTCTCTCTCTCTCTCTCTCTCTCTCTCTCTCTCTCTCTCTCTCTCTCTCTCTCTCTCTCTCTCTAATGGCGTTTAACTAGCCATCCTGCACATTAAAGGTGTTTGCCTCGGCGTATGTTGTGACGGCTGCAACATGGCCTCCTCACGCTGCCTCGCTGCCTACTTTGAAGTGCCAACCGAGTCCTGGCCATAAGCGGCCGATGGAATTAACGCACTGATATGCCGCACAGGACCAGGAGATTGTTAACTATGTTCATTTTCAGCTTACGTACTAGGTGCCTCCAACTTTACATAGGCTTGTGTTATTGTTTAGGGACTTTAGGAGAGGCTAGAAGGGCGGGGGAAGGTAGTAGGAGGAAGGTTGCGGTATACTAACTCTACTTTCTCTGCCATAGCTACCATACACGAACAAGTACAGTTCAGTTCTTACGCAGGCCTTCACGGTGCGGCTTGAGGGAGGGCGGCCGCAGGCTTGGTAGGCCCGCCGATCGATCGTGTGTGTGTGTGTGAGAGTGTGTGTGTATACGTTTATGCATTTATGTATATCTAGTCTGTTAGGTGTGTGGTTTGTTGTTTCTAGTTCGTTGTCGGTTAGTTTTTCGTCTAGATGTCCTTAGCACGTGGAAGAGGTGGTGGTGGTTGGTGGTGTAGGGGAAAGTGGAGTTAGGTTTAGGGAGTAGGCTGGGACGCTGTGAGTGGTAGAGGATGTCACTCTGTAAACGGTAAGGGAATATTATGGCGCGGCGTCCCAGGTTCCCAAGAAACAAACAGATCAGAAGTAAACACCAGAGAAACAGGCAGCGCGGGAAAGAGAGAGAGAGTGGCTTCGAGGTCAGCGGGGTGGTGAAGTAAAAGAGAGAGAGAGAGAGAGAGAGAGAGAGAGAGAGAGAGAGAGAGGAGAGAGAGAGAGAGAGAGACGGAGAGGTTGGCTCAGCCTACCAGATTCAATGTCAATGTCACGGGCGCTCTCACTCTTCCCCTCTCCCTCCCTCCCTCCCTCTTTCTCTCTCTTTCTCTTTTCTCTCGCAGCCTCCCCTCCCCTCCCTCCCACTGTCTCTCTCACTCTCTTTTGCTCTCACTCACTCACTGCCCCTCTTCCCCGCTCTTCTCTCTTCTCTTCCTGGATGATTCAAGTTTTTGCTCCTCGGCTATTTGTGGCCAGGAAGGTGTTGCTCAGCTGGTTGTGGTTTTGAAGGAGTCGTGTTGCTCGTGTTTTGCCGGTGTTGTGTTACGAGTGTTGCTTTGTATGTCTGTTGTCTGGATTGCCTTGTGAGTTGTGGGTTCCGTTTGGTTATAGTGTTGTTTGTTATGAGTTACCTTGCCGTCTATAATATTTGTTAGTGTTTTTGTTAAGTGTTTGTGTAAAGTTAGTTGTGTTATGTTTCCAGAGTTGGATTCTCTTCTGTGTTCTGTTCTATGTAAAAAAAATATTCTTTTGAATAATACATAATTTAAAGTATCATTTAGATTCTCTCTCTCTCTCTCTCTCTCTCTCTCTCTCTCTCCTCTCTCTCTCTCTCTCTCTCTCCTCCTTCTCTCTCTCTCTCTTCTCTCTCTCTCTCCTCTCTCTCTCTCATCTCTCTCCTCCCCTCTCTCGTCTCTCTCTCTCCTCTCTCTCTCTCTCTCTTTTTTTTTTCTCACACTCATACGCTCTCTTGTGATATTTCATTCTTGTTCCAGCTTATTATTGATTCATGTCTTCATTCTATATTCTTTCTTATTCCTCCTCCTCCTCCTCCTCCTCCTCCTCCTCCTCCTCCTCCTCCTCCTCCTCCTCCCCCTCGATAGATCATTATAACTACTCAAAGAAACAAGGTCGATCATACTAATACGACTCATTATTTAGGTGAACGATGGACGAACCTTTGGCGAGCGATCCAATTAGCAACTCTTTGTTCAAGATTGTATAGGTGAATGGACACCTTTCTCCTTGCGATCGTCCCTCCCCCACTCTTTCTCGCCCCCTCCCGCCCCTCTTTTGGAGTTATATTTACCTTGTATTCTTTATGTTTTGACTGTAAATTTCTTAGTATTTGCAAGTCGTGGTTTTTTCAGCAGATAATGTTGGTTTTGTGTAAATATTCATGCATGTGTTTATTATTTGTGAGTGTGTGTGTGGGTGTGGGTGTGGTGTGTGTGTGTGTGTGTGTGTGTGTGTGTGTGTGTGTGTGTGCTTGATATACTGTGAGTCGTTATCA
>JACEEZ010025354.1:142500-147500 GCA_016584305.1 Chionoecetes opilio | reverse complement strand
GATGTTTTAATTCGTTATTTTCCTACTTAATGCATGCATGTGTGTGTGCTTGAGAGAGAGAGAGAGAGAGAGAGAGTAGTGGTCGTAGTGATGGCTAGAGAGAGAGCGCGTGCCTGCATTTTGAAATTTGATGAATAAATTGCAAGCTGTGCCACAGAGTGATTTTCAGTTATACATGAAGCTGAGATTAATATTCGTTATCGTTACGTAACTTGCTGTGCCTGATATGTGGTCCGTTGTTGTCAGTGGCTGTGTTACTCCTGTTACCTGTGACATCACCCCTCTTGTTATTGACCATAAATCACGTGAAGAAAAAAAATACTGTATACAACATTTACGCTATTATTTTCACTTAGTCTTCCTTCGACCATGCACCTGATGCCCCTCCTTCGTACCTTTCTTTGTGTGTTTCTTATGCAGGTATCTATGTTCATACATGTTTCGGGTCAAGCAAGTGTTCGGTACCGCTGATACACACTTAACATGTTATTTTGTGAGGTACTCTGCAGATCTGCTTTCATATCGTTCATGTTCTAATTGTAAATATGTTCTCTTTTTTTTCTCTTTCTCTTCTCTTTCCCTCCGTCTCTTCCTTCTTTGGGCGGGGAGGAGCTTTGTTCTGTGCTATCCTGTTTTATGTATTCCTCCTCCTCCTCCTCCTCCTCCTCCTCCTCCTCCTCCTCCTCCTCCTCCTCCTCCTCTCCTCCTCCTCCTCCTCCTCCTCCTCCTCCTCCTCACGCCGCGCACCAGCAAATATCAACATCTAAGCAAAAACTATCTAATTAGGGGGTGGGTTGACCAGCTGACGCAGATGGTTTCGGCAGACAGGTGGTGACTAGGCAAGCAGGCAGGCTCACGACAGGCGGGCGAGGTGCTGGCTAGGGCCCCGTCGCCTCCCTCACCAACTTCTTGCAAACTTTGAAGCTGCAATTTAGTGGTGTTGCCAGAATAGGGGCGGTCTCCCTTAACCCCCTCGCCCCCTTAAACTCCCTTATCCCTGACCCTCCTTCCCTCCCTTCCCTCCCTCTGGTCACGGTGTATCGCTTCCTTCACACATTTTACATTTTTTTTTCGTTTTGCTAATGAACGACATGAATAGCCCTTGTAGCAATTTATGTAGATGTTGTGGTGGTGGGGAAGGTGGTGTGCGTTGTTTGTTACACGTTGGGGGGTCGGAGTACAGGGGGGGGGTACAGGGGGGCATGAGGGCGTTGGTAACAGCTATAAGATGTGTTTAGGGGTAGTGGTGGTGGTGGTGGTAGCGGCGTCACCTGTGTTGTATATCTGACGTGATGTTGATGAGTAGTATATATTACACCTCCCCTTCTTTCCCCCTCCTACTCCATCCCTCCCTCTGGTTCCCTAGCTCCCCTGCATCCTCCCATCACCCCTCTACCCTCCCTACCAAGTTTCCTCCCCCCTGAGCCCCCTCTCCCACCTGTTCTATCTCTCCATTGCTCTCCCCCCCCCTCTCTCTCTCTCTCTCCCTTCCCTCCTTCATACCTACCCTTAACATCTCCCCCCCCCTTCCTCTCCCTTCGTGCTGCATCTTTCTTTTCTCCCTCTCTTTTTCTTCGTTTTTTTATCCTTCTCTTCCATCATCTCCGTTTTTTCGTTATCTACTCGGGAGAATGTTACCTTTCTCTAGCCAATTCTTAAGCTGTTCCATCTTTCTTTCCACCCGTCTTCTTCGTTTTTTCCTCTTTCTCTCTCGTCTGGGTCTCTCTTCCTTCATTTCCTCTCTTCCTCTTCTGGGGTTCCTTCCTCTTCTTCGTCTCTCTCCTCATCTTCTCTCTCTCTCTCTCTCTCTCTCTCCCTTCTTTCCCCTCCTCTCTCTCTCTCCTCTCCTCTCGTCTTCCTCTCTCTCTCTCCTCCTCTCTCCCTCTCTTCTTCCTCTCTCTCACTCCCCTCCTCTCGTTCTTCTCTCTCCTCCTCTCTCCTCTCTCTCCCCTCTCTCTTCTCTCTTTTCTCTCTTTTCTCCCCTCTCTCTCTTTTCTCTCTCATCTCTCTCTCTCTCTCCTCCTCTCTCTCCTCTCTCTCTCTCTCTCCTCTCCATCTCTCCTCTTCTCTCCTCTCTCTCTCTCTCTCTCTTCTCTTCTCTCTCTCTCTCTCTCTCTTCTCCTTCTCTCTCCTCTCTCTCTCTCTCTCCTCACCCTCCTCTCTCTCTCTCTCTCTTCCCCCTCTCTCTCTTCTTATCTCTTTCTCATCATTCTCTCTCTCTTCCTCGCCTCTCTCTCCTCTCTCCCCTTTCTCCTTCTCTCCCCCCTCTCTTTTCCTCTCTCTCTCTCCCTCTCTCCTCTCTCTCTCTTCTCTCTCTCTCTCTCTCTCTCTCTCTCTCTTCTCTCTCTCTCTTCTCTCCTCTCTCTCTCTTCTCTCTCTCTCTCTCTCCTCTCTCTCTCTCTCTCTCCCCTCTCTCCTCTCTCTCTCTCTCCCTCTCTCTCTCTCTCTCTCGTCTCTCTCTCTCTCTCTCTCTCTCTCTCTCTCTCTCTCTCTCTCTCTCTCTCCTCTCTCTTTTCCTCTCTCTCCCCTCTCTCCTCTCTCTCTCTCTCCTTTTCCCCTCTCTTCTCTCTCTCTCTCTCTTTTGTGTGTCCATTTTTTTGTTTTACCTTCTTATTATTGCCAGCCCTCCCACCCTCCTCATTTCGTGCGTTCTTCCCTCTCACCCTCTCCTCCCCCCCCTTCTCTCTCCCCTCCTTTCCCTCCTCTTTCCCCCTTCCCCCCCCCCCCCCTCCATGCCACACTACCTCAGGGTCTCTACGCCTTGCACCTGCCATCGTCCATACCTCAGCCAGCACCTGCCTCCCCTTCCCCCACCATCGCCTTCCCCCCCCCATCTCCCCCTCCCTCCCCTTCCCCCACCATCTCCCCCTCTATCGCCTTCCCCCACCATCTCCCCCTCCACCGCCTTCCTCCTCCTCCTCCTCCACCTCATCCTCTTCTCTGACTCATCTTCCCGTCTCACACCTGTTCCTCTCATCCAAGTGGCCTCCAGCATCACCTACACTTGTTCCACCTCTCCACCTCCTCCTCCTCCTCCCCCCTCCTCCTCCTCCTCCTCCTCCTCCTCCTCCTCCTCCTCCTCCTCCTCCTACCCCCTTCTCCTCCCCCACCTCCCCTCGACGCGTCTTCCACCTGTTTCCCTTCCACTTGTTTTTTTTTTGCATTGTCCTTTTTTTTTCATTCTTTCTTAGTGTTCAGAATTATTTTGTTCGTATTTTCTCATTGACGTTTTTCCTCTTTTTTTCTATATCTGGTTTTATTTTTCAGCTTTCATGTGTGGTCATCTTGTTACGAAAAGCAAATGGATTTTTAATGACTGTTTACTTATTTAAGGGGAGTTTTAGGGGTGCCTTAAGGGATATCAGGTGGCAGGGGTGTTATGGCCTGGTATTGGGGTGTGGCTGGGGTAGGGGTGAGGGTGGTGGGCCGGGGTGTAGGGGTGAGGGTGGTGGAGGTGGTCGTGATGGATATGGGGGGGTTAGATGATGAGTGGTGGTGGGAGGGTGGGTGGTAGTGCTTTCTTTGATGGTGACGGAATGACAGTAGTGATGAGTATAGTGGTGGTGAGTGTAGTGGTGACTCTCTCTCTCCTCTCTCTCTCTCTCTCTCCTCTCTCTCTTCTCTCTCTCTCTCTCTCTCTCTCTCTCTCTCTCTTCTCTCTCTCTCTCTCTCTCTCTCTTCTCGTCTCTCGTCTCTCTCTCTCTCGTCTGTATCATTTGTACAAATATTATTTTATCTTTTTTTGTTATTCTATGTCATCTTTCCATACCGAGTCAGCTTTCTCGTGGGTTTCTTTGGTCACGGGGGAGAGGCCGCTAGCCACGCCCTCCTCGCGACACGTGCTCACGTCACCTCACGTCCAGGACACGTCGCTCCTCCCTCACTGCCTTTCACATGTCACCAGCCGTCCACCAGACCCTGACATCCCTGTATCTAAGGCTGATTGCGTACATGACGGGTTATTTCATGATATGTACGTGTGTGTGTGCGTGTGTATATATAGGTATTATTATCGTTGTTTCGGTACACTGACGCAATCCAGGGCCGGCGTAACCATGCAATTTCTCATTTTCCCATTAGTTCTGTATTAGTCACAGGTGCGACTGGTAGGCCTAAAGGCAGGTCACGCTGGATGGCTGTGTTTCCGGGAGTCACGCAAACCTAATGGTGACGCCCACACCCGAGGGAGGGAAGGGGAAGGAAGGGCGCATATATTGATGTCTCTTTTCTGAGGTCGTGTAAGGGAGGGAGGAGACTGAGGAGAGGTCAAACTAGGATAACCTTTAGCTCACCTTAGTTTGGTCGGTGATTCGGACGATCAGGAAGGATTGCTGTGTATCAAGGAGGCGGAGACAGTAGGTTGAGGAGACTGGCAGGGTGGTGGTGCCGGCAGGGGTTGGCGTGTTATGCGGCAAGGCTGGCTGAAGGGAGGGGGGGAAGAGGTCTGGCAGGATGACGTGGGGGTATGAGGGGTTTACTTACCGGCAGGGAGAAGGTGCATGTATAAATTGGAAGTAATGTAGAAGGTATACCAGTGAGGTTTACAGGGGCGGCGTTGTGGAGAAAAGGGGCGTGGATAGGGTGGGAAGGAAAGAGGGCAGCACGGGTTGTGGTGCTGGTAGGGGAGGGTAAAATAACTCGGTGGTTAATGTTGGCAGGGGGAGGCTTGAGGAAGGTAGCGGCAGTTGGCAGAGGCGATCAAAAAGATTCTTGGGGAGTGAATTCATACACGCTCATACACGGCACCACCTGCATGCACCTTGCCTGAGGCGGCTCCCCTCCCTCTGTCCAAATAAACTAACATAAATTTATAAATACTGTGCTTACGTCCTGTTCTTGTTATTAATATCAAATCCTTTTTCATGCATGCACGCAACCTCCTCCTCCTCCTCCTCCTCCTCCTCCTGTAATACCGCCTCTCTGGCTCACCTTCAGCTCAGGTCACAGGAAGGGAGTGAAGAAGGAAACTCACCAACTCCCAAAACTTTCCTCCCCCCCCT
>JACEEZ010025354.1:137500-140000 GCA_016584305.1 Chionoecetes opilio | reverse complement strand
GGGGGGGAGTAAAGCGCCCAGGTCCGCCACGAACCTAATGTCTAAACCCCACCAGGCACTTCCCTATAAAGTGGACTTTAAAGTTTTTTGGTCATTTTTATTCCCTTTTCCTGCCACTGCAGAGTTGAGTGGTGTTCCTCTGTGGGGGAAAGGGAAAAGACGACAAAAAATGTCCTTCTATGTCGTATGTGTTTTTTTTCCCTCTTTTCTCTCTCTCCATCTACCCCCCATCTTCCTCTCTCTCCCCCTCTCTTCTCTCTCTCTCCCCTTCGCCTCTCTCTCCTCTCTCTCTCTCTCTCCCTCTCTTTTCTCCCAACCCCCCGCCCACACACACACACAAAAAGTATATGCACATTTGTTCTCGGAAAAGAATAAAAGCAGGTTAAAAAATTAACAACCATCCAGGGGGTCGGGCAACCCCAACCCCCACCCCCGACGCACACCCCACCACAACCAAAAAAAAACACACCTTCCTTGTAGCAATGAAAAGAAAAAAAGTAAAAAAAACAAACTAACAAAAAAAACAACCCAATTTTAAAAACCAAAATTTTTTTATTTAATTCCAAAAGGAAACCCAAGGGGGAATTTTTTGAAAAAAAGGGGGGAAAAAAAAACTCCACCCCGGGGGGGTTTAAGGGGGAAAAAAGGGGGTTTTTCAACCCCCTTCCCCCTCTCTTTCCTCTCTCTCTCTCCCCCCTTTTTTCTCTCTCTCCTCTCCTCCTCCTGGGTCCCTTCGCCCTCTCTCTCCCCCTTTTCTCTCTCTCCTCTCTTCCCCCCTTCTCCCCTCCCCCTCTTTCATCTCTCTCTCTCTTCTCTTTTTCTCTCCTCTCTTTCTTTCCTCCTTTAAATTCTTCTCCTTTTTTTTTTTTTCTCCCCCTTCTTCCCCTCCCTTTCTTTTATTCCTCCTGCCTCCTTCCCTTTTTATTTCCCCCCTCCCCTCCTCTCTCTCCTCCCCTCTCTCTCTCTCTCTCTCTCCTTCTCTCTCTCTCTCTCTCTTCTCTCTCTCTCTCTCTTTTCTCATCTCTTTTCTCCCCCCTCCTCTCTCTCTCCCCTTCCTCTCTCTCTCTCTCTGTTCACTTGGAAATTGGTAAAATTCCAATTTTTATTCCAGGCATCAGGTTTAAATTCACCTTTTTTTTCCGCTAAACAACCTCATTAATTTCCCTTCATTGTTTAGACAACGCCCAAGAGAGGGGAGGAGAGGAGAGAGAGAGAGAAAAGGAGAGAGAGAGAAAAAATTAAAAAAATGCTTTATAAAACCGCTTTTTGGGGTCTTGGAAATGCGGTGAAATATTTGGGCGCTACTACTGTAATATTATAAACTATACGACACACCCCCTTTACTTCATCCCCAACCCTCCTTTTTTTTTATACTTATTTTCTACTTATTTCCTCGAAACCCCTTTTTTTTTAAAAAACCCCCTTTTTTTTTTTTCTTCTTTTTTCCCCTTTAAAAAAATTTTTAAAAAATTTTAAAAAAAAGAAACCCCCGGGGTTTTTTTTTTTTTTTCCCCCTTTTTTTTGGGGGGGGGTCCCGGGGTGTTAAAAAATTGGGCAAAAAGGGGGGTTTTTTTTTTTTAAAACCCCCCCCCGGGACCTCTTTCCCCGAATTTTTCCCCCCCCGGGGGGAAAGGGGGGTTTTTTTCCCTTTTGGTTTTTAAAAACCCGGGTTTTGGGGGGGGGGAAAAAAAAAAAATTTTTTTTTTTGGGGGGGGGTTTTTTAAAAAAAAAAAGAGAAAAGAAAAAAAGAGGAAAAAGAGAGAGAGAGAGGGGGAAAAAAAAGGGGGAAAAAAAAAAAAGGAAAAGAAAGGGGGAAAAAAAAAGGGGGGGGAAAAAAAAGGGGGGAAAAAAAAAAAGGGGGGAAAAAAAAAAAAAAAGGGAAAAAAAGGGAGAAAAAAAAAAAAAAAAAGGGGGGGGGGGGGGGGGGGAAAGAGAAAAAAAAGAGAGAGAGGGGGGGAAAAAAAAAAAAAAAAAAAAGGGGGGAAAAAGGGGGGGGGGGAAAAAAGAAGGGAAGAAGAAGGGGGGAAAAGGAGGAAAAAAATAAAAAAAAAAAAAAAAAGGGAAAAGGGGGGAAAATCAAAAAAAAAATTTTTTTTGGTTTTTTTTTAAATTTTTTTTTAAAAAAAAATTTTTTTCCCCCCAACCCAAAAAAAAAAAAACCCCGTTGAACCCCCTTCCCCCCCCCCCCCCCCACCCCCCCCCCCCCCACCCCTCCTCCCCCCCCCCCCCCCCCCCCCCCCCCCTCCCCCTCCCCCCCCCCCCCCCCCCCCCCCCCCCCCCTCCTCCTTCCCCCCCCCCCCCCCCCCCCCCCTCCTCCCCCTTCCCCCCCCTCCCCCCCCAATTTTTTCCCCCTCCCCCCCCTTTTCCCCCCCCGCCCCTTAAACCCCAAAAAAATGCCCCCCCCCCTTTTTCTTTTCCCCCCCCCCCTTTTTTTCCCCCCATTCCCCAAAGGGGCCCCCCCTCCTTTTTTTCCCCTTTTTCTCCTCTCCCCTTTTTTCCC
>JACEEZ010025354.1:105000-135000 GCA_016584305.1 Chionoecetes opilio | reverse complement strand
GTTTGAGAGAGAGAGAGAGAGAGAGAGAGAGAGAGAGAGAGAGAGAGAGAGAGAGAGAGAGAGAGAGAGAGAGAGAGAGAGAGAGAGAGAGAGCATAATATCAGTGTGTATAAGGGGTGACCCGGGATGCTCTCTAATCCTGTATGCATCACTATTGACCTTGTGCAGTACAGGTCCTAACTTTGTCCCTTTGTTGATCTCCCTCTACCTGAATGAAGTGCGGCGACCCTCCCTCCCTTTTTATTCCAAACGATTCCAACAACTCAGGCCAGATTGACCCGCAACTTGCAAACTTCTACATTGACACAGATGCACACTTTCGCTCGTGTGTGTGTGTGTGTGTATGTGTGTGTGTGTGTGTGTGTGTGTGTATGTGTGTGTATGTTTGTGTGTGTGTGTGTGTGTGGTGTGTGTGTGTGGTGTGTGTGTGTGTGAGTGTGTGAGTGTGATAGATGGGTTAGCACATAATCTATATACATGTAATACTATGCACGTCTAAAAGTATGTTGGGTACTAGTGCTTCCTGCCGTACTGAAGGAAATGCAGTCACGTTCTTCCTTCCATCATGCTTCAGTTTAATTTGCCTCCTATGCCTCCTTGCAGCAGAGGAGGGAATGCAGTCTTGCTATTATTTTTTCTCCCCCCGCAGCGGTCAGGGTTGGGCTGTAGCGACGCGCGCGGTAGGGGCGGAAATGCAATCTTCAGGTTTATTTTTTTCCTGTTCCCCCTTTTTTTTCACGCACTGCGGGCTCGGCTCATAAGCGCATCTCCCCTCAGGGTCGATTCCCCTCGGACCGACCATGCTGGAACGAGCCTTGTGTCTTTTATCATAGAGCCCAAAATGCACTGCGAATCACTAATGATATGAAGCCGTAGAGACCATGGCGACGTTGCCAAGCCGGGGATGAGAAAGAAAAATGTCCCATATTGATTTTCCTCCAGACTTGCAGACACTTGTGAACCATGTCGAGTTACTAACAGAGGGGGGAGGGAGGGGGTAAAAGAGGGGACGAGTAGAGGTGTGAGGGAAGGTGAAAGGGGTAAAAAAAACTGGTAAGGCGTCGGGAGGGAGAGAGAAGGAGGACGTCAGGTGTGGAGGGGGAAGGAGGGAAGGTAAGAGGGGAGAATGCGCGGTGCATACGAAGGGGAAGGAGCTGAGGGGAAGGTGGAGGGAGAGGGGGAATGACTGGATAAACTCAACATCTTAATTTCCCAATGCAACAATTAGGCAAGATAGAGGCGAGGGTGATGTCGGTAAGTTCTCCCTTCCCCCTTCTTGCTCCCTCCCTTCCTCCTGTTTCTACTCCGATAATAGAATACAGAGAGAGAGAGAGAGAGAGAGAGAGAGAGAGAGAGAGAGAGAGAGAGAGAGAGAGAGAGAGAGAGAGAGAGACCGAAATAAAGCAGCAATGCAACACTACGGAACTGCATATATGATGAAAATATGAACGAAAGCAAAATATAAAAGAATGGTTTTGGATAATTATAACAGGGAAAAGCCACATAATTAAAGTCATAAACAAAATGTGAATATAGGGAGGGATTTTGTGCAGAGAGAGAGAGAGAGAGAGAGAGAGAGAGAGAGAGAGAGAGAGAGAGAGAGAGAGAGAGAGAGAGAAGAGAGAGAGAGAATGAGAAAGAGCACCCGGGTGGCATATGGTCTGCGTATAATGTGATACAAACCTAATTTCACCAACTTCCTGCGTGCACACACACACACACACACACACACACACACACACACACACACACACACACACACACACACACACACACACACACACACACACACACACACACACACACACACACACACACACACACACACCTTGCAATGCACAGGTAAAGAAAAACGAAGACTGGGAAATGTTGGTGTCAGTCTCTTGCTTGTCTTCATGTCCCAGTTAGATCGAGCGATTTGCCAACCTGCAGTGCTCCTCCTCCTCCTTCCTCCTCCTCCTCCTCCTCCTCCTGCTCCTCCTCCTGCTCCTCCGTCGGGTGGTCGGTGGTGGCTCTGAGCGTGTTGCTGTAATGCCATGCAGATGTTATAGATTATTCAATTTATTCCACTCTTTCTTAATTTTTTTCTTTCTTTCCTTCACTAGAGCTCTCTCTCTCTCTTCTCTCTCTCTCTCTCTCTCTCTCTCTCTCTCTCTCTCTCTCTCTCTCTCTCTCTCTCTCTCTCTCTCTCTCTCTCTCTCTCTCTCTCTCTCTCTCTCTCTCTCTCTCTCTCTCTCTCTCTCTCTCTTTCTTTCTCTAATGTAAGCCTACTTCCTAAGGTGCAGGTTATTTATTCTTACGTGATCTTGCCGTGCCGGGGTAGAAACGGGGCGGAGGCATAGGAGAGGCGGCTGTAAAAGCTATTACGGCAAGAATGAAGGAAAAGATTCTCGAGATTCTTTGACGTTTAATTTGTAGCAGCGTCTTTATTACATAGTGAGAAAAAATCGTGAGTGGTGGTAGTAGCACTGATGGTAGTTGTTGTTGAGTAATAATATTTCTATGTAGCAATAGACATAGAGTTATTGGTACCATATAAGGATGTTGGAGAGATATAAGGAAGATAGTCGAGTAGGTATTCCTCCCATTAGATTAACGCGGGCAAATATAGAGGAAAAGGGGACAGGAGAGGGTAGGGTACAGTACCTTCATAAGACTCTTTTATAAAGGTACTCTAGGACAGGGGACACAGGAAGCCTAGTCACTCAGATATATCCGCTACAGTACCCAATTAAGAGCTGTGTCCTTGTTCTACTATATAAACACTGGAAGTTACGATAGAAAGACATCATGAGGTGATTAATGGGACCCGTTCGTCTTCGCATATAAGTCGATGGTGGTCTGATAGCAAGTCTGATGTAGTCTGATAGTCTGATGGAAAATGCATAAGTAGATGAAAGAAGCGAGTAGTAGGAGTGATGGACGTTATGTGTAGCCTATTATTTCTTCTCGTAATTTAATGGTTGCAAAGGGACATAAAAAACGTAATGATGTAGTAGTAATTCAGGAATCCAGGAAGAGAGGTCGTCTTCGTACTATTGTCGTGACCCGGAACCCACGTCAATCAGAGAATGTTTAAGGTGTCACTTTTCCCCCTTGGCCTCCCCGCCACCTTCCCTGACACTTCGCGTATGTCAGGTAGAGAAGGTAATTAAATGAAGCGACACACATCTTTCCACCACTCGACGTCCTTCTGCTGCCAATGGGCCACACACACACACACACACACACCACACACACACACACACACACACACACACACAACACACACACACACACAAACAACACACACACACACCACACCACCTCATCACCTCTCTCTCTCTCTCTTCTCTCTCTCTCTCTCTCTCTCTCTCTTCTCTCTCTCTCTCTCTCTCTCTCTCTCTCTCTCTCTCTCTCTCTCTCTCTCAATCATGTGGCTGGGTTGTCCTTGTACGATATTTATGTATACGAAGTTTGTTTTATTCGTCTGGTGTTCTTTGATGTTTGTTTTTCTCTTTTCTCTCTCTCTCTCTCTTTCGGTGTATCAGAGTATAACACACGTTTGTACACTCTGCTTATGTCAACTTACCTCACATCCATAACTATTATCCTGGAAAATATCTTTCACTCTGATTTGCTTTCCAGGAACTTTGGTCTTTTGTTTTTTTCATCTTTTTTTTGCTTTTGTAAATATGTATGTAGGTATTAGTAGTATATTGTAAGCGCCTTATTTTACGAGTTAAGAGAAAAAAGGAAGGAGTCTTGTCTTCTTATTTATTCATTTTTTGTATTATGTTATTGGTTGTGGTTATCTTGTGTCCGTCTCACCTCAAGGCTTATCACGTTTATATTTTTTTCCGTCTATTCATTATTCCATTCGTCTGAAAATTCATTCTTCTCCATTCATTCTGAAAAAGAAAAGAAAAAAGAGGCAGATTTTACCGTGGGACAATATATTTTCCAACTATTTTTTATTCCTTTCTTTACATCTGAATAAGAAAGAGCAAAAAAGATAAAGATTTTGCCGTAGGACCCACTCTCGAAGTCAGGTCACCACGAGGTCCCATTAACGGGTCACACCGTTCGCCCTCTGGTCCCCCGTGGCTCCCCCGTGGCGGCGGCGGTCAGGATGGCAGGTGCGGCGAGGCAAGGGATTCTCGCCTCTGCCACGCCCGCCGCTAAGGTTTTTACGTGTTGAGGGTTGTCTGAGGTCGTGTGAAGGAACCAACACGTGAGGTCATAGAACAGCAGGGGGGAGGTGATTCGGGTCACACACACCACACACACACACACACACACACACACACACACACACACACACACACACACACACACACACACACACACACACACACAACGAAAAGCAGTAGTAGCCGACCAGACAACAAATATTCATGCATACACACACGCCAAAACAACAAACAAACAAACAAGCGAACAAACAGACAAACACGGGCCTACAAACAGACGGGTGTCCGTGTGAGGCTCAAGTCACGCCGAACTGACAAGTTGGTCAGCGATAAATTTCGTGCCTCGCCCACCTACCCCTCGCCACCCTCTGGTCCTCCCTCTGTCCCCTCCAGCCCCTTTTCCCAGCCACGTGTGAATAATGACACCGCTACTCGAGGCCTCGTCCAAGGAATTCTGGGTCAAATATTCATATCAATGAGCTGCTTCAAATTAACGAATTCAGGTGAATTCTTAATCCCCAGCGTCCATTGGAATAAGCTCACCTGAGAAGGCGAGACTCAGGGTTGGATGTACTGCCTCCGGGCGTCTTAACGTGACCTGACCTCACATTCCTGTCCCGCTGACCCGCCACCAACAGTTTCGTTAACCTCGCCGTTACCGCGGTGGGTCTAGCCGCCTCATGGGACACACGAAAAAGAAAGAAACAAATATTCCCAACACATTTATTTCGTAGTGTACATAAATGTCCAGTTAAAAATGCTTGTATATATTGTGCAAGAAAGATTTAAGACTGTTACTTAGCATAATGAAAAATAGTGTTAATTAATGGACATGTTTCTAGCGTCGTGTGATACTTGGCAAACCACTTAAGAAGCATAATTTAAAATTGATAAATAAAATATGTTTTGCGGTGAAAAACACACACAAAACATACACATCATTATTATGCATGAAAAGTTGTTGAAGTAAATACTCTGCATAAAAATAACATTGAAATTGGTGAAAAATAAATGTTGCGTCATGGCGGTGGTATCGCGGTGGGGGCGTGGACAGGGGTGTAGGGCAGGCCGCCGCTTTCCCCACCCACAGCCACAGGGCCGGACAAGCAAACAGGACAGGGATGGACACGAGGCACACACTAAAACACAACAGTGGTCGCCGGTGGTGTACTGCGTGACAAGCAGCCTCTGAGTGAGCTGGATTAGTAGTATTTTAGCATGTATTTGTGTGTGTGCGTGTGTGGTGTGTGTGTGTGTGTGTGTGTGTGTGTGTGTGTGTGTGTGGTGTGTGTGTGTGTGTGTGTGTGTAATAATGGTAATGGTAAACGGTTTATTCAAAATTTGCATATTATGATAATACCGAATTAGAAGTTGGGCTGTGGAGGCTGTAACATTAATGATGATATTAATGGTGATGACGAAGATATTAATGGTAGGTCTAATGGTATTAACAATGTTAACGAAAAGTAATGATATTTTTTTACAAGTGTATGCACTGTTTGTGTGTGTGTGTGTGTGTGTGTGTGTGTGTGTGTGTGTTGTGTATGTGTGTGTGTGTGTGTGTGTGTGTGTGTGTGTGTGTGTGTGTGTGTGTGTGTGTGCATCCAAGGCTCCAGGAGGGCGACATGCGTGCCAAAGGGACGTGAACACCTGTCTCTCCGCGTCCTTTCCGCCGCCTCACCTGCTGCCTCCCACGTGACCCAACCTTTCGACAGGCGACACATAATTCATACGGACCGAACCAAGTAGAAATATCAGTGGTTGGAATGAGTAAAATGTCCTCAAGGAAGTACAACGTCTTTCAAAGGGCTAAGCAACTCATTCTAACCTGCTAAGCCTCATTTTGTATATGATGGCACACAAAATAATGACGCAATGTTTGACGTGCTAAGTCGAACAATTGACAACAACAGCAGAACAACAATACCATATAACGATTAGCATGAAGATCATGTTGAAACCGTCTTTATATTGATGTCTGTGAGGCTGGTAAGTTCATATTGGCTCACATTAAAACAAGTGCGCCTACCATGACGTCATTAAGCGCGAAGCATATCTGACCTCCACCAAGATTTGTTGCTGCTTGAATCTGGCTCAGGTCCAGAATCAAGACTTAGTGCGCAGAAAACACAGACGCGTTATATTAGCGGCTTATAGGCGATGCAGGGATGTGACAAATCAATAGTCTTGTTAAGAATAAAAATAATGAATAGTGTATTGATAGAAACAAAAGTTTATTTCGTATTTGATAGCTTATTCTTGATTTGCTATGGATATATTTTTTTGTTGATGATTGAAACTTGGTGGATTACAGAGAAGGTTAATCATTTTTTCTCAAGTTTTTCCCTTTATTCTTAACCCTTTAGCTCCCATGCCAGACTCCCCCACCATTATTACTCCTTCACTGCCTCGAGGCTTCCTGAATGCCTGGCCAACTGGTCTGCCACAGTGACCACACTAAAAATACACACACACACACACACACACACACACACACACACACACACACACACACACACACACACACACACACACACACACACACACACACACACACACACACACACACACACACACACACACACACACACACACACACACACACACACACACACACACACACACACACACACACACCGCCATTAAGATAACACAAAACACCCGCTGGCATGGTTGAAGAAAGCTCATCCATTTATGTAATTGTGGTATGTAAGTTCCTATACATACTGCCAACCTTCTGAAGTAAATGCCTTTCGTATATATATATATATATATAAATATTCCTGAAAGGGTTTAGGTCGCCTTATACAACCATGCAAGTGAAGGCGGTGTGACGATGAATGCATAATAGATGATGTGAACTATTATCGTCACCTTCCTTCGTCATCACCAGTACTGATTTAGTACATCACCTACTGAAAAGGTCTGATTTAGAAGCCTCAGCGGCGATAAATACTCTTCCGCTTCTATTCGCGGTGAGGCAATCAGAGCAACATATAATAGTCGTATTTTTCTAATTTTATCATTCTTTTCTGCATCTCGAAGGCTGACCGACGCGCTCGACTTAAGAGATACAGGCCAGAAGGGCGGTTGTTCCTGTCGTTATGTACGTAAATAGACTCTTAAACACGCGCGTCATATTCTTCAACGATTATCTGTCAGTTGAACAAGACCGCGGAGGCTCGCCATGCGCACCTCCCTGGCCGAGGTAGAGGTAGAGGTATAGATAGAAGCTGGAGGTGACTCATGTTTAATGCACATTTTCCTCTCCCGCCAGTCAGAAACGTGGGTTTGATGAATCATGCTAAATATTTTATCCCTTGTCCCATCGTTGACAAGGAAGCTTTATTTTAATCTCGTTCGTGTTTCGATTAGGCTCTATGATGTATTTATAGCGCGTTCGTTCGGTCCCAGGAAATTGCTTTGCTGCTGGTCGAGGGGAGGTGTCTTTTTATAGGGTGGCATTTTGTAATCTTGGCCACGCTGTAACGAGTGGATAGAGTTTGGGTGATACAGGCGAAGACTCAGAGCGTGCTATACGGTAAGGCTGGACTTACCGTTTCCACATCTTATGGGATATTATAGGAAGGTTATGTAACTCTAGGGTTCCCTATTCCTTCGTTCATTTGAGTATTGATCATTGATGATGTAATTTTGGTGTTTTACTGCTGGAAGTATAAGTGCAGCAGCTTTACTCTTCCAGAAATTTTAATATTTTAATGCTTTGTTTTATATTAATGACGATTGCGAAGCTTAAGTGCCACTCCTATTACGGCTGTACATAATCATAATCGTTAGCTCATTGTTAGAAAGAGGGAAGGAAGTATCGTTGTTTTGCCAATCCTACGTTTCATTTTCGAGAATCAGTGAGTATTATGAGGCGTCAGCAGCGCGGCACTGGGTGGGTGGCTGAGTCGTCCGCTGATTTAAATGACTCATTAGGCATCACAGAGGAAAGCCCCCCCGGGAGCAGGTGAACCCCCCTTGGAGACGCCATCCCCTCCTCCCCCCCCCCCCCTAAAGTGCCTCCTCCAACTCCATTGCCTCCCTTCTCCTCCTACCCGGCCCCCTAGCCCACCACCCGCCACCCCACCCACCCCCATATCCTCTGCCGTGTCTCCGGGGACGAAACTGCGTGGAACAACTTTGGCGACCCAGCTGCGTTGCATTTAGGCCTACTCGCTGCTGTCAACCGGTAGGCCTATTGCGCTCTCGGTTTAGTGGATGGCGGCCAATAGGGATCCTGGCTGGCGGGGTTGCAAAGCCGGGCGTGTGGCGTCCCCCGCAGCGACCTAGTAACCAGGGCCTCGCAGCGGGGGGGCGGGGGACAGGCAGGGGGAAGAGGGGGGGGCGACGCAGCAGCAGCCCGCCCGCCGTCAGCCCAACACAGCAGGCTGGAGGGACTGCTGTGTTGTTGTTGACTGGGTATTTCGGAAGTCAGATTTCGAAATATACCATCAGTGAAAGAATGAATAAGTAAACAAATGCATATCGCGTGGTTGATGAAATTTATAGATGCCGAGAGAGAGTGACAGGCAGGCAGTTGAGAGATAACACAGTATAAGTTGCGGAAAAAGTCTGTGTGTCGTGTTGCAAGTCTTCCTCGTGCTTGTTCTGATAAAGATAAACAGGAAAAAATAAGCACGTAAGCCAGACAAGTAAAAAAAACTTTGAGTAAACTTTTAATGACATCCATTTTGGGGCTGGGCTAGTTCTCTCTCCCCCCCTTTCCTCCTCTCCCATGGTGCCACTCCTCCACCTCCTTGTTCCTCCTTCCTCTCCCTCCCCCCCATCCCTCCACCACGAGCATCTGCTGTTGGCGGCCAAGGTGGGAATCAAATTGACTATTGGAAGCTGCTCTCTATCGCTCATTGGCTGCCGAGTGTCTGGGAAGCAAGTGTGTGATTGGTCGATGGGCTGATATTGTCATGCTTGTTGCCTCCTGCCTACACGCCGTTGGTAGGGAAAGGAAATGTGAATATTCCTTAATGTCCAAAATTTCACCTAACTGGGTTTATTTATAGTTTGAAATGCATGAGGAATTAAGAAAATAGCTATACGAGTATAGAAATTTAATGGTAAAAGAAAATGTGTTAAGTTTAATTCTTAACTGACTGATGTTGATGACTAATTTGAAGAAGAAAAAATAACACGCAGAGCGGCAGAGGCTTCGTGGTTGGGCTAAAGTTAGCGCGTCGTGCAAGTCGCTTCTCTCCTGAGTCCCATATCCCGAGGGCGTCCCGAGACAACCCGTGGAAAGTTGACTGACTCACAGCCTTCCACGCCGGCTGTAAGTGAGTCACCCCTTGAGTCACAGAATATGGAATGGGGGGCTGGAGGCACTGTTTATTGGGGGAGAGTAGGGGTGCTAGTTCTTGGAGAGACTAAAAGGGAGGCGGAAATCGCTATATGGAAGGGCTACCGGGTTTCAAGGGGTTCAAGGGGGAAGGGGGCGTGTGGGTTTAGATATTCGTGTGAATTACGGGCGGTTGTGGCGATGGTGGTGATTATAGAGGGTCGTATGGTGGTGGCTGGTGACTGAAAGGCGGTATTATTTATTTGCGTACAGTAATAGTGGTGATTATTAAGTGACTCAACTATCATCACCTCTTCGTTCATCACCACCACGTCTGCTATTCTACTTTCACCACCGTAATTTGCCGTATCACCTTCACCAACACCACCATCATCACGACCACCACTTAAGTCACCACTACTATCACCACCACCACCACTATAACCGTAGTTACTTCCCTGGTCCTTAACTTCACCCATAAACCATCACTCCCGTTGCCTCTAATGAAATATCTACAAGACAAGGGCGTCGCCTCCCGAGCCAGGGATTGTTCTTGATCTCGCACGGCCACGATATACGACCCCTCTCTCCTCCCCTCATTCCCTCTGTCCCTCCGGCCCTCCCTCCGCCCTTCCGGCCTTGCCTTGTGTGGCTGCGACAGGCGATAATGTTGTGTTGTGGCCGCTGGAGCCATTGGTGGAATCTGCTGAGAAATCTCCGTTCCAGTCTAGTCACTGCTATTCACAATTAATGTTGCTGTTGCTGAAGCTAACCTGTTCCCTGGAGCGTGCAAGAGTTGTGTAACACGATCACTGATGCAAGGAAAGCTTTTTGAATATGTATAACAGTGATGATGTAGTCTCGCTTGGTTAGTGAAGCTTCGTAAGGCATCACCGAAGCTGCCCACGCCTCCAGGCAAGTACCGTCACGCCGCCAGTCCTCAATAGGGCACGTCGGGCACTGCCACACCTCCTTCACTGCAGTTACTTCACCGTTAACCACTGAAGCAAAATTAACTGCTTTTCTTCCTACCTGCTTGTGGGTGCGTCCTGCCCCGCCCTGCTTCTCCCCGTCTTGCCTCTGTGCGTGACTCCAACCACTTATTTGAATAGTCATTAGCAGCGTAGTTACCCCTTATATATGATGTATTTCAGTATTTTTACATACACACACACACACACACACACACACACACAGCGATGCCTCATTAGAAATCAACGCACACAGTAACGCCCAAACCCACGCACTCATGCTTACTCTGCCTCCCCTCCCTTCCCCTCACACTGATAGGCACAACACCCTGCTCGTAGGGGGCGCTGCCGGGGTGGTTGCTGGTGGTGGTGCCGATGTGGATTCGAACCCACCGGAGCGCCTCGAGTCGGAAACCCTAAATAAAGGCGACCCATTAATGCCCGGGATAAAACTCAGCCGCGTTGATGGATTTGATGCACACGAGATCCATTCTGGGCGTGCACGAGTTGACATGGAAATCAGGTTGACTTTTTTCAACCGCTAAGTATACAGTACCATTTTGCATACGAGAGGTTAATGGAAAATAGTGTGTGTGTGTGTGTGTGTGTGTTATGTAGAAAGTCATATGTAGAAAGCATCACCAAATCTTAAGATACACTTTTTGGATTTCTTGCAAGACGTGTCAGACAGGAAGGGCCCCGCGGGGATAAGGGAACGGTGCTTTTTGTACCCCCTCCCCCCCTTTTCCTCCTCCACCTCTTCCTCCTCCTCCTCCTCCTCCTCCTCCTCCTCTTCCTCCTCCTCCTCTTTAGCGGTGTCGATGTCTTCAGCTTTTTCTTCCAAGGTGCAAATCGGGTCGGGAGGTGTCGATACTTTGAAGTTCAGAATCCCATTGAAGCTTGCGCGTATTTGAACCTTTGATTTCACATCCTTCCGATACCCCTTTCTTTCCCGCCTGTCTTTGCTCTGACTCTCGCCACAGCTTCCCTTTCTCTTATATATTTGACGCCCCCCCCCCTCTCTCTCTCTCTCTCTCTCTCTCTCTCTCTCTCTCTCTCTCTCTCTCTCTCTCTCTCTCCTCTCTCTCTTTTTTTTTTTCCTCCTCCTCCTCCTCCCCGCGCCTACTCCTCCCCCCTCCTCCAACCCCCTTCCTCACGACTTTTTTCTTTGGCCCGTTGTGTAACTTTCTTATGAGCCGAGTTCCGCGAATTACGCCTTTGAAGTTACTCCTCGGGCTTTTATTAATTTTAGGAAGAAAGCTGCTAGGAGCCACAGCCGCCGTCGGGGCAGCGGCTTGCTCATAG
This sequence comes from Chionoecetes opilio, assembly GCA_016584305.1. Classification (NCBI taxonomy): domain Eukaryota; kingdom Metazoa; phylum Arthropoda; class Malacostraca; order Decapoda; family Majidae; genus Chionoecetes; species Chionoecetes opilio. The sequence continues at coordinate 123,256 of JACEEZ010025354.1, read as the reverse complement.
GCAGGAGGTCTGAAAAAGAACCCGATGAGGATAAGTGGATACCAGGAAGATAAGGGAGAAGGAGGTAGAGGTGGAGAGCGGATTGTGTTTGTGTTAGTGGATAGAAGTGTTAAATTCTAGCGTGCCAAGTCTTTTTGCATATGAAATCCCGTTTGTAGCCAATGAAAATGTTAACAGCATGAAGAAAAGAAGGGAGTGTATCTTTCTCTTTCCAGTATGCCGGGCTTACAGTGGTGTTGGGTTTAATTAGGTGGATGGGTTGCAAGTGGTTCAAGAGGATAGGTGTTGCTGTGCTTCTTTTTTATAGGGTTATGCCACTTGAGGGAGATGTTTTAACTCCTCTCTCTGTCTGTAGGGGGGGGGGGGGTGAAGGAGGCTGAGGTCTGAGTTGTGAAGAGGAAGATTGGCCTGTGAGAGAAGATAGAAGCGAGGCAGTTGTGTAGTTTGACGAACAAAGTAAGAGTGAGAAAGAAACCACAAAGCAGATGAAGCAATGAATAACAGATTCAAGTGCAGCAAGGCAGGGTGTTGAGAGGGTTAAGATTTATACGTTTATTTCATAGCTGTTGGAATAATACTTTGAAGGGTTGCACGACGGATTTGGGAATGATTAATTGAAATCAAAGTAATGTTTCATATTGATGATTAATGTGAATGAGGACGTGTTTATGAGATCTGAAAAGCCATTAAGAGTAAGGAATGTAATTTTCTCTTGCCCAAACCTGCCAGCTGATTGAATAGTCACTAATAAACACATTCTTCACGTTCTTCTACTAGAATTCCATCTCGCCTCGTAGCACCTCCAGGAGAGATAAATAGAGAGGATGAAAAAAATATTGATGACAGCTTCTTCTAACATCTCGATTTGAGCGATGTGAAAATGAAACACTTGATGATCGAAATATCAAATAAATAGAATAAAAACGGGACTCTATAAGTAACATAGAGATTAGAACGAAGATTAAATAGGAGAGAAGAGATAAGAGGAAATATACGTCGATGAGAAAAAAAAATCCTCGTTATCTGTAAGGTCTTGAGTTACGTCAAACTTACCTGTATTAGGGATAAGGACGGGAGAGAGAGACTTGCGAAGGTGGGAGGGAAACTGGAGGAAAGTCCAAGGAGAGAGGAAGGACAGAGGGACAGACTGAGACAGTAAACCATAAACAGGAACAGTGAGTCTCAGAGAGAGAGAGAGAAAGAGAGAGAGAGAGAGAGAGAGAGAGAGAGAGAGAGAGAGAGAGAGAGAGAGAGAGAGAGAGAGAGAGAGAGAGAGAGAGAGAGAGAGAAGTAAACTGAGGGCCTTGTAGTGACAAAGACATTGGGTGAGAGGGCTGGAGAAACGCAGAGATGGAAGAGGAGAGCGAGAAGGAGGAGGAGGAGGAAGGGAAGGGGAAGGAAGGGAAGGAGGAGGAAGGGAAGGAGGAGGAGGAGGAAGGGTAGAAGAAGGAGGGACGACAACGGAGAGGTAGTTCTGTTTGCTTATCATTTCCCTGATTTATAGCGCAGTTCGGATGGAAATTCTCCCAACGTCACTCCCGATAAATATGATAATGAGGCGCTTTTAAGGTCTATGCGCGTGGTAGAGGGGAAGGTAGAAGGACAAGCTTGGCTCCTTCAGCGGGGTGTGGGCTGCGAGGAGGAGGAGAAGAAGGAAGAGGAAGATGAGGAGGATATAGGTGGTCGATGGTGGTGGTGGTGGTGGTTGGGATAGGGTAAGATAGTTATTTGTAGTAGTAGTTGTGGTGGTTGCTACACTACAACTATTAGAACTACTACTACTACTACTACTACTACGACTACTACTACTACTACTACTACTACTACTACTACTACTACTACTACTAATAATACTAATAATACTACCACTACTACTACTACTGCTACCACTACTACTACTACTACTACTACTAATAACTAATAATAATAATACTTTAAATTATTATAATGGTGGTGTTAATGAATACAATTGCCTCAGACTTCCTAAATAACTCAGTCTCAGTGGTGTGTGTGTGTGTGTGTTTGCGTGTGTGTGCGTGTGTGTGTAAGAAAGAGAGAGAGTGTGTTTGTGTATGTGTGTGTGTGTGTGTGTGTGTGTATGTGTAAGTGTGTGTGTGTGTGTGTGTGTCATGTGTGCGTTTTGAAGCTGATATCTCCTTCAGGAGCCCAACAGCAACACATAGGATGCAGCCTTTCCTTGAAGAATCCCTCACTTTGGATCTTTTTTCTTTTTCCTTCTTTTTCTTTTCCTGGTGTCTCACTTCCTGGCTCGCCTTAAAGAGTATTGGTGATGATCTTTCCTCTTGTCGTCGTCGTAGTAGTAGTAGTCGCTGCTTCGGCGTGACCACAAGTCCTGGCGTCCCTTTTTTTTATGATGCACAATAAAAATGATGAAGCTTTAATGAATGTATTGAACGGAAAAGGGAGATTACACGCAGCGCCGCGGAGTTCAATATACAGTTGGGCCGACGTGAAACAGAGTCCATTAAGCGTATTAGTAGTGTAATCGGCTGGGTTATGGCGGGAATACAAAATTTCTCATTACCCGACCCCCGTAGTGTCAGAGGGGATTCCCCCCCGGTCAGCTGGGCGGGGCTCACGTATTGTAAACAAACGCGCGTGGCTCTCGCTTTCTCTCGCCGCCCGGGAGCCTGTCGCCCACCCCACGCCGCTGTTGCTGCCGCCCCTTGTCTCCTCTACAGCCTTCCCTTTCCTTCCCCTCAACCACCGATACCTCATCCACTACTACTACTACTACTACTACTGATTTTGCTGCTACTACTACTACCACCAAATCCTCCACTCTTTCATCCTTCATATCCACTCATTCACTCATTCACTCCCCACCACACAACACAACAGCCTTCACTCCCTCTCTCCCTCTGGCCTCACTTCAGACACACCACCACCACCACCACCACCACCGTCACCCATCACTCACCACAACTCGTGCCTGTAAGTAATGCCATCATCCACCCGGGACCCCCTACCACCCCCACCCCCACCACCCCCACCACCCCCACCACCATCACCATCACCACGATTGCCACCACCATTACCAGTAACAGCTCCACCCTGACCGCTGCGACACGCCACTGCCATCAGTACTCGTGGGAGGCCCCCGTGATACTACCCCTGGGGGCCTCGGTTGTGCACGTGGTAAAGCCTGCTGGTGCTGCCCTCCTCCTCCTCCACTGTTGCTGCTTCTGCTCATGCATCATCATTCTCTTGCATATCATTACGTTCATTCACTCCTATTCACCTTTATTACAAACTCATTTCGTAATAAAACTAGTAGATTTGCCTGTCTGTCTTCCTGCTAGCTTGCCAAGTTTCTGTCTATTCATCTGTCTCTGTATATTCATCTGTCCCGCCTCTGTCTGTCTGTCTGTGATCATTGCAAAAGTAGTAGTAGCGATATCTGACGCAATGTTACCTCCTCCCCCCTTCTCTTCTTCTCGCCTCACTGACTGACTCACCTTGCGCGGCTGATTCATCACGGGAGCGTCGTGGGGAGTCACTGTGTGGATTGCAGGAGGGGAGGAGGAGAAAGGAGGAGAATAAATAAACACTTGAGTCGTGATAAGTAACGCACTTAGTAAGTAGTGAAGTTAGGATCACACAGGGGAGGAGAAGAAGGAGAGGAAGAGTTTGCTTGATGATTAGATAAGTAAGTAGAGCAAAGAATAGATGAGAAGGGAAACGAATGGGGTATGAAAAGGAAAAGGAACACTCTCTCTCTCTCTCTCTCTCTCTCTCTCTCTCTTCTCTCTCTCTCTCTCTCTCTCTCTCTCTCTCTCTCTCTCTCTCTCTCTCTCTCTCTCTCTCTCTCTCTCTCTCTCTCTCCTCTCTCTCTCTCTCTCTCTCTCTTCTCTCTTCTCTCTCTTCTTCTCCTCTCTCCTCTCTCTCTCTCTCTCTCTCTCTCTCTCTCTCCTCTCTCTTCTCTCTCTCTCTCTCTCTCTCTCTCTCTCTCTCTCTCTCTCTCTCTCTCTCTCTCTCTCTCTCTCTCTTTCTCTTTCTCTCTCTCCCTGTGTGTGCCTCTCTGCACGTGTTCTCTTCTGGTAAACAAAAGCAGTTTGTACCACCGCCTCGCCCAGGGATACGTACCACCACTCTAGAGAGCTGGCCCTCGAGACTGCCACTCTCCCTCCCTCCCTGGCCCTCGAGCCTGCCACTCTCCCTCCCTCCCCTCACCTCATGGAGAAGGGATGCCGCTGCCTCTTCCTCCTTCAGGGCCACCGCGTTGACTCATCTCTACGTGCTGGCTTGAACCTACAACCATAAATATGTCATGTATATTATTGTGTGTTATAATGATAAGAATGATGATAGTAATTATGATTATAATGATAATAATAATATGATAATGGTTGATATACAGTTTATTCAAATCGCAGTCATGTATTGAAAATATACAATGGGAGATGAATACATCTATACTGAGCTTTATTATTGTGTGTGTTTGTGTGTGTGTGTGTGTGTGTGTGTGTGTGTGTGTGTGTGTGTGTGTGTGTGTGTGTGTGTGTGTGTGTATTCACGCACACACACCAGAGCACACACACACACACACCACAACTTCTCCGAATACTGTCCAACGTCTTGGCTTTAGCTTGTGGCACTCTCCTCCATCCTCAGCCTCTCCACTCTCCACTCTGCCCCCCCTCAACCTAGCCTGGCCAGCATCCACCTCCACCCCACCTCCCCCCCCCTCCCTCTCTCTCTCCCCCCCCTCTCTCTCTCTCTCTCTCTCTCTCTCTCTCTCTCTCTCTCTCTCTCTCTCTCTCTCTCTCTCTCTCTCTCTTTCCCACTCTCCCAAGGCGCCATGCCGTCTGAGAGGCCTGACAGCGGCCACCCACTTCCCTCCCTCCCTCTCTCCACCACACCAGCGCCAGTTTAGCTTCGGGTGGCCTCTCAACCACACGCTCCCACCAGCAGTGGCTGGTCGCCCCTCTCACTCACTCACGGGGGCGCCGTCGTGTTTTTACGCCCTCCCTGCCTCCACGCCAGACTTGAATGGTACACACGCACATGCACCCACACGCGGTGCAACAAAAACAATACCACTGCTGCCGCCTCCGGATATTTTTGCGAGTTTGAGAGTGCGACGAAAACTGTTGTGACTTGTTTCTCCGCGCGGTGTGCTGGTGGTGGGGGTGGAGGCGCAGAAGACGAAGAACGTGCCTGTGTTTTATCTGTGTCTTATCGTAAGATATTATCGGTCATGATTGGTGAGCACGCGACTTTAAGAGCGGCGACAACGGGGAGATGCTCGCCCAGGCTTCTTGGTGTGTATGGTGAAGAAAGTTACGTAAGCCTTCATTACACGGGGAACTGTGTTGGTGGAACGGACGGTGACTAAGACTCGAAGAAAAGGAAAAAAGCCGAAGTAGAAAATTAATCAAGATTATTAAGATGGTGAACAAGAGACGAGTGTGATTTTAAAACTTGTGAGTCTCGAGAAGAGAAGAAAAAAACAAAAGCGAGTGTTGGCTTTTCACTGACTTTCTTCAGCAGAAGCAACACCAAGAGTGCCTTTGATACGGTGGGATTGTGAAGTGGGTCAGAGGCAGAGCGGGCGGGCGGGCGGGCAAGCTGTTACCTCCACCACCACCACTCTGACCCCACTATACTCTCGCCTCCCGCTGTGCTCTTCGCGTTAAAGAGGCGAGTAAAAAGAGTAACCCAGGATTTCGGTGTCGGTCGCAAAGTAAAGAGGAGAAAGGAGGAGGTGGAGAAAGAAGTCCCTCCTCCCTGCAACACTCGGCAGCAACAGGTGGCATTCCTCGCTCAGGAAGTTTATCTAGCCTTGGACGCCCCCTTCAGTGCCAGCAGGAGAGGGCCACAACCATCCGTCACCTGAGGCTCGTAAACGTCGACGTCTCTGTTATAAGACTACCACCATGAGATCCTTATTCGATAGGTACTGAAGGAGGGATTTGACTTGTCCATGTCCATGTAGTACGTCCTTCAGGAGGCGCCTTCAAGTGTGCCATTGAAGGACAGGGTGTTTATTTCTCGGCCGCTAGTCACCCAAAGTTCTCACTGGAGGATATATAGCCAAGATGACACCTTTCTTATTCTTTTCCCTTCGCGCGTGTGTCGTGTCAAGCCAAACTGTTTGTCCTTGTGTGTCTGAGTTCAAGTGTTGGGGATTTCACCGGTTAAGGGGAAGGAGGTGCTTGGTTCTTGTGGGTGTTGAGGGGCGCTGTTTTTTTTTGTTTCCTTTGTTCCTTCTATTGAAGTTTCGTGCTGCCTTTTGCCCATATATTTATGCTTGGTTGCGTTTCATTTTTTTTTATGCCTCCCATTTTGACTTTATTCGTGTTTTAGGGTTCATTTGCGTGACAAAAGTCGGGGCCACGTCGCTCTGTGGTGGCGGTGCGGTGAATGTAGTGGTGGCGTGACAGTGTGGTGTGGCGGAGCGGCACGGTGGAGTGGGAAGATTAGGGCAATAGTCGTGTGGATAGATAGTTTTATGAGGTAGTGGTCATGGATCAGGTGAGGGGGGCTGTAGGGGTAGAAGTGGTGGTGGTGGGGCTCATGTGAGGACTGGTGGTGGTGATGGTGTTGGCTGACAGTCGTGGCTGTACTGGTCGTCCCCGGAGGGAGTGGTGGTGGCTGTCGAGGTTTGATTGAACAGATTATAAATATATCAGTGTCGTCACAAGAAGACGTGGTTGTAAATAGTGGTGCCAAAGCCAGTAAAGAGACTATTTACTGGCTTTTAGTGGTGCTGCCCGAGGAGAAGACTCGAGGAACACCATCATACTATAATACATACTTTTTTTATAGCTCTGTCTGCGGTGCTGCTGCTGCTGACGCCACACCCTGGCAGCCTAGCTTATCTTGGCCGGAAATTGCCGTTTGTGTGCGTGTGTATCCTCATTGGCTAATGGTCTCACTGACTGCCTCATGTATAGTGGATTCCTGTATTGAGATGTCACGTCTTTCCTTTCAAATCACCGTCATTACCTTCCCCGTCCGTCCATCTGTCCGTCGCACTCATTAGCGTCGCACCACCTTTTCTCTTCCTCTAACGTTGTATTCTGTTGTATGAGGTTTTTTTTCGGATGATTTCGGGGCTGTTACAGAAGGCAGGTGGGATAGAGAAACGGTGATACTTGGATTTCTCTTCTGAGAGTGCTTTTGGATAGAATGAGGAGAGAATAAGCGAAGTGTTTTTAGTGTGAGCATTGTGAGTGTTGAAGACAGAAGTGAAGGAGGAAAGATTAAGAGTTCATCATGTCGCCTTTTGTCTTATGGTTATGTTGGGCAAAGTGAGTGAGGGGGGATGAGACTGTGTTCGTCTTTGAGTGTCACCTTGGGAGGAGGGGGGTAATGAGGGGGTGGGGGGGATTGGAGCCATCATTTTTTTCTTCTGGTTTGAGATTGTGTCGCCTGTATGTGTTGTTCATCTTTTCATTGATTTTTTGTGTTTCCTTCAGCTCTGTCCGTCACTTTTACATCTAGCCTTGCTTCCACTTTTATGCTGTTATGTCTCTTTAAGTTTCCTTCTTTATGCATACTATGGGCCTTCCGGGGTCACAAGACATCATTGGCAACACTCATGCAGGAAGACAAGCTTGTGCTACTGTGAGAAGGTTAAATGATCATGTGAAAGTCATTAGGTTATGTAAAACTGAAAGTAAACTGTAATGAGTGTCAAACGATGCGTAACTTTTGATGTTAAGTGCATAAGTACTTGTTCTGAACAGGTCCAGGTTAACATTCTGATATTTTTTTGTATTAACTTTCCAACCCCCCTCCCACCAATCCAGTCCCAGTGAACTTTACTAATTTGACTTTTTCTTCTTTTTGCAGATGTAGTGTCCGCGTTGGCATGAGCTCGGTGCCCGGGGTGAGCCACGCCCACGCCGAGGCCGCCCACTCCGCCCACGCCCCCTCCCGCCCATTTCCGCCCTACAATAGTCTGGTGGACATGGAGCTGGGAGAAGGACTGACGGGCCGCCTGCTCGACACCCACACCCTACTTTTTGGGGACGGTTTCTCCGACAGTCTGTCCGCCCGTGTGGGCGTTGACGGGAACAGCGCCTACCGTCCCTGGGAGGCTGACCACCCAGGGGACCATCGCCTGGGAGACCACAGGCTTCACCCGCTAGCCGCCTCTTCCGCGCCCATCCAGGTGCTCACCCACACTCCCCCAGGGGCCCCTGGATCCGCGGCCCACCTCGCGCATTATCCACACGCCATTCCCACCTTCGGGGACTCCTACCCTCCTGGTCACCCACACCATCATATTGGTCCACAACATCCTGTGCCACATAAGTTGCCGGCCTTTGACGCCTTCAGTCCGGAGCGAAGCGTAGGCAGCACCACACCCTCACCACTTCCGGGCTTCAACACGCTGCCCTCGCCCCACGCCCGCTACCCCCTGGTGCCGGCACCCGTGCAGGCTCGCGAGATTCCGACCATTCAGCAGCAGATGATGGACGAACGACACATTCGAATGTTCGAGTCTCCGCAAGGCGGTGACCACCCTGTGCCGTCTTCCACCACGCCGGCACAGGTGTCCCCCAACACTCAGCCTCCCACCGGTTCTAGTGGCAGCACCTGCAGCAGTGGCAGCAGTAGTAGTAACAACAGTAACAATAATAGTGTAGGCCAACAACAACAACAGCCACAGTCCTTCGAAGGCAGCTCGTCACAGCTGCGGGTGGAAGGACCTGTGCGCTCGAATGTGAAGCGTGCGGGTCGCGCGGGATCCCTGGAGAGTTCCGAGAGTGACGCTTCCGTCTCTGGGACTGAGAATAGCGGCCAAGTGTCCAGCGTGTCCTCCACGGCCGTAAACAACTCGGACAACAACAACGCACCCGCTCGTCTGGGTCCCGTCCCATCCGTACCCTGCTCAGAAGGGGGGTTTCGGCCTCCGCCCCCACAGCAACCGCCCCCACCTGGAGATGATCCACCTGAAAAACCTGTCAAGAAAAAGAGAAAACGTTGCGGCGACTGTACCGGCTGCCAGCGGAAGGACAACTGTGGTGACTGTGCTCCCTGCAGGAACGACAAGTCCCACCAAATCTGCAAGATGCGCCGCTGCGACAAACTCACCGAGAAGAGAGTAAGTACCCATTGTTTTCTGGCTCAAGCCTTGTTATTATTATTATTTTCATAAACTTCCCCATGTCTTTCATTTTTCATTCGTTTTTTCTTCATATACTACGTTAAGTCTTGTTCGCCCCAAACCTATGACAGTAATGATAAATGGATTATTTATCTCCTTACCCCCTACAAGAGCGACTCTCCCGGGGCACGCCCTTGTTGTAGGTGGTGGGGGCGTGTCGTGTTTGCAGCGTGTGGCACGCTTGGTATTCTTTAGTGTCGTTAGAAAAATTGGATTTCCTTTTTTTTTCCTAAATGTCGGAATTGAAGTTCGTATAGACGTGATCTGCACTACATTCCTCGACCAAGCTGTCTATCTGCCTTGATTACGTGTTCATTACCCCTCAGGACAACGTGTGTGTGTGTGCGTGCGCACGCGTGTGTGTGTGCATGCGTGCGCGCGCATGCAGTCGTTAGGACACGCGAAAAGTAAGAGAGGCTGCTTCACCGAAGTTAGGATCAGGAGCTAACACAAAGCAGCACTCAATGAAGTCATGACACCGAGGTCAGGGCATCCCTGCGGCAGCTGTGTGGCGAGGGCCGTGATGGACAGGCCTCCATTACACTGCATGCACGAGAGGCACGCACGCACGCACACAGCCGCGTGATGCCTCGCTGCCCTCAGGTTGTGTTATTTCCTCCGGATAATGTTACTTCATGTCTTTTTAGGGAAACCGGTTTCCCGTGAATCATTTGTTTTCAAAATGTGCAATACTCTCTCTGGGGGATGATACTGCACAGTGCACACACACTCACACACACCTACACGAACTTCTTGTTGACTAAAGGTTCAGTGTGCCATTGCTGATCATTATGGTTACGTCCCCCATGAAAAGAAGACTAAGGAAGTCACCAGTTAAATCTGACCCAGGAACAATGTATATTACCTTGGGGCTTGGAGGGAGACCCTTACGTTCGTCCTTCAAGACACATGAGTAGGTACTCTGTCTATAAACAATGTATGGTCTTAACGCAGACTCTTATAAAGCCACTTGGTACTACTACACTCGCCACACAAGATGACTGTTTTCCTCCCTCCCTTCCTCTCCCCCACCAATCATCTGAGCTGCGGCTTTATCAAATTACGCAGTGGTGTGTTAAATTCATATCTTTTTCTGTTATTTTTTGTGCGGTGGGCGATTAGGAGGCGTCGAGGTGAAGAGTAAATGAACTTCCAGACAGTGTTCTCTCACCTGCGGCCTCACAGTAACGCGTCTGTCAATGCCACTTGAGTTTGTTTTGACTTTTTTTGCCGGCCGGCTTCTTGCTACACGCGATATCACCAGTGTAAATGATGCTTGTGTACGTTAACCAAGCGGGTTGTTCCTTCGCCTCTGGAAACACACGAGCGCGTCTCTGTAAACGGCACCTGTGTGTACCTCGAGGGTAGTCTGGGTGGTAAGGGTGTTGTCGGTGGCCCCTCACACCTCAGCCGGCGGAGTGACCCATCAGAGGAAGCCTTGAGGCGTACCTGAGGGCTGCGTCGCGTCATGAGGAAGCCCTTGTAGGAGGGAGTGATTCACGCCGCCTGGGCAACACCCGCGGCGTGAGAGGAGCCTTGTGAGTCACCCTTGACCAGCCTTGTGACTCACGACGAGGAGGAAGGGCACAGAACAGCGGGTCACTTGTAGCCGCCAGGGGGGTGCTGGAGGTCGGAGGTGGTTGGGGGGGGGGGACAAAAAAAATTAACTTATCATGAAACTCATATGCCAGTTTAATTATCAATGCGAAGACCAGGAAGTTGAAGCGAAGAAATGATAAATGTTTTCAATATGTATTTAGTGTCTGAGGGCTTTTGCTTATTATGATGAATCAGAAAATGATCGCCTAGCACTTGAGAGAGAGAGAGAGAGAGAGAGAGAGAGAGAGAGAGAGAGAGAGAGAGAGAGAGAGAGAGAGGTGAACAATAGAAAAATGAGAGAATAAACAGCAAGAACAAGATGGACGTATTGACGAAGGAATTGGCCGAATTAAGATAGATTGGATGCAGGTGGGATGAGGGTGGATGGATGGAAGGAGGGAGTTGAAATAGATTTGCTCCTGCCAGCCAGTTGACGAGGGATAGAGGATGACGGGGATCTATTATATTATTATTATATTTTTCTAACATATACGTATATTTTTTGACCTTTCGATTGTATTTTCATAAGATAGAGAGTTGAGTGTTCACGTAACCACCACCAATGATCATTATGAATCACCACCACTCGCAACACCGCCAGGGAGAAAGGGAACATGATCAACACCACCACCCAACCATGTAGCAACTCTAATACAAGCACAGCTACACCATCAACACCACCACCACTACACTACAGCCATCTTAGTATCCACCATCACATAAAACCACCACATCCAGTTAGTATGCACCACCGCCAATCATCTTTCATGATCGCCATCACCACCACCAACATGTCAATTAATAACCATACCACCTCACCACTACCACCATTATCATCACCACCATCACCACCAACATATCAATTAATAGCCATACCACCTCAACACCACCACTACCATCACCTCTACTACCATCTCCACCAACATATCAATTAATAATCATACCACCTCAACACCACCACTACCACCATCACCACCATCACCACCACAACATATTAATTAATAACCATACCACCTCACCATTACCACCATCACCACCACCACCAGCATCACCACTACTACCACCATCACCACAACATGTCAATTAACAACCATACCACCTCACCACCACCGCCATCACCACCACAACACCACCATCACCACACCAGCAGCTGAGCGTACCTCCCATGCCTTCCCTCCCCACCATGTGTCCGCCATTACCGTCACTTTCGAGAGACCCGACCGGAAGTGAAGTAGTAATTAATATATTTTTTAATTATTCTGAGGTAATTTTCTCTCACTGACCCGTTTCCCTCCCCTCCTATGCCCTACACTCCTCCTCATCTCCCAACTTCCCTTTGCTTATCTCCCCCTTATACCTCTACCTCCCTTTCACTTATATTCTCCTCCTCCTCCTCGTCCTCCTCCTCCTCCTCCTCCTCCTCCTCCTCCTCCTCCTCCTCCTCCTCCTCCTCCTCCTCCTCCTCCTCCTCCTCCTCTTCATCATCTTTCTTTTTCATCGTCGCTTTTGTCTACTTCTTTGCTTGCCTCTCCCTTGCTTTCTCTCCCTCCGCTTAGTTGACCCTCCTCTTCCTTCCCTCCTCTACCCTCTTCCTCCTCCTTTCTTCGTCTCTCATATGCTGCTTTTCCTCCCCCTCCTTCACCTTAAGACCTTCACATCCTCCTGTTCACCCTTCTCCCTCCTCTCCCTTACATCTTGTCCTGCATATTATCTCCTCTCCACATCTCTCTCTTCCCATGTCCTTTTTTTACCTTCTTATCCTCTCCAGTTCTTTTTATTTATCATTTCTTCTCTTACAGCAATACTCTCTCTCTCTCTCTCTCTCTCTCTCTCTCTCTCTCTCTCTCTCTCTCTCTCTCTCTCTCTCTCTCTCTCTCTCTCTCTCTCTCTCTCTCTCTCTCTCTCTCTCTCTCTCTCTCTCTCTCTCTCTCTCTCTCTCTCTCTCTCTCTCCCTGGTTCGTTGTGAGGTATGGGAGTGGGGGAAAGGGGGAGGAGAGGGGAGGGAAGGTCGGCAGAGGGAGGGGGAGGGGGAGGGGAGGGGAGGGGAGTAAGGGGAGTCAGTTATTATCGTGGGCTATACCAGAGGACCGCCATGTTTTGTAACTGGTATTAACTGTTAATTAATCACAATCATGGCCGCTGTGTTAATTAGGCTAAAGCCCCGGATTTGCTCGGGACATTTTTTGGTGCCATTTATCCACATACACACACCAAAAAAAATCAACACCTCTTTTATTTTTTATTATATTATATTTTTTTCTGTAGCACGAAGCCAATGTTTGTAACTCATTATTAATTATTAGGACGTGATGGGCATGTGTACGTGTGTTTTTGTTAGGTGTTTAGAGGCTGTGTTGTTTTGTAATACTGTGTGTGTGTGTGTGTGTTGGATGCTGTTTTTGTCGTTTTCCATGTTTGTTTGCTGCTTGTTTGTGTGTATATGTTTTGGAGTTTTTTTCATGTTTGTTTGCTGTTTGCGAGTGTGTGTGTGTGTGTGTGTGTGTGTGTGTGTGTGTGTGTGTGTGTGTGTGTGTGTGTGTGTGTGTGTGTCATGCAAGTGTGGTGTGTGTATGTGCTATGTACGCTTACATGTGTACGAGTATGTGTGTGTGTGTGGGAGGGCTTGCGTGCTTGTACATATATATACATACACACACATATACGTGCATGTATGTATGTGTGTATGTATGAACACCCTCCTACTACACGATGGAATTCCCGCACATACATATATTTTATTGACACATAAAAAAAAAATCATTCTGGCCCGAGGCTCCGACACACCCGAAATTAATTAACAGATTCATAACGCCAATCCATCATTATCGGCCAAACATCAACACAACCTTACAAACAAACAATTGGAAGTGACGGGCGAGAGTGGGACGTCGGGGAGGCGAGCACACTGAAAACTGTGCACGAAGATAATGTTAAAAAAAATTATAGTGACAACGGTAATAATAATGAAGATAATGATAACAATGATAGTGACAACAGTGGTAACAACGGTGATGATAATGATGACAAAAATAAATACCATGTGAAAACTGTACACGAAGGATAATGATAAAAAATGATGGTGATAACAGTGATGATAATATGATAATGATGACAAAAATAATAACAATGATAATAATGATAATAATAACCGAATGTTTATATCTATGTTCAAATGAAAACTTATACATCTCATTATTTCTTTTCATCATGTGTCTTAGAATGATTGAAGTAAAGAAACCGGATCCATCATAAAAGTGAAAGGAGAGGTGATGACTTCCCCTTCATACGCTGCAAGATTGGAGATGATGACGAAATATGAGAAAAAATAAAAAATAATGGAAAAAATTGAGCTTCCCGGAATTATAGTTATCAATTTACTGTATTTTTGTGTGTAATCGCATCGGATTTTCTTTTTTTTCTTTCTTTCTCTTTTTATAACGGAACGAGAGAGAATAATAATAACAATGGATGATGTTTTATCGGAACTGGTATAGGACTGATAGTGAGCGGGGGGGGGGGGGGGGGAGTTATGGGGAAGGAGAGAGGTGGGAGTGACGATTGTTCCGGATTGTATTCACTTCGGCTCTGGACGGATCGGTGGCATCGGGTAGTAGTGGTGGTGATGGTTGTGGTTGGTGGGGGTGGTGGTGGTGATGGTTGTGGTTGGTGGGGGTGGTGGTGGTGGAGGTTGTGTCATCAGGATGCAGAACCTCCCAACGGCGTATCAGAAACCTCTCATCTGTTACCTTGTCAGCTGGCCCTTCCCACGTCGGCCCGGGGGGTGTTTGGGTTTTGGGGGGAACGGGAGAGTTATGAAGCAGGAGGAAACTGTGGGTTAAGGAGAACTGGGGAAGTGGGAAGTGGGTGGAGGTTGTAGTAACTCTCCCTCACTCCCCTCACTTTCCCCTCCTCACCACCCACACCCACCATTACCTCCGTCACCGCCTCCCTCAGTCCCTCCCACACCCCGCTTACTAGAATGAACCCCAACTGTCATGCCGTGTCGCCTATATTAATGGCTCTTAATTCCCTCTTAATGATTGGTGATGTTTCGAGCGATTTACGGCTTTGAGCAGAATTGTTATAAAGGAGAACTGGGAAACTTTTTTTGTTGTTTTTATTTGCTTGTCGGGGGTGCTCGTCCACAGTGAGAGATTTTGTGTCCCTAAACAGCGCACTGCCGCTGTTTGATTAGGTGTGCCACGGCGGGCTGTTTCATTAATTATTTTTCGCATTTCCGAGGGATTTAAAGCTTATGTGCAGCTGAAAATATAGAAAATTAAATTTGTTGGGCTGAAAGAGGGTTGGGGGTGAGGGGGAGGAGGGGGGGTAGAGGGGTGCAGCAATGACAGCAGTCCCAATGATCAGTTGTAGTGTGTACGTGTGTGCATGTGCGTGTGTGTGTGCGTGTGTGTGTACATTTTCTATTGATGTTTCGTCACTGTTAGGATGATTTAATTTACGGAGAGAATAACAACCATACCATGTCTATTTTTCTTTCACTATTAAACATACTTTTTTATTGTTTTTAGCATTTCTTTTTTTGTGAAATAACAGCTGTTTTATCACATGATGATACGATCATTACAAATACATCAACATGTTTACATAGAAAAATAGACGTCATGGATCGAGGAAACAAATACGAGAATAAAAAACAAATAATTGGAGAGGAGACGTGGAAAAGGAAGAAAGAAAGACATGCAAATGAGATTGAGGAGGAAGAGAAGAGAAAGAATTGAGTGTTTGTCTCCCAGAGATACGCAAAAAAACAAGAGCGGTGTGGCAAAACACGCACTTTCAGAGGACATGTTCATCAGCTCTCTCTCTCTCTCTCTCTCTCTCTCTCTCTCTCTCTCTCTCTCTCTCTCTCTCTCTCTCTCTCTCTCTCTCTCTCTGACTCATCCCTGCCCTGTATTCAACCACTCATCGCTTTGGACCAGCCGTGTGAGGAAAGAAACAGCTTGAGAGGGTGATACTGATACAGAACAAGAGAGAGGTGTGTAGTGTTAGCCATCAGAAGCGCCTCTGTAGAAGACGTAGGAGTCCAGGCAAGGAGGGTGTAGCGACCTTGAGTGTAGGACAGTATATTGTGCAGCCTGACATCAATGTAGCAAGGGAACAGTCCAGTTGGTGGGTGAAACAGACCCTGAACTTAGCGGGAACAGGGTTGTGGGGGAGGGATATCAGGAAGGAGATTCAGCAGAGCGTGTATTCAGCAGGAAGGATGGGAGGAAGGGCTGTGAAGGGTATGAGAAAGCAAGCAACAAGCAGGCATATGGGTAATACAACTACAGCAAACCATGAGTGAAGTATAGGCCAGGATATGAGAGGGCTGTGTTCAGAGAGGAAGAGGATAAGATTAGGTGATTGAGTTAGTAGGAGCACAGACAACATCAGGATCAGTGGCGGGAGCATGAGGTCGAGCAGCTGTTGCAAGCATGTCATCAGTATCAGGTGTCAGCCGGTGATGGTGATGGTGTGTACCGCTTCAGAGAAAACTGCGTCATGATACTGTATATTGGTTAGTATTTCCTTCCTGTCTGCCTGTCTGTCTGTCCCTCACGCTTCTCTGCTTCAGACGGACGTGGCGCGCATATCTGTGGCTAAACTATCGCCTCCTCATCCTCTTACTTTTCCTGCAGCTGTGTACACTTGGTTCTTCTATACATGTGGACCACGTACACATGTATAACACACGTATACATGTAGGTGTTTGCAAGTATACTGGAAGGAGTGGAAGGAGGAGGAATGAGTAGGTCAGGAGATATTGCAGTGGTGAGGAAGGAGAGAGAGAGAGAGAGAGAGAGAGAGAGAGAGAGAGAGAGAGAGAGAGAGAGAGAGAGAGAGGAGAGAGAGAGAGAGAGAGAGAGCAGCGCGGGAGAAGAGGGGGGGTTTGTAATGTAGGGGTGCCGGGGGGGCGCCTATAGGCTGAGGCTCGGCCCTCCCTCCCTCTTGGGCGTGTGTGGGCGTGCAGACGGACGCTGATCAATATTTAGGGGCGAGGAGGTGTTACATGTCGCAAATCTTGAGAGTGTGTGTGTGTTGAGAGAGAGAGAGAGAGAGAGAGAGAGAGAGAGAGAGAGAGAGAGAGAGAGAGAGAGAGAGAGAGAGAGAGAGAGAGAGAGAGAGAGAGAGAGAGAGAGAGAGAGAGAGAGAGAGAGAGAGAGAGAGAGAGAGAGAGAGAGAGAGAGAGAGAGAGAGAGAGACTTGGTGTTGTGCCCTTTGTCTTGTGGTTTAACAGTTGGAGTGAAAAGTGTAAGAGTGTATGTGTGTGTGCGTATCTGTGTGTGTGTGTGTGTGTGTGTGTGTGTCTGTCAGTCAAGGTGTGGCCCCTATAGTTGTGGCCACGGCCTAGCAACACCCGCGGCCAGTCTTGGAAGTCTCTGGCGCCCTCACCTCCGCGGCGCCACATCCTGCACGGGAGTTTCCTTTATAATTTAACCTTATGAGCGTGTGTGTGTGTGTGTGTGTTAGGGGGGGAAGGGGGGAGCCTTGGGTTACGTCATGATACTAAATTTTGGCTCTATTGTCTTCACGAGGGACAATAATCATCTTGCCGAATAATTGAACCCTTTATTAAAGCTCCATTTCTTCTTATCTTCATATTCGACGAAACTTTAGAAAGGACAAAAAAAAAAATAAGATATGCAGAAGGATATGAGTCAGTCAGGGTGTGTGGGAGACTACAGACTTTTTCCTGAACTGCTAACGTTGTACAGTATTCCACGAACTCCAGAACACAGCATAGCACTGCCCACAGCACACAGCATAGCACTGCCCACAGCACACAGCATAGCACTGCCCACAGCACACAGCATAGCACTGCCCACAACACACAGCATAGCACTGCCCACAGCACACAGCATAGCACTGCCCACAGCACACAGCATGAGCATCGGCCTCACTCAGTGCCGACCGGAGGTTACTTGAGAATTGATGACAGCTGCCATAACCGGTTTTGGCAGTAACCGGTTGCCGAGGCCGAAAGGACAGGAGGGAGGGTAGGACGGGAGGGGGGGAAGGAAGGAAGGAACACTGGGGGGGCTGTAAGGAGTAGTGGAATGGTGTGTTTGGAACAGAGAGAGAGAGAGAGAGAGAGAGAGAGAGAGAGAGAGAGAGAGAGAGAGAGAGAGAGAGAGAGAGAGAGAGAGAGAGAGAGAGAGAGAGAGAGAGAGAGAGAGAGGGGGGGATATAATACAGAAGGAAAAAGACTCAATTTTCTGTAAGGCATGAAAATATTGAAAATAAAGAACTCACGTAGTAGAAAATTGAGAAAATAGGAGAGGAATATGAACGAGGAAAGGAATTAATAAAAAGCGAAAAGTATGAATGAGGAAGGAAGGAAGGAAGGAAGGAAGGAAGCAAGCAAGGAAGAATAGCGGGGTCGAGGGCCAGAGGAGGTGAAGGAAGGTGGTTCGGTTTTGGCCTCCGTTGTATCTTTATAGGGGTCGTTCACAGGTTTATAGTCTCGGGAAGGAGGGTGGAGGGCTGCTCCCGTCTTAGGGACACGGG
>JACEEZ010025354.1:87500-102500 GCA_016584305.1 Chionoecetes opilio | reverse complement strand
GAGAGAGAAAGAGAGAGAGAGAGACTCGTATACTATGTTGTACTAGACGAGTATGGTGATGATGGGTATTCTAGGAGAGAGTGGTTTAGTTGCTTAGTTGTCGACGCATCAGTGTGCGTAGACATAAAGCGTAAAGATCATTTTAGGTGTCCTTTGAATATACTTGATTTAGATAGTATGCACGATATATTTTTTTCTCTTTCTTTGTGTGTGTGTATCGTACGGTGGTGTGTTGTATGTGGCTGTCTTTCCATCTCTATCATTTTTTCTGTCTTTTGAAAGTGAATGTGGGTCGCGACGCACCCTCTCATACGCACACCATGAAAAATAGTTTCACCCCTAAATTTACATCTTAAAACCGTGTGCCAATAACGGGAAGGTTGATGTAGCAATGATATACAACACTTCCCTCTCTCTCTCTCTCTCTCTCTCTCTCTCTCTCTCTCTCTCTCTCTCTCTCTCTCTCTCTCTCTCTCTCTCTTTCGTTAACGTAATGTTACAGGCGACGCCCGTAAGACTGACGCTTCCGGAGTAACAATACAAAATTAGCCACACAGATTTGCCGCAAGCGTCACCACCTCACTCATTTCGCCCCTGAGCTGGCCTGGGCTTTATTGGCCGGCCCGTCGGCGGCATGCCTGGCCTGCGAAGAATTAATGACGTCCTACACAACCACATTCAGTAAAATTTGTCGGCGGCGTGTGTGAACAGTTGGCGTTGGCGCTGCTTGTCGCGTGCGGGGAATATGATGCGATTGATGCTGGCGCGGGGCCTATTTATGGCTCTGGACCGATGTGCGATAGGTGGCTTAGTGTTGGGGGGAGTGGCGGCAGGGAGGGGGTCAGGGGGGTTGAGAGAGGCAGCAGTAAGGGCAGTAAGGCGGCGGGGGGGCGCGTCCTGGAGGCGCCGGGAGCACGCCCATCACCGTGATCCCGAATGCGGATTCATTAAGTGGGAGACGTATTCAGAGAGTGGCGTCGTGGTGGTGTGAGATACGCAGGGCCGCATGCAATAACCTCCGGCGTATATTGCCGCATTAATCATCAAGTCGAAGCATTTCTTTGGATTTGGAGAGACCAGATGCTGTTTGATCCACGAGCCGCCGCCGCCTCAACGTCCATTAGGGTGATGAGGCTTCACTTTATTATAGAATTTACGACCTAATCGACACTAAGACTTTGGATAAACATTAGGCCCAGCCCGGTAACCCCACGTCGGCCCCAGTACGGGCGTGCGTGCCGTAAAGGTCGCACGGGGACTTCGCCTGTACGGGCCGCGGCACGTGCGCCTACGGGTCGGTTTCAGTTTTATTCCCGCCTCGAATTCGACCTTAGTGACGCGTTTTGGAGCGATCGATAAAGCCCCAGGACCTCCATACACCAAATTGCGTGTGGAACCTCGCTTGTCACTGGCGCTCCTGCTCGCCTGTTTCTCTCGCACTCTCTCATTCTCTCTCTCTCCTCCTTCTTTTCTCTTTCTCCCTCCACATATATTCATAACCTCACTTTGCCCTCACTGAACACACAAGAAGCTGTATTTATTATTTATATTTTCTTTGTTTTCTTTTGTCGTCGTTGCTGAAAGCCTGCTTCTCCTGTTGGTGGCTTCAAGTCGTGGTCACCGCCTCTGTTCCAACACCCCCAGACCCCTCACCACCACCATCACCTCCTCCTCCTCCTCCTCCTCCTCCTCCTCCTCCTCCTCCTCCTCCTCCTCACGTCCCTGCCCCCCACCCACCCCACCAGGGACGCCCGCCGCCCGGCCTCGCTTGGGCTCCTCGCGGCAAGTTGAGTCACCAAGTCTTAGCATAGAATTTTAGCAAGACTTGGGCCGAGGCCGAAGGGAGGGAGTTGAGTCGTCGGGGACAAGTTTTCTGTGACGCCTTAGCCCGCCTTATGTTGTGAAGCATTTTGGCATGGCAGTTTTCAAGGTTCTCTCTCTCTCTCTCTCTCTCTCTCTCTCTCTCTCTCTCTCTCTCTCTCTCTCTCTCTCTCTCTCTCTCTCTCTCTCTCGCTCGCTCTCGCTCTCTCTCTCTCTCGCTCTCGCTCTCGCTCTCTCTCTTCTCTTTTGAACTTCTCATTTACTCCTTTTCTTTCTCCATATATTTCCAGACAACTTTTACGTAGTAGTACATGTCTTTGTCTCCCCATTTACAACCCCATCCACACCGCCCTCCACACACCCCTTGATCCTCTCACACTCCCCTTAGCCCCCCTCATGTGCCGCCCTTCCCTTTGGCCTAAATTGCGCTCCCTTTTTCCTTTTATTAGGACGTAACGTGGAGGTAAATCTTAATTAGTGGCTGCCATGTTACTCGGACCTGCTGGGCGAGGCTGCTGAGCGTCCCTATAGTAGCAGCTGTAGTAGTAGCAGTAGCAGGAGAAGCAGTAGTAGAAGTAGTAGCAGCTGAAGGAAGAGGAAAGAGGAAGTAGTGGCTTTAGTAGTAAAAAAAAAAAAAAGTACATTTTTGTTGATATCGGGAAGCGGCCAGCGGATCAATCTGGTTGTGGTTATCCAGTCCAGGACGAGCAGCTGAAACCCATCCAGATCAGCTGCCCATCCATCCCTCGGGGGCCTTAGGTTCGTGAAAGAATACCTAGGGCAGCACCGAGGCAGGATAGCCGTGGTAAAACAGGATGATACTACGGCCATGTCTCAGTAACCACCATCATATACGTCTGAAATACTTGTATGTGTAAAAATGAACAGGAAAGTGAAGAGCTGGAACCTTTTATAGAATCCTCACGATGATATGAGGATAGTTGGAGAGACAGGAAAATTGCTATAAATACTTAGATGTGATGGCTATGTTAGTGATGACTGTTGATGTATTGATAGTTGCTTATGATTATGTGAATGCTGAATTTTGTTTTGTGTAGGTTTTTATGGAGAGAGAGAGAGGTGAGTATGTGTTTGTCTGTGAGAGGAGGAGGATGTAGAGGAGGAGAAAGGAGAATAAGAGGATGGCTGGCCACCAGTAGAGCGTGGATGGGTGACCAGCAGGGGGCATTGTGTGGGGGGGGAGAGGGGGTAGTCACTCAGGGGTAAAAGACCAATGGAGGGGCGGGGGGTAGTGGAGCTAGGTGGGTGGGAAGAGGAGGTGGGTGTTTTTGGAAGGGGGGGGAGGGTGGCGCGTGATGTAATAGAGGAAAGAGTAAAAGGGGGAGTGGGGGGATGGGGGGGAAGGGAAGCACTGAGTCACTCCTCCCGGGAAAACAAAGTAGGGTTGATTGACCCCCCCCTAACTTACCCCCCTCCTCCCCTCTCTTGATTTGCAGTCTAGGGTAGTGGGAGGGAGGGAGGGAGAGTAGGAAGGCTATACCACTCAATCCCCCCCATTTCCTACCCCCCCCCCCATCCATGCCTACCCCTATTTTTGCAATGTAGAGGCAGTGACCCTCCATCCCTCCCTCCCCCTCCCCCTCCCTTCCTCCCTCCCCCCGCTGTCGTCGCTTCACTCATGCAAAGTGGAAAGGGGGAACTGTCCCTTTACCCACCTCCTACATCCCTACCCTTACCCCCCCTTGCCTCCCTCCCCTACCCCATACACTTACCCCTTTCCTCGTCTAATAGATAAAAAATTGTGCACTTTTATGTAGTATGTGGAATCCTATTAAGTTTTTTTTTTATATGTATTTACTATAACATTAAATTTATTCTTTCATGAGAGAGAGAAGAGAGAGAGAGAGAGAGAGAGAGAGAGAGAGAGAGAGAGAGAGAGAGAGAGAGTGCATATATTTACTCATTAGCTCCTGTTTTCATCTGCTTCGCTAAATCGCTTCATTTTCTCTCCCCCTCCAGTACCTACCTCCCTCCCTCTCTTCCTGCATATATGTATGTGTATACGTGTGTGTGTGTGTGTGTGTGTGTGTGTGTGTGTGTGTGTGTGTGTGTGCGTACACGCGCGCCGTTTCGATATTAATGATGTTTACGACGAGTGCACCGCACGGTCGACTTCCACTCGGGATGAACAAAAAAATGTCATGAATAAATATGAAAAAACAGCCTTTTTCCTGATTTTTGACAACAGAACTGATGCGGCATCGTCGCCAGCAGAGTGATTCATGGCGTCACAACGAGAAGTATTTTTCCATAGTTACATTTGGCTTCATGGAGTTGTGATCGGGTGGCGGTGGTGGTGGTGGTGGTGAGGCAGACTGAGGCTGGGAGGGAGAGAGGGGGTGAGATAATACTGAATAACCCTGTGGGATAATGAAAGGGAAAAAAATAGGAAAAACAGTACTGATATGTGGCGGTGGTGGGAATGATATCAGTGTCAAATGGTTGTAGTGGATGACTGTTTTAGTGTGTGTGTGTGTGTGTGTGTGTGTGTGTTGCGATCATGAGGCCCAGAGCGAGTTGGGATGGGTGGTGGTGGTGGCGGTGGTAGTAGTGGTGCGATGATTTTATTGATAATGATGAAAGGGACAGGCGGGCGTCCTGACTATATTTAGGGGGAGAGACTCTGGGAATTACCGGTCGAGGCTCCCCGTTTTGAGCTAATTAAAAGTGAAACCCAACATACGCTTCATTTTATAATGCGCATTACGTGACGCACTTGTTACTTTGTGCCGAAGGGAGCTACACACACACACACACACACACCACACACACAACACACAACACACACACAACACACAACACACACACACACACACACACACACACACACACACACACACACACACACACACACACACACACACACACACACACACACACACACCTACAAACGAGACCAATAGATGTAAGTTATAATTACATCCCGTTATTTAAAGTAATGTTTCTTGATTAACGTAATGAGGTTGAATGAAGGTCTTAGGTAACAGTGAGTGACCGGATAGGCCTATAGAAAGGGAAGACAAGAAAGAGGCTGGCGGGGCAGTGGAGGTGATGACAGGAGAATTATTACGTAAGAATCTGACATATTTTGTAGCTGTGTGTGTATGTGAGAGTGTGTGTGTGTGTGCGTGTTTTGATTGTCCATCTCGGTAATTATCGTTCGCTTGTTTGTTTGTGGCCAGGAGGTGTTGCTCTCTCTCTCTCTCTCTCTCTCTCTCTCTCTCTCTCTCTCTCTCTCTCTCTCTCTCTCTCTCTCTCTCTCTCTCTCTCTCTCTCTCTCTCTCTCTCTCTCTCTCTCTCTCTCTCCTGTTTATATTTCCTCCTGCCATTATATTAATCTTATTGCATTGTTTGTTATATTAGTGTATTTTCTTTAATGTCACACTAACCATTAATGAGTTGAATAGTGGTTGTTGTTGTTGTTGTTGTTGTTGTTGTTGTTGTTGTAGTTGTTGTCATATAATACCAGGTTTTTATTTTGACTGAGCATCGTATTCCACTTTTTTATGTATAATTATTTTTTGGTGTATGGGCATTCACTCGTGTTTCATGCAATTTTTCCCCCTGTTTTTTGTTTTGTTTTGCTATTGACTTTATTGTTATTGTTTTGATGCTTCAGTCTTTAATGCCCGCTGTTATTTTTGCATTTGTTATCGCTTTTATCAAATTTATTTGTATTTTTATGTACTATTTCGCCCTTCACATATTTTTTCGCGCTGCATAGTGTGTTTACAAGTTTGTTTATTGGAAAAGTGTGTTTGTTCGCTTGTGTTTATTTCTCCGCGTTTATTTGTTGGTGTGTCAGCGGGAGGTCGTGTGGGTGAACCAGCGAACCAGGGAACACACCTCTGCCTGATGAACCGCCGGGCAGCTGAGGGACGCCTGGTGAGAGACGCCCTTACTGACAGGCAATTGTTGGCCCGATAACCGACCTCGACCAGGCAGCGTAGCCAGGCGAACCGGTTCCAAAGCCTCACGACTCCCGAAGTGAACCAGCTAGCGAACCATGCCTTGTCAATGTCGCTGGATAAGTGAATGATCTTGTTATGAACCGAAGCGAGCTGAACGAGGATAGATCATTGAAATAACATCTTTTTTTATGTCGACGGAATACGTTTCACATCAGTCATTCCTGAAAAATGTAGGAAAGGAAAGAAAAACATGACCAGTGAAATCAATCTTTATAAATATCTTACCTGTCGTGTTTCGAAACCGTAATTCGAACTTTTAAGTGAACCATTTCTAAAACACGAACTCCCCTAGGGAAAAAAAATGGCGAAAATGGCAATGAGGAAAAATAGTTAGACAGGAAATAACTGGAAAACCAAGATTCGCTTTTAGCATCATCAGTTGCACTAATAATGTGTGAGCAGGGTGGAGGGAGAGAGAGAGAGAGAGAGAGAGAGAGAGAGAGAGAGAGAGAGAGAGAGAGAGAGAGAGAGAGAGAGAGAGAGAGAGAGAGAGAGAGACGTCCACTTTTTTTTCAGTAACCCTTCAACTGACGAATGAAAAATAATAACAGTTAAAAAGGAAAGCAGATAAATGTGACAGGCGCTCTAATATAAGGCCGGACTGTAAATTCACTCCTTTTAAAATAATTTGCATTGCATCAATCTTTGAATTGCGTCCTGCATCCCTATCAGTTATTTTTATATTTTTCGCTATTTTTGCTCCCATCATATATATCTCTCTGTGTCTCTTTCCCTGTTTCCCTTTTCCATTTTTACGTTTTCCCTCTCTTCATCGCAAGCTCTGTCATGTTCTGGTATTCCATGTATATGTTTTTTCGATATTCCTCTTTGTCGTCTCTTTTGGAATGCTGTTTGAAGCTGTTATTGGTTTTTCCTCTGTATTTCCCTTTCCTTCGAATATGCCATGTTAGTTATTGCTGTTGATGTTATGTGTGAGTCTTCCTCCACCCTCCATATCCTCCTCCTCCTCTCCCTCTTTCTCCTCCTCCTCCTCCTCCTCCTCCTCCTCCTCCTCCTCCTCCTCCTCTTCTCCTCCTCCTCCTCCTTCTCCTCCACCCTCCATATCCTCCTCCTCCTCCTCCTCCACCCTCCATATCCTCCTCCTCCTCCTCCTCCTCCTCACCTTTATTTGATGATGTCATGTAGTGTGATTACCTATATGTCACTTTTCACAGAGTTCAAATTCAGTCATTTTCTCTTTGCCTTTTCTTTCCATCTAATCATATTTTCATCCATCTCTTCTCTTATCTTAGTGTGGTGTGTCCTACGTATTGTTTTCTTTTAATATCACCTTATTAGTGTTTTTTTCCCTCTTGTTTACCTCATTTACACCGTTATTCTTATTCGTCTTCCTTCTTATGGTTCGCTCATGTTATTATTATTATTTCTTATTATTTGTATCATAATTTTGCTTCTCTGGTTATCGTCTTCATCACATATAATTTGTTATGCACTTACTGTCTTCAGCTTTTTTTTTCTTGCTTTTAGTAATTATCTTATTCTCTCTCTCTCTCTCTCTCTCTCTCTCTCTCTCTCTCTCTCTCTCTCTCTCTCTCTCTCTCTCTCTCTCTCTCTCTCTCTCTCTCTCTCTCTCTCTCTCTCTCTCTCTCTCGATAATCGCATGCTTCCCTTGTGTAGGTCATTCGCTATCAGTTTTACGAGTATTATTTTTTGCCTGGCTTATATTCTCTCTTACTTTATTTCATCCACTTTTATTATTCTCTCTCTCTCTCTCTCTCTCTCTCTCTCTCTCTCTCTCTCTCTCTCTCTCTCTCTCTCTCTGTTACTCGCTTTCATATTTATATATTTATTTATGCATTCATTTCGCCTGTTAGCGTTGCCTCTCATGGTTTGCATCGGTACAAGTCGCATGTATATTTTTCGCAATTGTTTGCTTATCCGGGTTTTCGTTGTGTATTTTCCATTTATCATTTTCTTTCTCTTTTTTATCTTTTTTGTTTGCCTATCACGCGCCCCCCGTGGTGGTTGTTTTGCTCTTCGTTTTGTTTTGTTTTGTTTTGTGTTGCTGTCGGACGGAAATAATAGCGGGAATGAAAACGGCAATAAAATTCATGGGTGAGACTTTAATATTATGCACGGATGCTCGGCTTTGATTATCCTACGTTATTTCAGCTCTTCTCTCCCCTCTCTCTCTTTTCTCTCTCTCTCTCTCTCTCTCTCTCTCTCTCTCTCTCTCTCTCTCTCTCTCTCTCTCTCTCTCTCTCTCTCATCACCATCCCTTCATCATCAATCCCTTTCTCATGTCCCCCAATCCCCATCCTCATGTTCTCTCTCTCTCTCTCTCTCTCTCTCTCTCTCTCTCTCTCTCTCTCTCTTCTCTCTCTCTCCTCTCTCTCTCTCTCTCTCTCTCTCTCTCTCTCTCTCTCTCTCTCTCTCTCTCATTTATTTTGCTAGGTCATTTACTTCGTTTGTTTTCTGCTTCCCTTTTTTATTCTTTTTCATCATCATTATTTACCTTTTTTTTCATACAT
Source organism: Chionoecetes opilio (assembly GCA_016584305.1). Lineage (NCBI taxonomy): Eukaryota > Metazoa > Arthropoda > Malacostraca > Decapoda > Majidae > Chionoecetes > Chionoecetes opilio. The sequence goes on along the minus strand of JACEEZ010025354.1, from coordinate 94,195 downwards.
TTCATATTCGCTTTAATGATAGGTTGTCATTTTTCATTAACACTATTCTCTCTGTTCCACTGGCATCATCATCATCATTTTTCCTCTATCTATCGTTCTCTTTTTCTCTCTCTTTATCTATTTTTCTATCTATCTCTATTTTATTTTTAAAGTCTCGTGGTTTTGTGCGTTTTCATTATTGCATGCTTTCCCTTCACCCCTCGTCCGCCGCCAGCCACTCTCCCGACCTGATTAATGCTCTTCGTTCATTCTCTCTCTCTCTCTCTCTCTCTCTCTCTCTCTCTCTCTCTCTCTCTCTCTCTCTCTCTCTCTCTCTCTCTCTCTCTCTCTCTCTCTGTATCTACTTTTTCTCACTCTCTCTCACTCTCTCTGTGGCTTCGGAGTGGACCTAAGGTAGTAAACAGAAAGGTTAATCCCAGAGTTCCCCGCGTCCCTTTGATGTCTTACAGGTTAGTGTGTACAGGTGTGGTAGATTTCTTGAAGTTTGCCCTCTCTTCTCCCTGCCCCCCCAACCTCCGTTTTCTTTATTTTGTACTTTTGGGGGGGAGGGAAGGGGGAGTATCTCTTTCTAGTTTGCGTTGGTCAGTTTTTGGGGTAATGTGCTCCTAGGGTAGTGGTGGTGGTGTTGGTGTTGGTGTTGGTTCCCTCCTCCCCCCTACCCTCGTGTTTGTTATGGTGGTGAAGTTGTGTTATGTTTTTGTTGGTGTGTGTTTTTGTGTGTTTTTGCTTGTTTTTTGTGGTTGTATTTAAAGTGCGTGTCTAGGTTTTATCATTGTACGTAATGTCAGGATGTGTGATTCTCTCTCTCTCTCTCTCTCTCTCTCTCTCTCTCTCTCTCTCTCTCTCTCTCTCTCTCTCTCTCTCTCTCTCTCTGTACACCCTTCCTTATATATTTTCTTAATTATATAATCAATTTAATTTACTTTTACCTCCTCCCTCTTCTCTTTTTTTTCATTGGTCTGTTTGCTCTCCTCAGTTTCTCCTCCCACCTCGGTTCTGTTCTGTTCGTATGCGCATCCGTACCGCCGCGCACACACACACACACAACACACAAAACACACAACACACACACACACACACACACACCCCCACACACACACACACACACACACACCACACACCACAACACACACACACACACACACACACACCACACAACACACACACACACACACACACACACACAGAGAGAGAACCTGCCAGTTCTGCCAACCTGCCATAGCCTTCATCCCTCCTTCCCTCCCTCCCCCTTTTGCTGCAGCCACCTCCACAGCCTCCTCCTCTTCCTCCTCCTCCCTTCTTACCCTCCCTCACATGATAGAGGGAGGTGGGGGGGACAGGGTGGGTGGGAGGCGACGAGAGAGAGAGGAAAATGCTAAACCTCGCAGTGCATTCTGGCTCGTAAATGCACGCGGTTGCAATGCACTCTCGCTCTTAAATCATGGCTTTATTAATGCAGTCTGCCCACTGAGTGCATATTGCCGCCATGCATGCACTAGAGCTTGCCTGCATGATATTGAAATGCATTCACTTCAACTCATAAGCCTCGTCTCCGGACCAGCCATATAGCAACGCCCGACTCCCCTCCCCTCCCCCCCCTTCCCCCTACCTGAGTCTCTCTTACCTTCACCTTATACGTTCAGTTTTGTTCACGAAGCTAAATGAACGGCCTGAACAAAAAACCGACCCAGTTCATCAAAAATCCTTCGGGGAGCTTGAAAAAAAATTTGGAACTAGCCAATAGCAAATATTAAATTCTGGAGTGTAATACGGGCCCAAGTGGGGTCCGTCGCTAGAGGCGGAAAGGCCCACAATTCGCCCTACATAATGGTCCGTATGCCATAATTACAAAGTGAAAAACACTGATTGCACAGCCCGGGGGTCGAATGCACAACAGTTGCCAGACATCATGAGAAATACCAATTACAGACATATTTATTTATTTACCCGTTATAACAATGGCGTAACAGTCAAACATAAATATACTCTAACAATCGCAAATAATGGAATCATAAAATAACAACTGAATTTTGATTGGGTTTGATAACAGATGCTTTCTATGAGCGGCGAGACCTGCGCAGTGCGGCGGCGGCGGCGGCGTTATGCAGTGGCGCGGAAATGTGCATAGCCAAGCAGGGCAGGAGGAGCGGGAAGAGTTGTTAGGGAGAAGAGGGAGGAGCAGGGAGAGTAGGGAGGGAGGGGGAGGTAGGAAAAATGGAATAACAGAGAGAGAGAGAGAGAGAAGAGTATGAAGCTTCTGGTACTCTTGACCTTTTCTTTATTTTCATTTTCCCAATTTCCTCTCTTCACTTGCATCGTCTTTTCTCCCTCGTTTAATATCCTCACCCCCTCATCCCTTCCTCTTCATCTCCTCCTCCTCCTCCTTCTCGTTCTTCTCCTTTTCCCCTTTGACCCTCTTCATTCTCAACTCTCAAAACTCAAAAATACAGCACAAAAAAGAAGAGAGAGAGAGAGAGAGAGAGAGAGAGAGAGAGAGAGAGAGAGAGAGAGAGAGAGAGAGAGAGACAGGGGGGGGATAATATACGTACCTATACAGTTTTACTAAATGATAAAAAAAAGTTTCATATACGTGTTTTTTGCAACTTAAAATCGAGTATTGTTTGTCGCTCAACAGCCCATTATCTAAAAGTCACCTGTCACTAACAACCCACCTGTGTGTGTGTGTGTGTGTGTGTGCATGGTGTGTGTGTGTGTGTGTGTGTGTGTTGTGTGTGTGTGTCGTGTGTGTGTGTGTGTGTGTGTGTGTGTGTGTGTGTGTGTGTGTGTGTGTGTGTGTGTGTGTGTGTGTGTGTGAAGACTCCAAAGACGGTCCATCCTTCATACATTGGACGTCATCTGTTCGAAACTTCGTAAACACACAAGTTTGTCCATTATTGTTCTATTGTGAGTCTAAGGGGAGAGAGAGAGAGAGAGAGAGAGAGAGAGAGAGAGAGAGAGAGAGAGAGAGAGAGAGAGAGAGAGAGAGCTTGTTAAAGAGGTGAAGGAGGAGGTAAGGAGGAATGAAGGAGAATGTAATGAGGGGAATGCAGAGATGCGAAGAAGCAGGTGGGAGGGAAAGAGGAAAGCTGACGAAGCGATGTACTGTAAGTCATACGAGAAAAGAGGGAGTTTGAGGAGGAGGGAGTGAGATGGTGAGGGGACTGAGGGCTGAGGGGACTTAAGGAGGGGAGAACCTAGCTAACGACCCCACGAAACGACCAAGATCCCTGTCGAACCGAACTAACCCTTAATGCAACGAGAGGAAAATAACCCTTGTGAGACGGGAAAGAAAGGTCGATCGTGTAGGGTACCTTGAGGGCTGGTTATCGCTTGAGTGCGTGTCCATAAGCTAGGGTCAGTATAGGCAGGGTGGTGGTGGTGGTGGTAGATGTGGTAAAGGGCGGTGACAGTGGCCTTTGGTGAACGTTTCTTAGTTTCTTAGGAACGTTTTTTAGTGGCAAGCCGTCTTGATAGAATCTCAGGAAGGCCTTGTGGAGGAAACTAAGGGAAGGTGAAACGTTGACTAGAACATTGATGGTTTGTAATATATGAACGTAGGTGAATAAGGTGATAAGATAAAGCCTCGATTAATTAAACTGAATCCATACTTCCTTGTGTTTTGATGTGGGTGTCATAGTTTAAAATATTTTCACATCTTGGGGAAATACTCAAGTTAGATGTATGTAGATTTCTTTAAGCGTGTGTGTGTGTGTGTGTGTGTGTGTGTGTGTGTGTGTGTGTGTGTGTGTCGCTAGTTGTGCTGTCGGCTAGGGGAATTATTAAAGGGGGGGAGCAACCCTTAAGAAACATCTACTGAAGAAGGTGAGTCAGATTTTTCTCCCTTTTCATTACGGGTGTGCCTGACCATTGTGGGTTAATTAACTACGTCAATAGTCAGGCTAATAAGGCAAGGTTGGTTAAGATATGTAAACACGAGCAGGTTAATTAATTCAACTTAACAAGCACAGGTTTGCAAGCAGAGGGTGACGGTGGATGAAAGAGAGTGAGGGGAAGGGGAGAGGGTAGAAGATAGTTGGGGGTTCCTGCCTGCTTGCTTACCTTCCCCTCTAGCAGACCAGAGCCTCCACGCGATCATGCACGCACATCACACGCACACACGCACAAGACTGAACAATGATAAAAGGTAGTTCATCTGGCTCGCATGTAACTACTGCATAACTCGTGGCAAGCAGTTCGTTGTGTGGGTAGTTAGCGGTGATGAGTAGGTGTAATGGTGGTTGTAGTAATTGGTATTGTTGTTGTGGTGGTGATGATTGTGTTAGGTGGTGATTAAGGTGGTGTTTTCCGGTGCGTTGGTATCATGAAGTGTGTGTGTGTGTGTGTGTGTGTGTGTGTGTGTGCGCGCTTGCATGTTTATTGATTGTAAGCCTGTTTAATTTCCCCCTCTTTTGCTTTCCTCCATTTTTGCTTCCATGTAATTTCTCTCTCTCTCTCTCCTCTCTCTCTCTCTCTCTCTCTCTCTCTCTCTCTCTCTCTCTCTCTCTCTCTCTCTCTCTCTCTCTCTCTCTCTCTCTCTCTCTCTCTCTCTCTCTCTCTCTCTCTCTCTCTCTCTCTCTCTCTCTCTCTCTCTCTCTCTCCTTCTCTCTCACCCTTTCTCCTCTCTTTCTCCACTTCCTGCTTAACCACTGTTCATCACGTCCTCCTTATCATCCACCTCTCTTACCTCTCCTCCTCCTCCTCCTCCTCCTCCTCCTCCTCCTCCTCCTCCTCCTCCTTGTCTCCCAACCTGAGACATCACGTAATGACATTGGGCGGGGGTCAGAGAGAAGACCCCCTTGCAAAACCTCCTCCTCCTCCTCCTCCTCCTCCTCCTCCTCCTCTTGTTCTTCCTCCCCCACATCTTCCATCTTTGATCTCTTGACTTCACGGTGACGGTGGACTCTGGGAAGGGAAACCATTTGGGGACTCCGCCTCGATTGGATGATTACCAAGTCCACACAGAATCAATCCCCCTGCAGCCGTGATTACCGGGCTAGATTAAGCAACGCCGGTGGGATTTTGCAAGGGAGAAAGGATTACGGTGGAAGAAACGTGTTTATTTTAGCTTCATCTTTTTTTCTTCTTTCGTTCTCCCTCCCTCCTTCCTGCTCCTCCTTCTTTTTCTATCTATATCTCACCATCTTTTTTGTTTTTTGCATATCTGGAACAAGTGTCGACTCCCGCGGGTGTCGCTTTTCTTGGGGGGGTTTGGAGAGGGGTTGTGAGATGATGGCCTGCGATAAATGCAAGAATATTAAGGAGCCCGTGTTATGTAGGACAGAAAGGGTAAAGGGGAAGGGGGGCAAGTGGGTTAGGGCGAGCCGAGGGAAGGGATAAATGCATGAACCTCTGACGGCAACACGGCAGGAATGCACAGCAGTGTTGCACGGGAGCGGCGGTGTTGCCAACCTGCACGATTTTCTCATAATATCATACTGTGGCGCAATGATTATTTTTTTTATCTTCCAAGAATACAGTTCCAGGGGAGGCATGCTGGTACTGCGGGGGTAGATAGAAGTATTGGGGTTTATTTAGTGGGGTGGAGGTCGGGGGTTGGGGTAAGGAAGGGGTAGAATCGTGGGGTTCCTCTTAGGCTTGCAAAATTTAGGGTCGCAAGGGTAGTGCATTTCTGTGGCGTGGAAGGGATGACCTAGTGTGTAATGCAGGCGAGACGGCGGGGGAAGAGAGGGCGGACCGGGGAACAGGTGGGCTATGTTTGAGGTGTGCTCGGGAGGGGGGACAAAAACAGGTGGAGGAGGGGACGAGGGTTGGGGTGAGGGAAGAAGCAGGTGGACAGTGTGGGAGAGAAGCTGATGAGGGGTGGAGGGAAAGACAGGAGGAAGAGGGGGAGGGTTTGTGTAGTGGTATGTGATTGTAAGGAAAGACGGGGAATGATGGAGTGGTTTTGGGGATGGGATCGAGGTAATGGGTGAGGAGGGGAAGGGGAGGTAGAGGGAGAAAGGGGAGGAGAAGGTTAAGGTAGGGGAGGAGAAATGGGCGGTACACTCAGGGTTTGGTTACAGCTAGTTGCACTATATATGCAGGAGGGGCGGAGGGAAGGAAGGGGAGAAGGGGAGGGAAGGGAAGGGAATATATCAGATGAACGAGACCCAAAAGATATAATAAAAAACGTGTATAAAGGAAAACCGAGGGACGCACGAAAGAAACTGAGAAAAAGAGGGGAATAGTGAAGAAGAAGAAGAAGAAGAAGAAGAAGAAGAAGAAGAAGAAGAAGAAGAAGAAGAAGAAGGAGAATTAGAAGAAGCAAGAAAGGATGAAAAAGAAGGAAGAGGAGGAGGAGTCGATGATGACGCCACTGCGGCTTCACGATCTTAATGGCAGGAAGCGAGAAATTACGGCTGGAAGGTCAAGCTTAAGACGAGTTTTTACACTATCACCACTGAGGCAAGCGTCACCATGCATCCACGACTGACCCCGCCTGCCCTAATTCCCTCACTCCCTCTCTTCCTGTCCTCCTTAAAACAGCACCCATCAATTCTCTTCATTCGCCACCCTTCTCTCTCTCTCTCTCTGCTCTCTCTCTCTCTCTCTCTCTCTCTCTCTACTCTCTCTCTCTCTCTCTCCCCTTCTCTCTCTCTCTCTCTCTCTCTCTCTCTCTCTCTCTCTCCTCTCTCTCTCTCTCTCTCTCTCTCTCTCTCTCCTCTCTCTCTCTTCTCTCTCTCTCTCTCTCTCTC
>JACEEZ010025354.1:82500-85000 GCA_016584305.1 Chionoecetes opilio | reverse complement strand
CTCTCTTCTCTCTCTCTCTCTCTCTCTCTCTCTCTCTCTTCTCTGTCTCTCTCTTCTCTCTCATCTCTCTCTCTCTCTCTCTCTCTCTCTCTCCTCTCTCTCTCTCTCTCTCTCTCTCTCTCTCTCTCTCTCTCTCTCTCTCTCTCTCTCTCTCTCTCTCTCTCTCTCTCTCTCTCTCTCTCTCTCGGGTGTGCTTGCCTGTCTGATCGGGGAAATAAATCAACTAATAATACAATCTCAAATATTATGTTTTATTTTAAGATATCTTTTACTAACATTTTCTTTTCATTTCTCGGTTCTATTTTACCACGACGGACCTAACTCTCTTTTTTCCCCTTTGTCTCTTTTATTTTTTCCCCTCCTCTTACCAGATTCCCTCCCGTGATGCTGCCTCCAAATGTTAATGAGCAGGAAGTATTAGCAGAGAATTAACGCAACCATAAAAGGGACTATTTGTATGGCTTGCTGATGACTGTCACTCCCGCGTCATTAATAGTTTTTTTGTGCGGCTCAATTCTGGCTTCGCTTGCATGGTTGGGTAATGGAGAAATGACTATTTGGGTTTTTTATAGGAGTTTTTTCCCATTATGATATATGTATTATTTCCTTCATATTTTGCTTGTATTATTTCATATTCGTTTATTTGTTTATTTTGATGGATTGTCAGGCTAGGTTTATAGCTCCATTATTCTTGGTATTATTGTTGCTATTATTATCATATTTTGTTTGTTTTATTATCAATATTACGTCACGCTCTGTATGACCTCAACTGACCTGACCTCTTTCCTGCAAAACGTGAATTTATTGTCCTCACTTTTTATGACCCACAATCCCTCCTTCACCCCCTTAAATGATGACCCTTGACCTAACATGACCCCAGTAATGGCCTCTATATGTTGAGCCATCCTATATGTGACATCACCTTTTTGACCCCATATTATGACTATGTCCATGACCTTATCCTTCCCCCCCCCCCTCCCATCTCCCCATCTCTACCTATCCTGCCGTGGGGTTCGGTCCTGGGGGGAAAGGGAGAGAAGGTGGCAGAAGGGGGGGATGAAAAGCCCGAAGCTAAATGGCCGCCACTCTTCATTTGCCTTTCTGAAAATTCCCCTTCCCCAAACATTTTTTTCAACCCCATCAAAGCTACAACTAAAGTGGGCAGAAGTAATGTGCTCTTGTAGGAAAGGAGGCCGCACAAAGAGCTACCTCCTTTTATTTTTCACCTCTGTTTATTTTGTGCATTGATGGAGAGATGGAGAAAGAGAGAAAAAGTAAATTGGACAGCATCCGGTGGTGGGCGTTTGTGTCTTCAGGTATGTGTGTGGGGGGGTGTTGAGGGCGGTTGGGGGGGGATGTTTTTGGGTGGCGGAGTATCAATTCGTTGACTCCACCGATACCACTGAACCCCGGAAATTAAGTCACAAGTACAAAGCAATCCTCACTCTGTTAACGACTTACGACCCAAAAAATGTGTGTATCTGAAAAATCCTTCCGTGATGTTTTGCCGCGTTTTGAAGCCCCGAAGGAGATCGGTGGCCGCGTTACTGCCGTGCTACAAGAAACTCATTAAATGGAGCCCAACACGAGGAGGAGGAGAGGAGGAGGAGGAGGAGGAGGAGGAGGAGGAGGAGGGAGGAGGAGGAGGAGGAGGAGGAGGAGGAGGAGGGGAGGAGGAGGAGAGGAGGAGGAGGAGGAGAGGAGGAGGAGGTGACATTGAGGAGAGGGTGGTGAGAAGATGACGACGGAGGAGGAGGAGTTGACTCTTTGGGGAAGTGGAAAACCTCAAGGTCATCGTAGTGGGGACGTGAGGGACATATCGGCCAATCAGGAGACACCTCACCAGCAACCAGCCAATGACTACACGAGATAATAATCCTGCCTGGAGGTGTACGCCAATAGTGTCACTTCCCCACAAACCACAACTGCGTCAGGGGCGAAGCAGTGACCCGTGGGGCAGCAGCCAATCATAGACAGGTGTAGGAATTACTACTTGGGAGTTGTGAAGGGAAAGAAAATAGAAGCTAATTATCTCAGCCAGTAACACGCGCGGAAGCTAATCACAGAAATTTGTAACCTTCAACCGAGCGCCGCCCTGCAGCCTCTGGGCGTTGCGTTGCCGCTCAAACGAGAACTTACACAAGAGCGATGATTAAATTGAGGCAGAGTTGTCCCCGACACGAGGCATTTGAGGCCCGACAAACAGTACTACGGCGCCACTCCCGTACTGACCGTCACTCAATTGATGGTTCCAATCGCCGCAACGGGAAAAAATACCAATGTGTGTATATATAACCACTTTGCTGTGCTATATCGAGTCTATTTAACATCAAAAGCAAAACCCCGTTACTCCTGAGGCTAATCCCCCAACCCCCCATTTCCCCCAACCCATGCACGCGCTGCAGGCAAATGTTAAAATTTATATTAACCTCACGCTAATTAAAATGAAGTTAACAAGCAAGCGTGATGCAGCAATGAGCTTAATTGGCAATTATGATTC
>JACEEZ010025354.1:52500-77500 GCA_016584305.1 Chionoecetes opilio | reverse complement strand
GAGACCGAGGGCGAGCAGGAAGCGAGGACAATGATTAATGACCGGTGCTCTCAAGGCGTGTACAGGATGTAATGTTGCTGTAGTACGGACTCGGGGTACTGGCAGAGCATATGGTACGATACGGTACTGAAGGGTGGAGGTAGGGAAGCAAGGGAGAAAGGTATACTTAAAAGAGGAGAAGGGAGAAACGTAAACCACCGCCATGAAAGATTTTGTGTGCTTGTGAAATATGTATTGTTTTCGTGAGCCATATTGGGGGGGGGGGGGGGGGCAAGGTTGTGGGTGGCAGATCTGTTTCATCTTTAAAGACAGAAGTTGCTCCGTGCTATTTATAGATTTCTTTTTCTTGGTTACGACACGGCTGAGAGAGAGAGAGAGAGAGAGAGAGAGAGAGAGAGAGAGAGAGAGAGAGAGAGAGAGAGAAAAGAGAGAGAGAGAGAAAAAAAAAAAAAAAAAGAAGAGAGGAAGAGAGAGAGGGGAGAGGGGAGGAGAGATGGAGGAGAGAGAGAGAGAGAGAGAGAGAGAGAATGGAGACAAAGATCAAACTTCAAAGGGAAAATAATGTTTGTCCAATAGTGAAAAAAAAAGAAGAAACCAAAATATTGAAGGATTTTGGGTTCGTTCTTAGAAAACTCCAGAATATCATTAACGACTCGGAAAAAATGTAAATAAAGTATTGTAGCTTTGAGAACACACACACACACACACACACACATACACACACACACACACACACACACACACATGAAAATTTGTTAAATATCAGTAGCCCAAAAAAAAAAAAAAAAAAGTCGTCCTCCCCCCCCCCCCCCCCCCCCCCCCCCCGCCCCCCCCCCCCCCCCCCCCCCCGCCCCTCCGCAAAAAAAAAAAGTTTGGTATTCCCCGCGGTTAAACAACAACAAAAAATATACATGAAAAAACACTCACCACTACATCAGTAAACATTCCGACAAACACAGATCAACAATGCAAAAAAAAAGAGGAACACTTATCATGCAGAACCATAAAAAAAACACCGGCAAAAAAAACGAAACTACGTATTCACAAAACAAATATAAAAAACAGGACAAAAAAACAAGTAAATCTCAAGACGCGGCCACACTAGAAAGGGACAACGGTGGTAGTGAAAGAGAGAAAGAAAGAAAAGGGGGCGAAAAAAAGGAGCCCCAAAAAATATCTTGCCATCCAGAGAAGGAAAGGGAGAAAAAAAAAGTGGGATGGGGGGAAGGGGGAAGTTTTGTAATGGCAAGAAGCACCGGTGGTCGCGGCGTGGCTGGACGGATGGAGGAGTTAGCGTAGGAAGCGAGGGATTAGCAAGGGTTAAGGAGCCGACAACCTGGGTTTTAAGGGCACGTCCAGGGATTTTAGGAAGCTCGCCAGGATCCTTCTCCACCACCACCACGCCCTCACCTCCATTGGTTCAGCTGTTGTTTTTCGTGTTTGATACGTGTTTCTTTTCTTCTTCCTCCAACTCTTCTTCTTACATCACAGTATTTTTCTCCTCGTCACTGTTTTACCTCCTCCCTCTGTTGGGTCTCCTCCTCCTCCTCCTCTTCCTCCTCCTCCTCCTCCTCCTCCTCCTCCTCCTCCTCCTCCTCTTTTAACACGCATCTCATTTTCAACTTAAAATAAAATCAGAAATATAAGTAGCATAAGTATAAGTAACAATACATATTATATAGTAACACAGAAGGAAGAAAACATATAGGAACCAGAAAATGGAAGACTTTTAAAAGATAAACAATATAAAAGACTAATATGATGTGATTTGAGTGAATATCAGAGAAATAATAATAATAATAATAGAAATTAAAATAAAAGCACAGCACAACAGGGTTCTAAGTGATGTTATTGCTGTATTGAGATTTTTTTTTTTTGGGGGGGGGGTTCTCCTTTGTGGTGGTGGTGGTGATGTAAGGAAAATGTTAAGGGAGGAGAGGGAAGGGAGAGTGGTAGAAATGGGGGGGGTAACAGGGAGGGAGAGAGATGCTAGGTAGCTGGAAGGGAGGAGGAGGAAGACGGGGACAGAGTTTCAAGAGGAACGGAATATTGCACTCGTGAGAGGCTGCCGGAGTTGGCCTGACCACCTCCTCTCAACCATAGAAGGGCGCCTTACCAACCTATTCCTCCTCCTCCTCCTCCTGCTTCTCCTATTCCTCCTACTGCTCCTCCTATTCCTCCTCCTGCTTCTCCTTATACTCCTTCTCGGCCTTTTCCTTATCCATCTACACATTAGTCTAACTCGCATTTTCTTTCCTCTATCCTTTCCTATCTATTTTTGTCTCGTCACCATCCCTTCCTCTCTCTCTGCAATTTTTTTCAACTAATCCAAGCTCTTCTCTCTTTCTTTCCTTCATCTCTTCTTTCGTTGACGCTTTCTTCTCCACGTCTATGTGTTATTCTCCGTTTTTCTCCTACACGCTATCTTTTCCTCTATTATCCTCCATCCTCCTGTTATTTTTCTACGTCTTCCTTCCCAGTATCTTCTCTCTTTCTCACACTTTCTTTTTCTCTTCTCTTCTCTTCCTCCCCCCCTCTATGTTTTCCTCATTTTTTCCTGCATCCTCCTGTTCTTTTACTACGTCTTCCTTCGCAGTATCTTCTCTTTCTCACTCCCACCTTGACGTCGAAAAAATGGCTCGCGAGGAAGATGCCAACAGACGAGGCTGATTATTCTCCCCACGCTGAATACTGATCACTGTCGGCACTCGCGGGAATATTGAGCATTCCACCAGATCCGTCCCGACCACCCAGCCTATAGGCCCTAAGTCAACCCCGACCTAACCCAACCCGAGAGAGAGAGAGAGAGAGAGAATATGTGGTTGTTTGTCACTGTTTTACACTGTTTTGTTCGTTTTGGACACTAATTTACCCTCGATTTTCTCTCTCTCTCTCTCTGACATTATCTATTCGCTCCACACATTTATTCACTCATGCACCCATATACCCCTTTTATCCTCTAATTTTCCCTATCTCCCTTTCTTTCCCCTCTCTACATATCCCTACACCCTAAATTTACCCCCTTCCCCATTTGTTTCCCTCCTCATGCTCCCGCCCCATATACAAGAGCATAGCAATGTCCTTTCTGAACATTTACACAGCGTGGCGCGTTAATGGACCAGGTTCCCCCTCCTACCCCTCCCCCTCCTCCCCTCCCCCTACACTTCATTAATCACGTACAGGTTTTAATCAACCTTTTGTTCAGCCAATCATTGATTCCACCTCCCGGCTTATTTGTTAATCTTTTTTTTTTATATATCCATCAGGTGAAATTACAGAGCGACCTACCTGGTGAACGTATACGAAAAACTATATAAATGTTATCAACAGAGAGAGAGAGAGAGAGAGAGAGAGAGAGAGAGAGAGAGAGAGAGAGAGAGAGAGAGAGAGAGAGAGAGAGAGAGAGAGAGAGAGAGAGACTGCTTAACAAACTCGCCAGGTAATAAAGTACTATATACTCAATCAAAAATTACAACCTGAGAAAGTAATGTCCCGACTCATTCCTCTCGTCCACAACTCTATGGCAACTCCTCCTTCTCTCTCGTCCACAACTCTATGGCAACTCCTCCTTCTCTCTCGTCCACAACTCTATGGCAACTCCTCCTTCTCTCTCGTCCACAACTCTATGGCAACTCCTCCTTCTCTCTCGTCCACAACTCTATGGCAACTCCTCCTTCTCTCTCGTCCACAACTCTATGGCAACTCCTCCTTCTCTCTCGTCCACAACTCTATGGCAACTTCTCCTTCTCTCTCGTCTCTGTCTGTCTGTTGTAAAAGATATATCCTTAGTGTCCTGAGTGCCAAGTGTCGTGAATCCTTCGTGCTATGAGTCCCTAGAGTGTCCTTGTAACACACACACACACACACACACACACACACACACACACACACACACACACACACACACACACACACACACCACACACACACACAACACACACACACACACACACACACCACACACACACACACACACACACACACACACACACACACACACACACACACACACACACACACACACACACACACACACACACACACACACACACAACACACACACACACACAACACACACACACACACACACACACACCCCACACACACACACACACACACAACACACACACACACACACACACACACACACACCACACACACACACACACACCACACACACACACACACACACACACACCAACAACACACACACACACACACACACACACACACACACACCACACACACACACACACACACACACACACACACACACACACACACACACAACACACACACACACACCACACACACACACACACACACACACACACACACACACACACACACACACACACCACACACACACACACACACACACACACACCACACACACACACACACACACACACACACACACACACACACACCACACACACACACACACACACACACACACACACACACACTGAATAGAAAGAAGTGTTAGTCGTAGAAATGTATCCATACAACAACATATTAAGAGAAATACATGATTAAGCCAGAGTATGAATGGCTGACTCTACTAATAGCCGCGTACACAAAAGCACTCATATACACACACACACAGACACACACACTGAATAGAAAGAAGTGTTAGTCGTAGAAATGTATCCATACAACAACATATTAAGAGAAATACATGATTAAGCCAGAGTATGAATGGCTGACTCTACTAATAGCCGCGTACACAAAAGCACTCATATAATGTACACAGTCAAAGCAACAGCAACAATAACAGCATCAGCGGACGGGCGGTGGGGATGAATCACAGTGTTGCACAAAGCGCTTAAATGGTCCAGTTTTGTGTTCTAATTGGCTGTTGAAAATTGAGTTAATCTCCCTCATTGGTCGAACATTCGGGCGGGAGTTTGAGGGCTGTTTTGGAAGAGATCAATACTCAACATTTCCTCTCTTTTGTGGCATACGATTTTATGGTTTTTGTTGCTCTGTAATCGTTTTTTTGTCCACCCGCATTACCAGCACCAACAACAACAAACAAGCAAACTAAATACGTTTTAAATCTTTTTCTGATGGAAATACCTGGGGATCGGCGCAATGAGGTAAATTTTCAAAGATTATGTACATTTTTAAACTCAAGTACATGATATATATTTGTTTTATGTCTGTGTTTAAGAGTAGTGTATCTATTGTTATTCTTTATTACTTTTTTGTTAGTTTTTGTATATTGGCGTTTCTCTAAATCAATTTTGTCACAAGTTAATATTTAGCGAATTTTTGCATCGTCATTTGCATATACGTCCAGATTGATTCTTGCACATTAGTGAAATAGTTCGTTTTTGGAGGACTAATTTTATGAATAAATTTGTGGCTTGACGTGTGTTATGTTTTGTATCACTCGGTTTCACTTTTTTTTCTGTCCGGCTTGATTTTCATATCCCCTCTTTCGATTTTTAAAATTCTCTCTCTCTCTCTCTCTCTCTCTCGTCTTCCTCTCCTCTCTCTCTCTCTCTCTCTCTCTCTCTCTCTCTCTCTCTCTCTCTCTCTCTCTCTCTCTCTCTCTCTCTCTCTCTCTCTCTCTCTCTCTCTCTCTCTCTCTCTCTCATCTCCTCTCTCCTCTCTCTCTCTCTCTCTCTCTCTCTCTCTCTCTCTCTCTCTCTCTCTCTCTCTCTCTCTCTCTCTCTCTCTCTCTCTCTCTCTCTTTCAAGGACACAGGTAGGCAAAACAATTACATATTTTTTCTTTTATTCGCTTTCGTGTTGTGGTTACGCATTACTACTCTCTTGCGGCTTATCCTTCCCTGGAGCTCCCACCTTTTTTTTTGGTTGGATTCTCTTCAGGGTTTACGAGTATACTGCCGCTCCCTGGCATTCACAGCGTTGTTAATCCACACTTAACACCGCTACGTCCTTCCTCCCTTTCCTTTGTCATATCACAACGCAACTCTGCCTTTCCGCTGGTAACTTGCAACGCCTCTCCCCTGAGTTAACCTCGAGACCTTCTTACTTCAAAGGAATAAAAAAAATAATAGTAATAATACAAATTGCATAAACTCACTTTATAACTGTATAAAACTCACTGTATAAAACGTACATGTCTCCCACACTTTAATTTTCGTCTTCGTCCTTCAATCTCATCTTCTTACCGTCCCGTTACCCTTAATCATACTTATAAGACCTTGATTTACCTGCGTGCCTCCTTCCTCACTTCCTTTCCTCTTTTAGTTATCTCTATCATACCTTTTTTTTATTATTTTGAGCAACATAGCGGCCTGGAAGCATCTTGTGGCGCGTCGACCATTGCGCATAAACACACAATTTATGGCCGTGGCTGACTGCTGGCGTGACCCCTCCGCTGCATTATGTATTATGTAAATGGAGATAGCAGTGAGAACGCCATCGGGGCTCCAGTCAACTCGCTGCGCTGATAAACGACACTATTATGCTAACGTGATTCTCCATTCGCGACACCTCGGACATGATATGACGAGTAATTATTGCTGAGGTACTGTTGTGTCAGAGAGAGAGAGAGAGAGAGAGAGAGAGAGAGAGAGAGAGAGAGAGAGAGAGAGAGAGAGAGAGAGAAGAAAAAAAAATACCCTGCTGCATGGACAGACAGACAGACAGACGTACAGAGATTGGCCTGGTGTGTAGTGTGCTGAAGTACTTTATGTGACGCAGGTATATTTTGAGGTGAACTGATATATTTTCCAAACACACACACGCGCGCACACACACACAAGGTATTCATTGTCGCAGGTGATAACTGGTCCTCTGCATCAGCCCTCGAGCCGAGAGGAGGAAATAAAGGTTGAAAATGTATTGTGGGAAAAAAAATATTATATATAAAATCTATACATATGCAGCCACCTCTGTGACCTCAATCGTCCCCGTGTTGACGTCAAGCGAAAGTAAATTTCTCCATCAACTCACCGGTCTTTCTTTACGGGAACAAGTTGCTGTTTGCAGAGTTGCTAAAAAAAAATAGTGACTTCCTTCGCACCACATTGGAAATCCTGCTGCGATGAAATAACAAAAATAAAATAGATTGTCACTTCGCTGGAAACTGCTTTGTTATGCCTGAGGTGTAACAAGAGCGAGGCTTTTAAAGATAATGAGGTAAATAGACAGAATGGTGATCCCACTGTTGTTTTTTTCATCCATTTTGAGGGCAGTGATGGACGACAGCAAACGCGCATTACGGTCACCTCTGGAAATATGGTGAGAGAAAATTTTCACTTTGCGACTTTTAAGTGGGAATTGCCCGGCGTGATGTGTTTTTATAAAAGCGTGTTTTGGAGGTGGTGGTGGTAATGGTGGTGGTGGTGGTGGTGGTGGTGGTGGTGTGGAAGGATCGGGGTGGAGGATGCTGTGGATGGTGAGTGTGGTCCGTGGAGGGGGAGAGGAGAAGAGTTCTGACCCTTTTGATGTCGTGGGAGGTGATGCGGGAAGGGGGAGGAGGGAAAGGAGGAGAAAGGTAGGGGAGGAGGGGAAGGAGGAGTGTTCCGCCCCACGAAGCTGTGACTTACGCATCCGTCAGTTTGCGGGCAGGAGAAAGAGGTCCTTAGTAGGGAGGGGAGGAAGCCAGAGTGGATATTTTAGCAGGAAATTATTGATACGGAGGAAATTGTTAGTTGGTCATTTGATATGGTCGTTAAGGGTAAGCTCGCCCGTAAAAAGTGTTAGGAAAGTGATGGAAAATTATTATTATGGGTATTTATAGTGCAAACAAGACGGGGTCGGTTTAAGTTGGGCGTGACAGCCAATATGATGGACGCAGCAGGACCCGAGGTAATGCCCCAGCGAGGGAGGGGTGTAGGAAGGGTAAGGGTAGGCGGGGGAGTGTGGGGGGGTCGCCAATTAGATACAGGGAAGGTGCTTTTTGCCGCGGTAATGATGAAGAGCATTATATTTCGCCTGCACGGAAAAACTCTCCTGTGTTCACCTGAGAGCATTTTGCCTCCACACCCGTATCCACACACCTGCTGATCATTAAACCATACCCGTCGTTGTCTTCACCTCATGCTTGTTTACAGGAAAAGCTCCATCCATACACATCCTTTTTTACCTGACCGGGTGGACCGTGGGTTGTATCCTTTCCTCGCCTCCGGTATAGAAGTAAGTGAATATCAATAACTCTTCTCCTTAACCGGGGTCTATAATTTGAGCTTCTCGTATTTTAGGGAGAAAACTGTAATAGTGTGAAGAATCGATTGTGTCCGATATAATGGAGTAATAATTTTTGCGTGGGTTAAAGAAATGGTATAAGAGAAACCGAAGCCAAACACGTCTAACCAAGCAACTGCAAAAGACTACCGGAACATGACTCTTTTAGAAGGTCTGGAATGGCGGCCACAAGGAGACAATAAAGAAGTGGAGGGCTTAGAAGAGGCTATATAAGGAAAGCGGGAGGAAGGGGAAGGTCTCCGGAAGGGGAGGGGAGGGAGGGGGAGGGGAAGGGAGGAGAGGGGAAGTGGGAAAAAATGGTTAAAACGAGAGTCAAGTGGCAAGGAAGAGGTGTTAAGAGGTGGTCTTGTAGGGAAACAAAGATTGACCCGTAAAGAGGAGCAAGAGGAGAGGGAAGAGGAGGTAAATAGTTGCAGGGAAACAGAAATAGAGAGAGAAAAAAATGAGAGGCTGGAGCAAAGGCGTAGCAAGAAAGGAAAAAGATGGCAAGCGAGGAGACAGTGTAATGTTAAAAAGATTTCATTAAAGGAGAGGAAAGTGGAGAAAGAGAGAGAGAGAGAGGAGTTGTGGATTTCGTATATTATTAAATTTTCTTGGCCTCTTCACCTCACACTGCCACCGCGTCTTGGGTGCCATAAGGAGAGTGTTCTGACCCATCGTTTTCGTTCATTGTTATCTCTCTCTCTCTCTCTCTCTCTCTCTCTCTCTCTCTCTCTCTCTCTCTCTCTCTCTCTCTCTCTCTCTCTCTCTCTCTCTCTCTCTCTCTACTTTTAAAAGTAGTTGTTTGCACGATGACCCTCCAGAGCAAACAATTTTAGTATGTCAACAACCGCCACGTAAATTTTGGTGGTTCTCTCTCTCTCTCTCCTCTCTCTCTCTCTCTCCCTCGTCTCTCTCTCTCTCTCGTCTCTCTCTCTCGTCTCTCTCTCTCTCCTCTCCTCTTCTCTCTCTCTCTCTCTCTCTCTCTCTCTCTCTCTCTCTCTCTCACTCTCTCTCTCTCTCTCTTCTCCTCTCTCTCTCTCTCTCTCCTCTCCTTTCTCCTCTCTCTTCTCCTCTCCTCTCTCTCTCTCTCTCTCTCTCTCTCTCTCTCTCTCTCTCTCTCTCTCTCTCTCTCTCCTCTTCTCTCTTCTCTCTTCTCTCTCTTCAACTCTCTCTCTCCCTCTCTCTTCTCTCTCTCTCTCTCTCTCTCTGTCCCGCGGTGACTCAGCGGGCAGGTCACCGGAAGTGGCCTCAGTGACCCACCCATGACCACGGGGGAGGGGGGGAGGTGCCTCAAGCCTCCTCCTCCTCCTCCTCCTCCTCCTCCTCCTCCTCCTCCTCCTCCCTCCTCCTCCTCATTTCAGTTTCTCATTTTATTTCTTCTTACATCCTCCCCTCCTTTCTGTCTTCCTCTGTCTGTTTCCTTCTCTCCTTTTTTCTCCTTTTGCCTTCTTTGCACTCTCATGGATCTCCCCTCCTCTCTTCTCCCCCTCCATTTCTTCCTCCGCCCCTCTCTTCATTATTTTTTTTCTGTCCGTCTTCCTACATCAGTTTTTATCTTGTTTGTTCTTCATCTCTCTCTCTCTCTCTCTCTCTCCTCTCTCTCTCTCTCGTCTCCTCTCTCTCTCTCTCATCTCTCTCTCTCTCTCTCTCTCTCTCTCTCTCTCTCCTCCTCCTCTCGTCTCTCTCTCTCTCTCTCTCTCTCTCTCTCTCTTTCTCTCTCTCTAACCATATGCGTTCCTCCTCCTTCCCCCCTCACCCACTCCCACTGAGCCACCCATCAATCTTCCATCTCCATGCCCATGACAAATCCGCCACCACCACTCCCGCCCATAACCACGCCCATAACCGCACCCACACCTCCTCATCCCCTGCCACACCCACCCCACCAAGGAACTCCACCCACGCCACACACAGGCGCCCACACCTCTCACCCCTCTGACCGCAAACCAAAAGACTCCCCATCAACACATCCTCCTCCTCTTTTTCCTCCTTCTTCTCCTTCATTTCTCGTTTTTTCCACTCCCTCCTCAGCCACACTGCATTTCTCTCCTCCCTTCCCTCCCCACTTCTCTCCTCCCTTCCCTCCCCCTTCCCTTCTCTCCCCTCTCCCTTCACCAAGACCACAAACCAGACCTTCCATCCCTCTCCAACCATCCCTTTTCCTCCCTGCCACGCGACTCCCCCTTCTCTTCTTCTTTTTTCTTTTCTTCTCTTTTTTTCTTACTTTTCCTTAATTTGCCTCAATTATCCGGCCTTCCCGTCTCCCCAAGGCACATTACTTCTTAATTTATACTGTACGTGGCGTTGTGCGCGACCACCATGTAATATAAGCACATGAACACTGAAACTGCTCGCCTCCAGACTGACGTTTTGCTGTAATGCTTTTAGAATAGTGTATCCTTTCCACCCCTTGCCTCCCAACCCCCGTTTTTTTTCCCCAATGCATTATTTTCGTTTTAATTTCCTTTTCTTGTCATTCCTCTGTCTTCGTGCGCCGTCCTATGAGGTTGGTGGTTGTAATTTTGGTTGATTGTGTTTATGAATCTCTCTCTCTCTCTCTCTCTCTCTCTCTCTCTCTCTCTCTCTCTCTCTCTCTCTCTCTCTCTCTGGGAACTGGTTTGCTGCTCTCTTTTGAAGTTCTGGACGTGGTGACGAGGTGGCCCAAGGCTCGTTCTAATGAAAAGGAGGAAGGGGGGTCGAGTTTGGTCGGTTGGTTCCATTGAACATTCACAGAACGCTAACTTACGCACAGTTCCACGCATGAAGCTCATTAAGAAGAACAGAAAAAATATAAATGCGATCGGACAAACACAAACACTCGCAATTAACTGCTATATAAAAGGCCGGCAAACTGTATGCAAACACTCGATAATCAATGGGGAAATAAAAAGCGAATGTATGCAGGATTTAGGTATGTGAGGATGAAATGGGAATGCACGAGGGAAGTCGGAGCGAATATGATGCAGTCCCTTTTGGAGGCAATGATGTTGTACTCGAGGCATTTGGGGTGGGTGGATGTGTGACAGGGAGGGCAGGGAAGGGCAGGGGAGGGGGGAACACGGCAAGGCCTCCGTGGGAATGGTGGTGTAGAGGGAGGCGAGGTCAAAGGTGAAACGCTAGTGAAGACAGTCACAGGAGGCAAGCGACCCCATGCCAAGGCTATGGTGGAGGGCGGGAAGAGGAGGGGAGGGGGTGAAGAGAAGGGGAGGTGGTGGAGGTTGTGTTGATTGGTTGACATGTGCATTTGTAAGTGTGGGAAGCAGCGGAGGAGGAGGGGGAGGGGGAGGATAAGAAGTGGATGTAAAAAGTGTAGTATGACACATGCGGTGAGTATGACTAAAATGGCTGGTTTGTGTTGGCAGTGATAGCGGCGGTGGTGGTGGTGGTGGTGGATGCATTAGTATGCGAGAAAGAAGAGACGAGAAGAAAAATGCCGCTGTGGAATGAAATAAATGGCTTAAGGATTTATGTAGTGGATGTGGCGTTTGGTGGAGGTGGTGATTGTGGCTAAAACGATAAGGGTTGTGTGGTTGTGCTCCTGGTGTGATGGTGATTGTTGTGGTGAAGAGAAGATGATGGTGATTACGGATGGTAATGAGGGGGCTTGTTTGGGTAAAGAGGTTAGGATAATGGTGATAGTGACGGGGATGATGATAGGGAAGAGTGTGGCCCACGAAGGTGTTGCCAGCGGCGGGTGCAACGGTGGTGGTGATAGTGATGCAATATCAGTAGTTGTAGTAACGGTGATGAAAGCGGTGGTAGCAGTCGAGTTTCTGATTGACGTTGTACTTACTGTAGTAGTAGTAGTAGTAGTAGTAGTAGTAGTAGTAGTAGTAGTAGTAGTAGTAGTAGTAGTAGTGTTAGTTATGTAGTAGTAGAAGAAACTGCAGTAGTAATGTGTATTGTATAGTAAGTATACTGGCATAGTAGTAGTAGTAGTAGTAGTAGTAGTAGTAGTAGTAGTAGTAGTAGGTATTGTTCTTGTAGTAGTAGTAGTAACAAGAGAAGGAGGATAAGTTGTATTATGTAGTTGTAATATGTGATAGTAGGGGGAGTAGTATTAGAAGTAGTAGTTATTATTGTAATAGTGGTTATAGTAGCAGCAGCAGCATAATTAACACCTCCAGGCTAGGACATCAACATCAGCAGTAGAATGAGAAGCAGCAGCCGTGGCATCTTGTCCCCGAGGCGACGTGGTGTGTTGGCAGCCGCGGTGTTGTTCCAGGTGCCGCCCGCCGGACACACTCGGCTGCTGGCGACAACTGCGGCCGCCGTCACTCCCAGACTTTTTCTGGTCTCCCTCCTGGTGTTCTAATTACTCCAACCTTCTCTCATTTCAAGTATAGGATTAAAGAGACGCCACTGATTTGCAGATTTTTTTGTAAATGTGTCGTTTTATGGATGCAGGGATTTGCATAGGATATTTACACCCGTGTTAGACGTGTATATGTAATGTGGGCGTTTTCAGGTTAATGGCGAGTGACGGCAAAAGGCCAGAACGTAAACACGGGGGAAATAAATTTACTTTTTTCCCCCCTTCATTTTTTTGTCTGCATTTTGTCCCAACTCGTGGAAAAGGAAAGAAAATATAGGGGAAGAGCAACGCGCCTAAAGAGAACCTTAATGAAGGGTAGTGGGAAGGGAGGGGAAGGTAAGGGAGGGGGGAACTGGAGTGCTGGTAGCCTGGGTGGTGGTAGGGCAAGGAGGGGGGTGGGGGATGTCGTGTTGTGAGGGAGGTGGTGGGAGAGGCTGGTATGGCTGGTAGACTATAGTGGAGGTCGTGATGGAGAGGAGAGAGAGGCAGCGGTGGTCCTGGCGGTGGTGGCGACGGACTTAAGTCATAATCAGTTAAGCACGAACTAGTGAGCGCTTCGCCTTCCTGAAGTTGACCTACTCGATGTGGACTTCTCAGAGGTGTGGCATAGAGGCAGGAGGAGAAGCCCGATTGGGTGTGCTTAGGGCTACCCAGGTTGCTGCGCACCTTCCCGTGACCCCAACGCTCCCAGATAACCCTGAAATGCAAGCCCCCGAGGCAGCTGTCCTGCACTCGTGTCCTGCGGGGTGTCTGTAATGCTCTCAGCGAAATTTTTACCTTAATTATATCCTTTGTCTTGTGGTTGGGTCAGGGTTGTATCGTCCATCCCCCCAAAGCCTTAGCCTTCCACGACCTTTGTATTTAGCTCACGAAGGCTGCTCTTTGTGCTTCAATGTAAATATTTGACAGGAATTGGTGTGTTTCAAGAGGCCGTTAGGAGAACCAGTTGAAGCGAACACAAACCTCACTGATGCTCTTCGTTTGCTTCGAAGATTCACGCTCGAAGCAATCCTGTTGAGTGTGCAGATTAAAATGTGACCGTGACAAAGAACAGAGTAGCCCAATCTATCGTGCGGTCTAGCTGGCTGGCTGGCCACCCTACATCCACGTTCAGAGGTTACCACCGGATGTTTGGGTCGGGGAGGTTGGCAGCCCTGACTCACCCGGCGGGCATTTGGGCGCCGTCAGGGGTGGTTTGGCTGTCGGATCTTTGCTCCCTACTCATGTATGCACACGCGGTGAATAAGGCCCGGTTGCCGTTTCCTTTAAAGACCATGTTTATCGGTTTCTTTACATCCCTGGCACTGAGGACATGGAGCGATGTCCTGGGAGCCGGGGTTGTATGTGTAGGAAAGGTGGTGAGTCCCAGTGGCGACATCAGTCATCTGTCAGACGCCGGGCACACATCTGTTTGCAGGGTTGCCACGTCTCCGGGATGCTGAGGATTCCTCTGTTCGTACATTACCGGTCCTGCCTTCCAACTGTGTCACGGGGCCGCCCTGTCTCACTCTTACTTTCTGTGTGACACTGAACAATAGGCTGAGTAATATTTGTTGAAACTCATTTAAGAGTATAAATAAATAGAAAAATCATGTCATTGGCACACTTCAAACTTTGTTTTGATGATTAGGTAATAGTAGGAAACGATGTGGATTTTTTTTTCTTTCCTATTTAGTTATGTATGATATGTATTCATCCAGAAACATCGTTTGCTGGTAAAGGAAGACTTCTCTCCCCCCCTGAAAACCAGAATTTAGTGGAAGTACATCGTGCTACAGAAACAATATTAGCCTAACTAATATTTACAGCGATCAATCACTCGAATATGTGGAGGTGACCTGACCCCCTCCCTCTTCCCTTGCTCCTACAGCGTCCCCTTCACTCATCGTATTACACTTTAATTATTCATTTGTTTGCAAGAACCTTAAGGCAAACAATCAAGCTACACAAGCCATACAGTGAAAATAAGCACTTAACCCAGCTCTGTGGGGTGCCGCGGGTCCCCCAGCGCGTTGTGCGGTGCTGGGTTGTGTGATGGAGGCTGAGGCTGCCACTGGGCTATGCTATGCTGCTGGAGGCCGCTGCTTGCCATGGTACTGTAGCAGGCAAAGGCAGGGTGTTGCAGAGGGTGTGGAGGGGTTGTGTTATGTTAATGGGCGGGATCCTGGTGTTCTACAAATGTGGGCGGGTTTCCATAGTGGGCGTAGTACATGGGGAGCTGCAAAGGGCGTGTTGGAGTTGTCGTAGTGTCATTAATGAACAAAACAATCATGTGGTGAAATTAGGAAACACACAGCCCTATATACCTTTTTTTTCTAACTACAACAACGTTAAAAGTTTTTGGGGCATATACGAGTGGTTGGGGGTAGTGGTTGTGGTGGAACTTAATCTGTGGAAGAGCTGAGCTGAGCTAAGCTGCGGCGGAGCTTAACTTTTGTGTGGAGGTGCTGAGCTGTTACTGTCTCCTGGAATTATTATTATTTTAGAGGTTGGATTTCCGTGTTTACCCAAGTGTTGCAATGTGAGACTAACCTGAATCACTTTCACTTCGCTTCTCTCTCTCTCTCTCTCTCTCTCTCTCTCTCTCTCTCTCTCTCTCTCTCTCTCTCTCTCTCTCTCTCTCTCTCTCTCCTCTCTCTCTCTCTCTCTCTCTCTCTCTCTCTCTCTCTCTCTCTCTCTCTCTCTCTCTCTCTCTCTCTCTCTCTCTCTCTCTCTCTCCTCTCTCTCTCTCTCTCTCTCTCTCTCTCTCTCTCTCTCTCTCTCTCTCTCCTCTCTCTCTCTCTCTCTCTCTCTCTCTCTCTCTCTCTCTCTCCTCTCTCTTCTCTCTCTCTCTCTCCCTCTCTCTCTCTCTCTCTCTCTCTCTCTCTCTCTCTCTCTCTCTCTCTTCTCTCTCTCTCTCTCTCTCTCTCTCTTCCTCTCTCTCTCTCTCTCTCTCTCTCCTCTCTCTCTCTCTCTCTCTCTCTCTCTCTCTCTCTCTCTCTCTCTCTCTCTCTCTCTCTCCTCTCTTCTCTCTCTCTCCTCTTCTCTCTCTCTCTCTCTCTCTCTCTCTCTCTCTCTCTCTCTCTCTCTCTCTCTCTCTCTCTCTCTCTCTCTCTCGCTCGCTCTCTCTCTCAATGTGTGTGTGGTCGTGGTCGCCAGTAAGAGGTTCAGCAGGCAGGCGTGAGCAAGAAGCGGAACGAGAAATAGTGAATGGAACAAAATGAGTAGAAGCGTAGAAACGTTATAATCAATGGAACAATGTCTCTCTAAATCGAGGTTATTTTTCAGGCCTTTTTATTATCACACTTTTATAGCTTCAGAAAAAAATCGTAATCTCAGGCATGTGTATTTCATCACTCGAATTACTGAATGCCAATAACATCTGTGTAAAAATACTTTATCATCATTTCGGACGTTCTTGCAATGTATCATGATCTCGTAACCTTGAGGTGGACACCGCAACCTTTACTCAATTGACGTCATGACACGCATTGAAGCTCCCTGATGATGCCTCCACCGAGACAACCCAAATATAACTGATGTAACGAGCCGGGAATTTCCTCATAGTGACAAAATAAACACTCATGTGATATACCATTTTGGTGCACGCCGAGGCCAAAGCAACTAACGAACCTCAGTGAACATCCCACTTTGCTTGTTGCTCGTGGAATCATGGGTTGATTACCGAATTCCATACCTATTTTTACGTCATCACATGAGTATTCTTGCAGCGTCATATATCACAGTTTTCTCTCAAAGGAAAAAAAGACATAAAAATAACAAAAGGGAGCACAGAATGACGGGCTGGGAGCGACGAGGCAGCGGTGCCCCGAAATGGCAACACTACATCACAAAGACTAGAGATGTCGCTTGCGGGCATTTCCTTTATGGTTAAATATTATGCCTCAAAATATTTCTCAATGCTGATCGGTTCAATTCTAGAAGTAAAAAAACAGAAAGAACTTATTTTCCTGAGGCTTGGCACTGGAACAGATTTAGGCTTGAAGTTAGGGTAATGGGAGGGCTTAGGGTTGTAGGGGTTGCATCATTTTTGAGAGAGGAAGTAAGAGATGTGGCAACAGTGCCCGAACAGCTGGCTACCCGTCTTGACATTGTCGCTCGATACTCGGCCATAAATTACTTTCCAATAACGCGTTTGTTAATTAAAGCGACGTTAACATTTCTTTCCCTGCACACCCGCGGCTCAGCTGTGTGTCGTGTGCTGGAGTGTTCAGCGGCACGGAGCGAACAGTTGGGTGTTCAGAACAGCCTGCCAGAAACGTTTACTCAGCTGTTTGCTGGTAACTTGGACTGGCGGAATTAGCTGCCTTTACTCTGGTCGGAAGTGCCACGCCACACCTTTTCTATAACGCAAATATTTCTTTGTTGCCAAAAATTTTCGTGTCGCTCGAAATGATCCTACGTGACCTGGAAATGTTGGCAGTCCTGGCGTCCAATACACGGAAATATCTCAGCGCAGCGCCACTATAAGGACGTGTTGTGGTCGGGTGTCTCATCCTGTTTGCGTAGAAACTGACCCCAATATTTTTTTTTTTTTTAGTCAGACGTTCATTAATGGTTTTGAATAATGTGTTGACGCTGTTCATACTAACAAACAAAATGTAATATGCATTCGTGTAGAATTTCACGTTCATAAATATTTTGTGTCGTTTTTTTTCCCCGATGACATTACCGTGCTGGAATACAAATGACCCTGGTTCTTAGGAGGATACAACACTTAACATTCTTTTCATGATCAGTTAGTGACATTCAGCAGCGGCGACAAAAGATCAACGTGGCATTCAAGTCCCCCTGAGTAAAAAGTTGTTCTCCCTAACATGTCTTGAGCTGGGATATGATTTTTGACCGTAGTAGCCAAAACTGGTAATGCCATCCGGCGGTTCGTAATCAGAGTGTATTACGGTTTCGTCTGTGAGTGTGGTAGTGGAGGGGCAGCAGGTGGCGCCGTTAATATCACAAGCGCCAAGGCGAGTCGCTCAAGCAAGTCAGGCTATAAAGGTTCGGAGCCTCCCATTAACTATGTCGACAATGTTTTCAAAGTAAATAGAGTGGTGTTGAATAATGCAGTCATCTGAGACCTGTATTGATGGTCGATGTGGGGTTTGTCAAATCAGTATAATAGGTGTGTAGATTTTATCATTGTCACATCATACCTGCACAGCCACGGTCGGGCGCAACCATCCACATGTTTATATTCATAATTGACGCACGGCTTCTGAATGTGGATGTGGCCTGTTGTGAGGCCATATGGGGTTCACTTTTAATTAAAGGGAAAAAATCCTTATGCAATATTGAGCTACCGATACGGATATCCTGAACTGCGTTATTCTGGTGATCACTAAATGACCTAAACATATAGACGCAGCGACTCATGGTGACCCATTCATAAGGGCAGAGGCCATGCCAAGACTTGCGCACACACACACACACACACACACACACACACACACACACACACACACACACACACACACACACACACACACACACACACACACACACACACACACAAGGCCAGCCACTACGCAACGTCACCCTTCGCTCCAAGCTGCATAATGACGATAGTGCAGCGGCGTCTTCCGTGTTCATATATCTATGTAGTACGTGTATATATGTAATTGTATTTGCTTACGAGTGTCTATGTATCCTGTAACTTTCTTTAGCCTCAACTTTGACGCCACACACACACACACACACACACACACACACACACACACACACACACACACACACACACACACACACACACACACACACACACACACACTCACTCAAGAGCTAAACATAGTCACCTCGCGGCGTGTAGGTCGGGCTAATGTCAGTGGATCATTAAGGCTTGTCACAGCCCGGCCGACTGTCGACCGCCCTGGGCTTTGTTCGGGGCCTCCTGCCGCTGCCGCCGCCACCCCCCGCTGCGAACCCTGCTGACGCGGGCCTGTTTATGTAGTGCTCCTTATTTTATTTATTCGCTATTCGGCGTGTGTGGGTGTTTGTTACTCGGTTGCTATTTTACAAGGGACATAAACACACACACACACACACACACACCACACACACACACACACACCACACACACACACACACACACACACACACACA
Source organism: Chionoecetes opilio (assembly GCA_016584305.1). Classification (NCBI taxonomy): domain Eukaryota; kingdom Metazoa; phylum Arthropoda; class Malacostraca; order Decapoda; family Majidae; genus Chionoecetes; species Chionoecetes opilio. The sequence continues at coordinate 58,918 of JACEEZ010025354.1, read as the reverse complement.
CACACACACACACACACACACACACAAAAAAAAAATGAGAGAGAGAGATGAATATTGCCAACCGCATACATGATTGTTTCATAAACAAACAGACGTCGAGAGTTAGAAACTGAACGAAAGAAAGAGAGAAAATAACCAATAAAACCATTAAAGCTAACATTCATATTTGTTAGTAGAATTTTATGTCTCTGTGGGGCCGTAGTAACAGAATTGCTGTAATATGTACACGTACACGCGTGCACACACGTGCACACGCACACGGATACGTCGAGGGGAGCTTGGTTGGCCCCGTCCCTTCATGCTGAATAATGGCCTCGCAGTATGCTAACTATGGAAGCAATTATGCATGATTCAGCCATAAAACCGGTCACTCATTACCATACGCAAATATTTTAATCACTAGTTTGTCGCATATATAGGATACTGAGAGAGAGAGAGAGAGAGAGAGAGAGAGAGAGAGAGAGAGAGAGAGAGAGAGAGAGAGAGAGAGAGAGAGAGAGAGAGAGAGAGACATTAGTTGGATAGCAGGGGGTAAAAGAATAGACATGACACAGTAAGAGAAAAAAGATGAACAGATAGATAGGGAGAGTAATATCAGTCCTCTCACAGCCTGATGATGCCTCGCAAAACAGGTGGAAGAGTAATATTGCAGTTTGCATTAACACAACATCAAGTGGATTGCATTTGCCCTCCCCTCCCACCCTGGTGCCTGTCGATACCGTCCATCACCGTTGTGGTTTGAGTGCTGTCCAGCATCCTTGGCAACAGCAACAGCGGCACTATCGCGTCAGAGCACCACCAACAGCATTACGTGGTGTTGCAGAGACGGCATGATACCAGTAAATGTTACTAAATACTTTGGAAACTGACGCGACGAGTATAGCAAACGGGCTGAAGTGGATTGATTGATGGTGTTTGTGTGTGTGTGTGTGTGTGTGTGTGTGTGTGTGTGTGTGTGTGTGTGTGTGTGTGTGTGTGTGTGTGTGTGTTCATTTAACTGCACGTTCAGTACTGCCACTACCACTATCACTTCTACCTTGTATGTACTGTACTACAACCCTGCAGAATCCCGGCATCCCCGCAGAAGTAGGTTCACGGGTGTGCTGGGTGCTGTGGGAGGCCTGGCAGGGGACTACCACCTCGTCCCGGGTAACTAACCGCTGTATATTGGGTCCGGTCAAGCCCACCGATGCGTGCCATACCCGCGTTCGTGCCAATTTTGACCCATTGTCCCAGTTAAAGGAGGCCAATCAAGGTGTTCTGACCCTTGATGCGAGTGTTCCCAAGGTCCCTTCTCCTCTGCTCAAAGGAAGCCATAGAAATTCACAGACCTGGATGAAAAAGAACACATTTCCCACACCATGTCTTTGTGTCCTAGAGAAGAAATGTAGTATTCATTTTTTTCCCTCGCGTTCTCCGGATATTTCTTTCCCTTTCTTCCTTCCGTGTTGTATCAGCGACGCGGCGGACCCGTAACCTGACACCTGGAGCCTCTCGGTCGAATATTGGCCTCGCGGGGTGATGCACCTTTTGACTTTGGTTGAATTACCTGTATTGATTTATACACCCCTCCCCTCTACGCTCCTGTCTACTGGAGGCATAGTAAGACCAGGACGAAATGGTGTAATGCGTTTAGAGACATATTTACACTTATATATTTACGTATTTGAAGATAGATATGTATGTTTTCATATTCCCACCCTCCCCAGCTCCTCTCCTGGTCTTGACGACAAGGTTTCTTTCGCACGCCGCCGCATTCTCGGAGTAATGATTTTCACATGTGTGGAAATTTTGTAACTGTGGCGAAGCTTTCTCCTTCCATTTTCCATTCATTATTTAACTTTTTTGTAAACGTATACTTTCAAAGAATTAGTATGTTAAGCTGATGTGTGATCGGTAAGGCAACTAAATTTGTATGCAGACCCTTTATAAAAAAAAAATGAGTTCCCATGATCTTTGTGAAGGCTGTAGGGTTGTTGTAGGCGTCCTTCGGTGTGCTACATTTTGAAAAGACCGCCGCAGCGAGGCCTTTAAAACTTACTGACGTCCGCATTTTGTGAAGAACGCGACGCAAAAATATCATCAAATTGCATGCGTTGTCAAAGTCTAGGGGTTTTCCAGTGCCAACTCACGACCTCGCCTGTGGTTCATACTTTTAACCAGCTCGTTACGACTCGCCACTGCGTATTCAGTAGGAGACTTTACTCTCATTTGGATATTCCCAACTCATAAAAGGCGTCCAAGTAATGAGGAGTTTTGGACAGCAGGATGGAGCAGGCCCGCCCTCCACCACTCATCCAGCCACACGTCCTCCCACCTGCCACTTACAGCTGTCATTTACAACTGGCCTTTACGACTGCCATTTACTGTCCCTGTTTACAGCTTACATTTACAGCGTTTCAATGGCGCTTTCGATGCATACGTCAGGCAGCTGGTGTATGCAGTTATGGCCTTCGGTCCCCAGAGTTTATGGAGAGGAAATGAACAGCTACTGTGTGAGCGTTTTGTGTGTTCAGATGCACCGGCGACCTTGTTTACGGGCCAGCTCTCTTTAATACTGCTTAGGACAGTAGGACACCACACACCGCTACCTCTGTAGGCCTCCAGCGTCCCTACCTGAGATCAAAACAACTCAGGAATCTCTCATTTTCTCTTCTCATTCACCTTTTATCCTCCTATGTTTCGTGTCTTTGAGTTGTGTGTGTGTGTGTGTGTGTGTATGAATGAAGTTTATGAACGCGACTGGGATTACAAAACGTCAGAGAGAGAGAGAGAGAGAGAGAGAGAGAGAGAGAGAGAGAGAGAGAGAGAGAGAGAGAGAGGTGGCTGAGGCAGACCTTTATGTATAATTCAAGCCGGGTTCCTGTAAATTACGTCCTGCTGAGGTAAGGCTATGAGGGGCTAAAAGCAAAATGAGGTTGTGAGCCAAATGTTATTATGGGTCTAATCACATTATGAGCACACGGGTATTATGAGCCAAATTGAGTTAGTGTGAGGGTGGCGTTAGTCGATGGTGGTGATGAAGTATGGCAGTGGGCAAGGAGGAGGAGGAGGAGGAGGAGTCTTTTGTAGCCCCCGTGTTACCTAACCCATCCATCCTGACCCCCCCTCACCCCTGCCCCGCCCCAAACAACCCCACAACCTCTGACCTTCGCGGTATCGTTGATCTTTTAACCTTCTGGAGTCAGTTTTAATTTTCATACCCGTCATAGGATTGTTTATGTTGTTTATGATGTATTTGTTTTCTTTTCTTTTTCCTTCTGACGCAAAGTGCGATATTGGATTGCTGTGGTGCCTCCGTTTCGACCCCTTGGCCCCTGTGGTTCCCCTGTGGTTCTGGTTCTGCTAGTGAATGTGTACTTATAAATCACTTCAGCTCACCCAGAACGCCCGTGTTTCTTTCTACGTGTGTGTGTGTGTGTGTGTGTGTTTTTGCAGTGGTAATGTTTATTTGAACGCGTCAGACGTAACAACACGCAATTGAAAAATCTGTTTCTTTTTTGTACTTGGAATCGGAAGTTAATAGAGGAGGAGGAGCAGGAAGAGGGAGAGAAAAGGAGGAGTAGGTCAGAAACAGGAAGAAGGGAGGGATGAGGGGCAGGGGAAAAAGGAGGAAGTGGAGGAGGAGGGATAAGGGGCAGGAAGAGGGGAGGTGTGTCAGCTGAGGGTTCGCTTTTCGTTTTCTTTGGTACCTTTCTTCCTCGTCTGTCAAGGAATCGTGTTCGTCAAGCAGTGCCCCCCCCCTCTCTCTCTCTCTCTCTCTCTCTCTCTCTCTCTCTCTCTCTCTCCTCTCTCTCTCTCTCTCTCTCTCTCTCTCTCTCAACCTCCACCATTTAAATCAAGACACACAATCTGGCTGACAGTAAGACATTGCTCTTTCTATTTCTCCTTCTCCGTCGCCTCCTCCTATCGCTTTCTTCATCCCTCAACAGCCTTTGTTTATTCCATTTTGTGGCAACACGAACTCTTCTTTTTTGTTTCTTTTCTTTTTCCGCTTTCTTTGACCGATGTGTTGTGACCTTTTTACATCGAGCAGAAAATTGGAATTGGACTTTTTTCCCCTCTGTGCCCTCAACAGACGGGATGGACATGCGGCCAAAATGTTAATATGAAAAAAAGAATCAAATCACAGATAGGGCCAATCGATTAGAGGGATGAGGATTGGCGCAAGTAAATCATATAAACGGACTGTGCATTGATTGTGTAGTCGCGCTAGGGGCGTATTTAATGTTAATTGGAATTTATGGTAAATCATAAAGTTACATCGTATAGACTGTGTGTATGTGTGTGCATATATATATATATATATATATATATATATATATATATATATATATATATATTATTATATATATATATATATATATTATATATATATATATATATATATATATATATATATATATATATATATATATATATATATATATGGATGGATGGATTGTGAAGTGTTGGATTTTCTTTAGAAGTCCATAAAAGTACTGGAAATTCCCTCAAAATCCAATAGGACACAATCTTTAGGAGTCAGGCAGTGAATGTGGACCGAGATGGCAAGTTTGGGCCGAACCGAGAGTTTGAGGCCGCAGCGCCGGGTTCTCGCAGGGGTCCCGTGGCGCCGGGGTTTTATTGGGGCGCCTCTGGGGTTTGGGCTGTATTGGATGTCTCGAGCCGGGGTCTGGGCTGGCTCCCGAGGGGGTAGATGCCGTCGAGGGCTTTCCTGGTTTTCTTGGAGGCCTCACAAAGCCTTGGTTATGAGCAATAGAATCACCTGCTCCAAGTATATTGCTCAGGTCTCGATGCCATGGGAGGAAATCGGCTTGAAAGTAAATTAATTTCCTCAGGACACACTCCAAATATTTACTTCGGTTCCGTAATCAGTGTGCCAAGACGCGCGTCTCAAACGACAAGGTTGAAGAATTTAAAATTTTCTTTTCTATTAGTTTTTTATGGTAAGAATCTTCTCATTGCTACACCGTAGACCAATCTGCGACCTTGATTAGAACTTGTGTGTACAGCATCAGGGCGGACCACGTTTGCGCTGCCTCGACAAAAGTTATGGCAAACTATAGAAAAAGTGGGGCTGGTCGTGCCAACTAAATGGGAACATGGGGGGAGGGGGGGGGAGCTAGTGAGAAAAAATTGAGATTAAGATGAACGAGGTCTTGAAAGAAGTGAAAGAGAACTGGTTTTGGCTGGGGGGAAACATGACTCGATGATGCGACTTCCAGACCAGTGAGGGAAAAGGTTTTCGAATTAGTATGCGGTGAAGGACGACGTGTTTCTCATAAGGGGGAGTCACTTGTACAGAAGCAAACACTGCAGGCAGGTTATATGTGTGCATACAGGCTATCGTGGTGCAGGACAACACTCTCCCTCCCACACTCCACAGGCAGAATCACGCTGGATTACTTTCCACGAACTCCTTTGAATATCAGGTGGTCGGGTTCCGTTAGTGAAAAGCCTTTGGGTGGCGTTCTTTCCCTTAGTAAATCCACATTCTTCATATTGGAACGTTCCACGAACAATCAGGGCTGAGAGTGTGCGTATCATGGTTAGCGTAGCGTTAAGATGTGTGTGTGTGTGTGTGTGTGTGTGTGTGTGTGTGTGTGTGGTGTCTGTGTGTGTCTGTGTGTGTCTGTGTATGTGTGTCCGTGTGTGATACTCAATTGAAAGGCATTGCAAAGTCATCTTCGTTTTGTTTGTTTCTATAATATATTGATCAGTTACTTCGCCTTGTGAGCGAGCCAGGGTCAGGGTGTGAGGCTTCATGATCAGGCTCACAAGTATCAATGTCATCACGGCGCCCGGACTTCCCCTCCTGCTTCCTCTCAGCCAAAACGTGACTGGATAGCGACGAGCCTTGGGAGGTTGACCATGGGCGCCAAGCTAAACTGGATCCCGGCCCTGAAGCCACCCGAACACCCGGACACTGTCAAGAGGCAGAGATTCGGACGCTGCCTCCCCGCCAGCCATATACTCCCCACCTCCCAACCTAACCATAGATTCCCCCCCATCCATTGCCCCTTACCCGTCCCCCTTGCCATAGGCCCACCATCCCTCCATCGACCCCGCCCCTCGGTTAGCCTAATAAGGTTTTTGCACATCTGGCTCTCTCGCCTGCGTACTTTTTTTTAGATAATCAACGAATCTTTATCTAATTTGGTTAAACTTTTGTCCCTCAAAGTCGTTGAAGAACACACGCCTTGTCGCTTTGGGAATTACAAGACGCAGAGAGGAAGGACACGCGGGGAGGGTGACCAGCGGGCCTCGGCGGCGGCGGGCGTAGTTTGGGCTAATTAAAACTTGCAAGATTAGTTTGACGTATTACGAGAGAATTTTCTCATACAAAACAGACCGACAATTGAAAGATTTTCCTCACCTCGATGAGACTGCAAACGAAATACTGCGATATTGAAAC